>CM048750.1:273445650-274005650 GCA_026315105.1 Locusta migratoria
CAGAAAAAAGAAAATTAATTCAGAATAACCCCACAGCACCAACCCTCCGATGCCAACCAAAGGTACATAAACCAAATATCCCGTTACGGCCCATTGTGAATTTCAAAAATGCTCCCACTTATAAACTTGCAAGACACATGATGAAAGTACTATCAGAAACCTATCAAATGAAAGATGACAAAACCATAAACAACACCTCACACTTAATACGACTCATAAAAGATACAAGAATCCCAGACTCAGCTACCCTTCTTTCCTTTGACATAGAAAATATGTACACTAACATACCAGTAGATGAAACAATAACTATCATAGAACAAAATCTAAAAGAAAACAGTCAACTACCAAATGAACACATAAAAGAGATATACTCATTGCTAAAATTGATAACCAAACAAAACTATTTTCAATTTAATAATGAATATTACCTGCAAGAAGAAGGCTTACCCATGGGATCACCAGTGTCAGGTACCCTAGCCAATATTTTCATGAACCATGTAGAAAGTATGATTTTTAAAAAAGTAACCACAAAAAACTATAAAATACTCTACTGGATAAGGTACATGGATGACATCCTCTGCCTAATTGATGAACCTCCGGAAAGAATAGACCAGCTCCATACAGATTTAAACACTATACACAAAAAAATAAAATTCACAATAGAAAAAGAACATAACAACCAAATAAACTTCTTGGATATAACCATCAAAAAGGAAAACAACAAGCATACCTTTGACATTTACCGTAAACCGACAACAACTGATACAATTATACACCAGACCTCCAATCACCCACATGCACAAAAACAATCAGCAATCAGATACATGCTCCACAGACTCAACACAATACCACTCAACAAAGAAAATTACCAAAAGGAACTAGACATCATCACACAAATAGCAACAAACAATGGATACGATGGTAATATAGTAGAAAAATTAAACAAAAAAATTAAAAAACAGATACGGGCAAAAAACACCAAACGTACAGACACCCAGACAACAACACAGCAAAGCAGCACACAAACACACACAACACAAACTGCAGTACTAGAAACACATGAAAGCAAAAAAGAAAATTCAAGATGGTACACAATGACATACAAACACAAACTAACACACAAAATAATAAATATTTTCAAAAGACAAGGCATAAAAATAGCTCTCAAAACAGATAACCCAGTCCAAAAATATATCCCAAAAATCAAAACAGACACAGATATCTACCAAAGAGCTGGAATATACCAACTACAATGCAACTCATGTGATGGAAGGTATATAGGACAAACCAGCAGAACATTCGATACCCGATACAAAGAACACATCAGGGCATGGAAATACAGAACAAACCACTCCACTTTTGCAGAACATCTAATAGCATATAACCACAAACCCACCACAATAGAAAAAGACATGAAGGTAATTAGAATAAATAATGAAAAACATCTCCTAACATTACAAGAAAATTATCACATATATAAAACAAAAGCTGAGAAAAAGATGCTACTAAATGACCAAATAAACCTGACCAATCAATCACTGTTCTCACTGATTGACTATATGGTAGACACAAACCCCAACACATAGTCACAACCCCCCCCCCCCACCACACACACTCACATACACACACACACACACACTCATTCAAACAGAGAGGAAAAAAAAAAAAAAAAAAAAAAAAAAAAAAAAAAAAAAAAAAAAAAAAAAAAAAACACCTACCCACCCACATACACACCCACACCCACACACACTCATGCACACAAACACACACACACACACACAAAGATACCTTCAACACATTTTCAATGAAACAGTTGAATTTCAAATAAGCTAAAGTTGGCAACACTACAAAACAAACAACAGTAGACACAGTATGGCAGCAGGTGACAGCAGAATCAGAGAACTGCAATGTGGTTCGAAAAACAGTGTAACCTTTCGACCTGGTTGCCAGAATAAGACTGAAGTGGAGTAACAAGTGCTGTAAGTACACCATTTTATACCAAAAAACGAACTGTTTTAAATCTGAAATGAAATGTTTTGTAGATATGTAAGAGACTTAACCTATATGTGCAAACAAAAAGATGTAAATATTTCAGGACACCCACTGATGATGCCTTGAGAGAAAGGGCGAAACGCGTATGGGTGATTAAAAATATAAAAATAAAACCCTTCAGTTGCAGTAGCAAAAGGCATTTATTTTAAAACCTTACAGTGAAATAGGAAACCATTTTGCACTTTCCCCTGGTGCTCAAATTCTCCAAATTTGTCTTTGAAGTTTTCAACAAAGAAATGTGTTTGTTGCAGTAAAAGTATCCCTATCATTGCAAGTACATACCAAGAATTGGGTAAAGTTTCCTCACAAAAGTCTGGCTTGCCGCTTTTGCCTTGGGGGAAACCAGGTAGGGAAAGCAGTAAAGATGTAAGTGGCAACAAATTTCCACATCTTTCTGGCAATATGGTCTGAACAAAAAGGCTTTGGTACAAAATAGGCTAATGTAATGCAATTCATTGCAAAAAATTCACTTCGATCATAGGTTCTCCCCATGGGTGCCAATCAGCCACATAATTAACACCTGGCCAGTATCTTCCACTCGTAATCCACATGCCACAGTGACAATGAAGTACACCTTGCCATAAATGAGGACCTAGGAATTGTAAGGTAGCTACAACAAATGTTCAAATGTTTGTTAAGCTTAAGGGACTTAAATGGGGGTTCACCAGTCCCTAAACTTACAAACTACTTATGAACTAACTTATACTAAAGATGACACAAACATCCATACCTAATGGGGGATATGAACCCCCGACCATAGCGGCCATGCAGACTGTGACTGGCGTGCCGTACACCGCTCGGCCACTGAGGCCGGCATGGCTACAACCAAGATGGTACAAGACGACCCCCACTCTCCCCAATGCACACTGAATTGGTTACCATGTTGTGTTGGATTTTGGGGCAAACACACATCCACTCTAAAACAAGAGTGGAAAATCACAGCACACAATGGATAGATCATGAACCATGTTAGATTCCCTCCCCAAACAGCCAGAACTTCTGTGAAAAGTGCAGCTCAAATGCTAAACAGGACCAGAACTAATTAAGCAAAAACATGGAGGAAAATGTTAAAAGAAGGGCAAGATTGATGTGTACCCTTGAAGCAGCCTACCAGCAACATAAGATCTTCACTACATGTATGAATCCTTTAAATGATCTCTTATGGCAAGTGAGGACGTAATCAAGTGTACTCTAATCACATACCTGGCAGGGTACAAGAAATCTGGCGGTATAAAAAAATCACATGTCATTATCCAGTAATAGTACGACTTACCTACAATGTCTGTTACTGAAATATTGTTATCAATTTTAACAACACACTACTTGCCTCAATAACTATTGCCTGGGGAGCATTCTTCACCGACTTGCTCTGTGATGAAGTAGCTCCAGTTCCAGTTTCATTTTGCTTCACACATTCTTTAGGAGCTTCACAAATAGCCAAATATCCATCAGTTGGAGGATGTTTGAAAGGTTGTGTCCCAAAATTGAATGACATCTCGGCATTCTGTGCATAACATTAAAATAGATTAGTCCTTTATATTTTCATAAAAATCTCTGTTACAGCAACATATGAATACAATATATTTAAATGTAACAGAAAATAAAATTCAAAATCAGAGAACAAAATAAGCCAGATACGTCAGAGTATTATAAATTACTTCTTTTGGTCCCCCTTTTTATACATCAAAGAACAATTTATTAACAGTTCTGACTTCTTAGATAATACATACTATTTATAAGTGTGAGTTACATACATACTGCATCCTTCAAAAATTATTGCTCGAAACTTAAGTATGAATGTGTGCTAGTCATGTGAAAACCAGGTCTAACAAAGATGATGAAATTTACAGTTAGAGGTTAAAAGAAAAAACTCAGCCTTTTTCCATGTTGCAATATCCTTCCACATATGCAAACAGATATTAGTGGTGGTGTTTTCCGGATTTTACACCTTTTCCATTAAGTCCTTTAAAGTGTAAAAATGGGGTTCCACTGTATTCTGATCTTTTAACTAGAATTATGGCACCGCAGAACATTAAATCACAGTAGCAAAAATGTACTGGCTTAATGAAACATGCATTAGGATTGATGAAGTTCACGGTGAGCCACTTAACGATGAGGTACAGCCCTTTTGTTCAATTTTGCAAATAAAATCTATCAACATAAAGTCCAGGTTGGAATTCAACAGTATAATGAGAATAGCTCCCAACTCACCACAATGATAATTGTCGAGCCACAGACAGGCTTGTAGAAAAAGAGTCACACAGAAACAAATTAGCTTTCAGCTACAGCTTTCATTGTGCTGTACAGAACACACAACCTTATTCATAAAATCACACAGCAACAACTCATTAAAACATGACCACCATATCCAGCTGCTGTGTTTTGGAATGGCTGTGAGTTTATAAATGAGTGTGCAAGTTCTGTACTGACAACAGCTGTGGCCAAAAGCTAAATTTTTTGTGAGAGAGAGTCTATTTTACACATTTGTCAGCAGCTCAACAAACTTTATAGTGTGATGCAAGCTAACCTCATTATACTGTTATAATATTAATCACTACAGACAACATTAGCCATGAATAAACACTATATTCACAATGGCTACTTACTGGTATGGAACTATTATATAATGTTGGCAACGAGCATAAAGATTATATATAACAGCACGAAGTTAGTCAACTTTCACTGATCAGACAGGGGTCAAGTTTAAGTGTGTGATTCATACAACAAGCAAACAAAAAACATCATCATCTTGATTAATTACCTTCAGAACAACTGCTGGGAAGAATGCAGAGTTTTTCACTTGAGGTGGAATTGAGAAAGCCTTGCCTAAATCAGTACCATTTTTTGAAAACTTTATTTCTCCTGAATCCAAATCGAGGAAACACCCAATGGTATCATGGATCCCAAATTCTTCACCATAGCTGTCAAACTGTTTGTTGTTTGACTTCTTTCCTGTTCCTCCATACCCAAAGCCAAATCTGTCAGTCCCAAGATCCAAGCTGGCCTTAAAACAAAATGTCCTCCAGTTTAGAACATTTACTGTTAAAGATAAAGCTGAAAATTTTCTGTGAATCTGCTGGGTAATGTCATGCTGACCTGTACTGTAGACCATCCAACTCTGCACAGACCTTCATCAGTAACAGTAGCTTCGTAATAGTAACGACCCTTCCCCTGCACACCTTTTGTGGCTCTACATCCATGCCATTCCTTTTGCTCCCGGGACTGACATCTCAGACCATCTGGTGTTACAGCCATTGCAGGACCCCTATCAAAAAAACTAAGGGTCCAATGTGGCGCTAAAAGGAAATAAAACATGAATGGTTATGACTGTTTTGATGAATTAATTGAAAACTGCCTCAAAGAAACTAATTGTAACCATTATAATAAATGCTCTCAAGTCACATACACAATAACCAGTAACTCATGATATACATCAAGAATGAAACACAAATTATGTGAAGCACTAAAAGAGAAGATGCCTTCTTATTCTTTTAGAATCCCTGTTTCCCTTTTGCATAAATACACAAAAATCTGTAAATCAAAAGTACAGCAAAATAATAAATTCATACCTGCCATCTTTTTAAAGGGCTATCAGTAAAACACATGCACACAAAAATCTGACTAATTTTGACATACCATGGTTTCACAAAAATAATACTTCTGGACTACAGAATGCAATTATTTATGCTTGAATCCATATCAACTTACTTCATAGGCTCTGTCCAACATCTTTGGTTTCTACAGTATGTCTGCTTAGGTGTGCTTGCATTTGTGTGTGTGTGTGTGTGTGTGTGTGTGTGTGTGTGTGTGTGTGTGTGTGTATTTGTTTATCCTCCCCCCCCCCCCACCCCCAAGTTAAGTCTTTCCTGTCCCGGGATTGGAATGACTCCTTACCCACTCCCTAAAAACCCTCATCATTTCCTTTTCCCTCTCCTTCCCTTCTGCCTGAAGAAGCAGCTAGGCTGTGAAAGCTAGCATTTGTGTGTGTTTGTGTGTGTGTGTGTGTGTTTGTGTGTGAATTTATTAATTTATTAGTGCTACTATCACTTCCTGTGCTCCTTCGCCTGGTAAGTAATCTTCATCTATTCTTTTATATATATTTTTCCTGCTAGGAATTTCTCCTCTATAATTTTCAAGTGTGTATATTATTTTATAAAAGTAAAATTTTATTGAAGTACAGTCAATATAATTGAAGTACAGTCAATGACATCTCATTGGCTGTAACAAGAAAATGTAACATTCCTTCCGAAATCCTATGTGGTGTTATGGTCTTCAGTCCGTAGACTGGTTTGATGCAGCTCTCCACCCTACTCTATCCTGAGGGAGCTGCTTCATCTCTTTGTAAGAACGGCAACCTATATCCATTTGAATTTACTTACTTCATCTCCTGGTCTCCCTCTACAACTTTTACCCCACACACTTCCCTCCAATGCTAAATTCACAATTCCTTGCTGTCTAAGAATGTGTCCTACCAATCTATCTCTTCTCTTAGTCAAGGTATGCCACAAATTCCTTTTCTCCCCAATTCTGTTCAGTGCCACCTAATCTTCACCATTCTTCTGTAACACCACATTTCAAAAGCCTATCCTCTTCCTGCCCGCACTGTTTATTGTCCATGTTTCACTCCCATACAAAGCAACACTCCACACAAATGCCTACAGAAAGGACTTCATTATGCTTAAATTAATATTCAATGTTAACAAATTATTCTTTTTCAAAAACACTTTTCTTCCCATTGCCAATCTGCATTTTATATCCTCTGTATTGTGACCATCATATGTTATTTTACTGCCAAAGTAACAAAACTCATTTACAATCTTTATTGATGTACTAGCTAATTTAATTTCTTCAGCATCGCCCGATTCCATTATCCTTGTTTTGCTCTTGTTAATGTTCATCTTATATGCTCCTTTCAACACACTGTCCGTTCCATTCAATAGCTCCTCCAGATCCTTCACTGTCTGACAGATTTACAATGTCATGAGCAAAACTCAAGGTTTTTATTTCTTCACCCTGAACTTTTATTCCTTCCTCAAATTTCTCCTTGCTTTCCTTTACAGCTTGCTCAATGTACAAATTGAATAACATTGGGGACAGGCAACAATCCTGTCCTACACCCTTCCCAACCTCTGCATCCCTTTCATGCCCTTCAACTCTGACAAGCGCTGTCTGGTTTTTGTACAAGTTTTAAATAACCTTACGCTCCCTATATTTTACTCCTGCTGATTCCAGAATTTGAAAGTGTGTATTCCAATCAACATTGCCAGAAGCTTTCTCCAAATCTACAAAAGCTAGAAATGTAGGTTTGCCTTTCCTTAATCTATCTTCTAGGATAAGCTGTAAAGTGAGGATTGCCTCCTGTGTTCCTACATTTCTCCTTATTAAACTGATGGTTCTGTAATTTTCTCACCTGTCTGCACCTGCTTTCTTTGGAATGGGGATTATTACATTTTTCCTGAGGGTATTTCCCCTGTCTCACATTTTACGGACCAGGTGAAATAGTTTTGTCATGGCTGGCTCTCTGAGAGACTTCTGTATTTCTGAGGGAATGTCATCCACTCCAGGGTCCTTGTTTTGATTCAAGTCTTTCAGTTCTCTGTCAAATTCTTCTCTCAGTATATTATCTCCTAGTTCATCTTCATCTACATCCTCTTCCCTTCTTACAATATTGTCTCTAATATCATTTCCTTTGTAGGGCCTCTCTATATACTCTTTCCACCTTTCAGCTCTCCCTTCTTTGCTGAGAACTGGTTTTCCATCTGAGTTCTTTAAATTCATACAGCTGCTTTTCTTATCGCCAAACGTTTCTTTCATTTTCCTGTAGGCGCTATCTATTTTCCCCCTATTTTATACAGTCTTCTACAGACTTGCATTTGCTTCTAGCCACTCCTGCTTAGTTATTTTACACTTCCTGTCAATCTCATTTCTTAGTCATTTGTACCCATTTTGCCTGTTTCATTTACTGCATTTTTATATTTTCTCCTTTCATCAATTAAATTTAGTATTTCGTGTGATATCCAAGGATTTTTTGTAGGTCTTGCCTTTCTACCTATTTTGTCCTCTGTTGCCTTCACTATTTCATCTCTCAATGCTACCCATTCCTCCTCTACTGCTTTATTCCCCCCCCCCCCCTTTCTGCTAATTGTTGCCTAAAGCTCCCTTTGAAATTCTAGAACTTCAGGTTCCTTCAATTTATCCAGGTACCATCTCCTTATTTTCCTACATTTTTGCAGTTTTTTCAATTTCATCCTACAGTTCATGACCAACAAGTTAAGATCAGATTCTATATCTGCTGCTGGGTATGTCTTACAATTTAAAACCTGGTCCCAAAATCTATGTCTTACAATTATAAAATCTATCTGGTACCTTTCAGTGTCTCCTGGTCTCTTCCATGTTTACAACATTCTTTCATGATTCTTAAACCAAGTGTTTGCTATGATTAAATTATGTTCCATGCAATATTCTACCAGACGGCTTCCTCTTTCATTCCTTTTGCCGAGTCCATATTCACCAATTATTTTTCCTTCCCTTCCTTGTCCTACTACCGAATTCCAGTCTCCCATCACAATTAAGTTTTCCTCTCCCTTAATTGTCTGAATAATTTCCTTTACCTCCTGATATATGTCTTCGATCTCTTCATCGGCAGAGCTAGTGGGCATATAAACTTGTACTACTGTGATCGGTGTTGGCTTTGTATCTATCTTGACTATGATAATGTGATCACTGCACTGCTCATAGTAGTTTACCTGCATTCCTAATTTTTTTTTATTATACATTATTAGACCTACTCCTGTAATACCCCCAACTGATTATTTATAATCCTGTACTCACCTGACCAGAAATCCTGTTCATCTTTCCACTGAACTTGACTAATCCCCACTTTATCTAACTTCAGCCTACCTGATCCGTAAAATGCCAGTGTTGTCTTTCCTGATGATCACATCCTCCTCGTCCCCGCACGGAGATCCGAATGGGGGATATTTTACCTGAGAGGATGCCATCATATATTCATACAGTAGAACTGCATGTCCTCGGGAAAAGTAACGGCTGTAGTTTCTCCTTGCTTTCAGCCGTTCGCAGTAGCTGTGTGGCAAAGCTACATTAGCTAATACTACAAGGCCAGCTTAGTCAATCATCCAGACTGTTAGCCCTTTAACTACTGTAAAGGCTGCTGCCCATCTTCAGGAACCACACATTTGTTTGGCCTCTTCACAGATACCCCTCCACCATTCTGGTTGTACTTATGGTACAGCTATTTGTATCGTTGAGCCACGCAAGCCACCCCTCCTCGCCAATGTCTGTGGTTCATGGGGGTGGAAATCCTATATAAACACTATATTTTAAAAACACCTTAGAACATCATCACTTATTGCAACTAACTGTATAAAATGCTGTATTTTCCATTAACTTTCAGAGAAATATATTGGCTATAAAATCCACCATTCCAAAAATGTAAATTCCAGGCTGGAATTTCAGTAATATAGTAAGAATAGGCTACAATTCAACCTAAAGACAATCACTGAACCACACTCGGACATGTAGAAAAGACTCATACTGACAACTGAAATCCTCGGTTACAGCCTTCATCAGAAAGGGAGAATGCATACACATGCATACAATCACTCAGGAGGTACTACTCATGGAACATGACTGCTGGGGCCTTACTGGTACTTCAACAGTGGGAGGAGGGGGAAGAGAGGCAGGGCAAGGTAGGAGGTGAGGGGATAGAATGATCTGCACTGCCTGCAACCTTATTTTGTGACATTCATACCATTTGGCTGAGCAACTGAAGTCTTGGTAGTGATGTCATTTTCCGATTGGTATGCAAATTGCTATTCTGTACACTACTGAGGCCTCTTTTTTTCCAAAGGGTCTGCCTCTCAGTTTTTCAGTAACTTTACTGAGAGGTGTTGAGGTCTCATTAAGGTTGTTTGTTGAGTTTGGCATGTTTTGATTATGAAGATAAATCATCATCTTAGAAATACAGAGTAATTTTTAATTTTCAATTTGAGTAAACAGGAGTTATTGTGTTAGACGAATGTAGGGCCAGACCACAGTGTTTTAACTGAATTTAAATTAGAAAATGTGGGAGAGATACTGGAAAGAAATCCAGGCAAGTCATTTGACCAAGTGAGATAGCTGTGTTCCGACGAAATTTATGATGAAATATTAAATTTTCACCACACAGCAATTTACATTTGTAAATGATCTATGTTTTATTCATTTAGTTTTCTCTGGTGACATCTTGTGCAGATATAACAATATACCCTTTAACACATTAATAATGTTTGCTATACTTGTACACTATAATACTTCACTTTTATTCTGTGAGGAATTCCTTAGCAAAGTAAAAACTGTTGCCCAACAGAAATGACTTTAGCTGTTTTCTTGAACATACTTTCTTATTTTTTCATCAACTTAATGTTGACAGGTAGCATTTAGCATTTTGGAAAGACTGCAGAGGGAAGCAGGAAGAGAGTGAATGGATGCACAGCTAGGGTGGGGGAATACTCCTGTGCTGTCTGATGTGTAGAGATGAAGGTCGGTGGAGAGACTTAAGTAAATGGGCTAGAGTGTGGATTTGGAAGGGAAGGGAAGGTTTAGGCCTGGGGAATTGCAGGGGTATAGGATATATTGTAGGGAGAGTTCCCATGTGTGTAATTAAAAAAAGAAAAATCTGGTGTTTGTTGGGAGGGTCCATATGGTACAGGCTGTGCAGTAATCTTTGAAGTGAACCACATCATGCAGGGCTGCACATTATGCAACAGGGTGGGCCAGCTGTCTTCTGGTGACAGTTTGACGATGGTCATTCATGTGGACAGACAACTTGTTACTGGTAATTCCCACGTAGAAAGCTGCACAGTGGTTGCATCTCCGTTTACAGATCGTTTGACTGCTTTCACAGGTTGCCCTACCTATTATGGAATAGGAAACACATGTGAAGGGACTGGAGTAGGTGGTGGTGGGGTGATGGTTAGAACAGGTACATTTGACCTTCAAAACTAGAGGAATGGCACTGTCTACATAATAATCCGTACAGTGTATGGCAAAGGGTACCTTACAACATACTCCCAATCTAGAGTTTTATTCTGATCTTGGTTAAATTTTTCACAATTGACCATAAAAATAAATAAAAAACAATGTCCTCATAATATTTCGTATGGTGGATGGTGACGTGTACTCCAAACTTCAGCATTGTTTGACCAATCACCATAAAATTTGGCTGATATATGTAATTTTTCATATATAGGAGAGGGAGGAGATTGGCAGAGAACAGGGTGTAGGTAATGAAAGAGACAGTGCCATAGTTGGTTGGTTGTAGAAAGGGAGGAGGAGGCAGAGGCCACAGCAGCAGCAGCAGGCAGGAATTAGGGACGGAGGAGGAGGAGGAGGAGGAGGAGGAGGAGGAGGAATAAATAAATGGAGGAGGGAAAGAAGGATATGGATAGAGAGAAATTAGGGAGGAGGAGATGATTCACATGAGCCTCCTTTTTCTCGTTCTCTAAATACTGTAGATTAGACCTTTTTGCACTTCAATTATTCTCCTTTATTGTTGACAATAAGTGTTCTTGCTTCAAAATATATTGTAAGATCAATATATGTTACTCACATGTCTGTGCAATTATTTTGCTGCCTTTGCCAGCCTCGAGATCTTTCAAAGTTTCCCATACTATCTGAATAATTGGAAGGCAAAAGGCACCAGTTTTACCACTGCCAGTTTCTGCAGCCATCAAAACATCTCCACCACCCAAGATCAATGGGATTGCTTCAGCCTGGACATCCATAGGCAACCTGAAGGTACACAAGATATGGTTATTAAACAATGATTTTGATGTTTGATAGTTAAACTTACATATTTTAACATGAATTATCTGCTGAAGAATGATAAACTGATAGAATCCAACCTCAGCAAAGATATTTGAATTTAGGAGAAATGTAGGAACACTTGAGGCAATACTCACATTATGACTTACCATACCAGGAGAAGTCGCAGGATGGGTCTCACCAATTACACTCAAATTGTGTGAACAATATGCAGCCTGATATACCTTTCATATTCCTAAAATATCTCGTCTGAGTGGCCATAGAAAAAGAGAAAAGACAGTCTAAAGTTTTCACCTTTATGTTATGAGCCATTACAGATGGCAAATTTTTGCATGAAAATAGCTCAGTTGGTTAGTGCATAGTGTTAAGTTTTTTCAACAAATCAGTGAAACGTCTCGAAAACCACCCACAGTTTGGCTGCTTCAGGAAAACTCTAACCACTTTTTTTAAAATGTATGTTTGTAAGAGCCTGCCAATAAATTTGGTCCTCAATTTTGTGATAGCGTCAGGAAGTTAGGAGTATAAGAATTTTGTTTTACATGCTGCAAGTCAGGAAAACTAACCAAAGAGATTTATTCAAATTTCTTGCAAACCGCATTAAAACCATACGTTCTCAACAACAAATTCCTTCTATTGGTGGATTCATGTGTTGGTCAAGAAGATTTTACACTGTATTACAAAATCTTCATCTATGAAGAAGGCGAAACAATGTGCACATTGAAGATTATTCCACCCAATCCTTCAACAACTAATTAATAGGCTACAAAGTGCCCCTGAATTTACATAACAGTGGAAGCTGTCATCAAGAGAAGATGCAATTAAAAACCATTCAACTGTACAGCATCAATTCTGTGTCTTGTTTTCACCCAAATGATTTGGTACGCTTGGTATGCATTTAAGTTTACAGACAAAAAAAGTCATTAAAAATCTGCAGTAGATATGCTTTCCACTGAAGCACATTAAAGTTTTCAGAAAATGATAAAGGAAGGGAAGGAAGAAGGATAGGAAAGAAAGGATTGACAGTGGCCGCATTTGGGCATTGATATTAAGCAATGGCGACAAGTGAAAATGTGAGCTGGACCGGGAATCAAACCCAGGTCTCCCGCTTCCAGCCAGCGGTCTCCTTAACCACTTGGCCACCCGTGCTCGCCTCCTGTCTGTCTCGAATACCCACAAGTCGCACGCTATGTTTGTAGTGCCCCTATTGTCCATGCCCTCTTACACTCGCTATTTCGGATTCCCGTGCGAGGTCGGACATATGACCGCATCTGCGGTGAAATAACTGAAGCTAACGCCGTCGTCGCGTGTATATACTTATTGTATTGGTGTGGTGTCTGTTCTTTTGGACGTCCGAAAGACACCACACCAATACAAAAACTATTTCATTTGAAACTTTGTCAAAATCTGAAAAATTAACTGTATAGTCACATGAATCAACTGAAATGATTGTAATTAATTTGAATATATTAATCATAAATCCATAAACTGAGTTATTTACTTATATTTAACACTCTAATGCGTAGTCTAGCTGATCAGCTACATACCTTATTTTTTTCCAGTATTTCTCAAACTGATCAAAATTTTACCAAAACTTCATCTGTAGCTGCTTGTATACATAGTGTTACATATGCTAGTAGCTTGTCCTAGAAATTATAAATTGCAGAGAGCTACTGAATCAGTTTGACAGCTAGCTGTATTGAATTACTCCTAACGTGTGTGTTTACTTTAGTATTCCTCCATTGCTATGTAAAAGTAGTCTTTCATATGCTACTGTTACATTATGAGTTACTTTCTGGAAAGATGAGAGGCATAATAGTAACATTTACTGCATTAGGTACAGCATGGAAGCACTACATACCTGACCAGCTATGAACGTTTTGTTGCTAGTAGTGCATAATAATTTTAAGGATTACACCCCCCACCCCCCCCCCCCAAAAAAAAAAAAAAAAAAAAAAAATATTTTTCTCGGTATATACACACTATACATTAGTCATCATAGTTTTTATAGCTTCAAATAAAAAGTCATGCATTAATGGATTAAAAATGAAAAATTGAGCATTATGAACAATTTAAAAAATTGGGAGCAGCAGGAATCAATACTGGGCCTGCTAAATTAGTACACCATGCTCCAACCAACTGAGCTGTTTTTTCGTGCAATAAGTCGGAACCTAAAATGACTTAACAGAGAAGCAAAAACTTGTGTGTTTTCTCTTTCCCTATGTCACACTCAGGTGAGATATTTTAGAAATATGAAATTATATCTAGCTGCATCTTCTCTCACAATTTGGGTGAAATCAGTGAGACCCATCCTGTAACCTTTCCTCCTGCTAAGGTAAGTATTGCCTCACTTGTTCATAGATGTGTTCTTAATCCAAACATTTTCCCTGAGTTCAGAGTCTACCATTTTTATCATTATTCTGCAAATAATTCATGTTAAGCTGTTGTATTTAATAAAAAAATAAAAGACAATGATACATACACCCAAATCATGCTTAAGCAACCTATCAAGTGTCATCTGTCATTTAATTAGATAACATGTAAACAGTATAATGATGGCATGTGTCAAAAATAGTGCTATAACAAATTTTAATAGAACATTTTATTTAACTTTAAAAATCTCTCCCTCCTAGAGCCTTTGTATCCCACACTGGATTTTCAAAAGTAGATGATTTGTTGTTTCAATGATTTTATTTTGGATACTGTTCTGTATTTATTTCATCCTGCCTTCAGGGCTATTCATTTTAATACAAAATTATGGTTTGCAAAAATATGCCTGGAGTGCAGTGTGCTGTTCTGCATCAATTTTGTCATTTCACTATTTTTCAGGATAGATATTTCATGAGGCTAGCTTGTTTTATGTACAAATATAAATTTCTATTTGTAGATTTCTGCAAAAATAAATTTATACTCTTTTTCTCCTGTGATTTGTGACTCTAACCTGTACATCTGACTTACTGTATCTAAACTACTATTCACATTTTTGTTGTTAATGAAATCTTATTTCTTGTTTTTATTATACCTCATCACAAATGTTACTGTCATTTCGGGAAAATCCATTTTTATTTAAAGAAAATTTTCTTTATTGTCACAAACTATATATTTAAAAACGTTTTCTAAAATTATATTTGTTGACAGTTTAAAAGTGCTATGTTCTGCACACCATCTGGTGAGCTAAAAATTTACTTATCTATGGCAATCTGGATTTTCACACTTAAGAACTAACAATACTAGAATGTACTTTACTGATTTCTAATAATGTCTATGCCATACATCAGTGCTTTTCATCTTATGAACTATGCACAATGGTTTGTATGATTTTATTTTAATGCCAGTTTTATGATTGAGTGAGCAAAACTCTTGTGCTCAAAATTGTGCACTTTAACAGACTATCTGATGATGGCCCTACATTCGAAACCTATATTATGAGATTGTATTAATATAAAATACAGTGTTCAATCAACATTGATATTGTGTATTCAGCGGTTTTTTTCCCTGGATAATAGCTTTTCAGTAATTTCCAAGAATGCTTCCAATCTAAGTAGCTCGTCCTGAAACGATGTAAATCGGAAATGCAACTCTGAATCTATTAAGCGGGTATTAATGTGCAACATGATGAAATATGAATGTTTAAGGATGTATAATTACGTACAAATAAATTTGAAAATGGTTAATCTGCATTGACATGAATATTTTTTTAAAACAAAACTTGATACATTCATAGGAAATAGTTCAATGTTTTTTGGGTAACTTCAGAGTAAATCTCACTGCACCAACTGTCACTGATATAAATTGCAGCTGTGGTTCTAAATATCTACTAACAACATATACAGAAATCTTTCTTATCTACCACAATTACTGGCTTTGAATGATTTTGCTGTCATAATCAGATCTATAGAAGGAGAAGATCAATCAATGTATCTGCCACTTACCCATGAACACTAAAAATAATAGCTTATACATTTTATGTTTGATATCTACGTAACTGTGGAGCTGTGTTGAATATAATCATTACCAGTAACTTGTAGCTCTGCCTATACGGCATTCTGTGGAGTTGTTGAATACATAAAATTGCATAGTCATGTAATAAAATCTAATCATGGCTTCCACAACATACACGGATGTCGACATGCGTCTCATACCACATTAAACACAACTGTGCGGACTCACGTCCAACTTACAGAAAGCAGTTACGATACAGACCGCTAGGTGACATTCATGGTTAGTGATGTCAGTAGCACATTATCTATAGCAAAAGTATCTAAAACTGTGGTGGGAGTAACCCTGACCTTATCAAAAATACTAAAAATGTTATTGTCCACCATTTCCAACTGACTGTTGAGAACATTTTTCTTGTGATGTTTTACATGTTTTTAAGATCAATGCGACGTGTGTTATTTGTTAATTACATAGGAAAAACTGAAGATTTTTCCAAAGATAATGGTATTATACAAATTTGAAGAAACCTGTCAACCACTTTAATACTGAAATAAGAAAGAAAATTGATAGTTCATGCTTCCTACTGCATGAGAGGTTCAAGCAATCCTTAAAAATGTCATCTAAGCTACCAAAACTGAGGTCACAAATTAAATAAGTCAGTAAGATTGATTATGGATGGTAGGCACACTCCCAATGCCAAGCTGAATAGACTCCTGAATAGAAAACTTAAGGTGCTGTACATATTTTAAGAGTCTTTGAATGTTAAAAACAGCCAAGAGCTAGCTAATCTACTATAGAACATGGAGGTTCCTGAGGAATCCATGCTAGTTTCATTCAATATCGAGAACTTATATACGAATGTGCCCGCTAAGGAATCCATTGAAATAATTAAAGCTAATCTGATTAAGCACCATAAAATCTCTTTGGCAGAGACAACTGAACTGGTGGAACATCTAGAATTGTCATCATTTAATTATTTCTAGTTTAATGACAAGTTTTATTACAAGACAAAGACTTAGTGATGGGTAACTGCCTCTCTGGCACTTTGGCTGAGATTTTTGTTAATTATTTAGAAAGAAAGTTTTTTTGAGGGCCATCAAATACATAAGAATGACACTGTTTATTATAAAAAGTATGTCGATGACATCACTGCCCTAATTTAAGGTAACAACCAAGAAATAGAGTGCTACTGAGATATCTGAATGGTATGCACAAAAGCATAGTATTCAAGGTAAATGTTGTAGTGTTACAAAATAAACTTCATTTTCCTTCTGGATTGACTTGAGTTTATCAAGGCATTCATTTGCATATGAGCAGCCTAGGAATGCAGTAACTACTGTGAGGATCTGTCTTTGTTGCATATATGACAAGCAGTCAGTCACTGCCCAGTGGATGCTAGGAGGAAGTGGAGAGATTTCACAGAATAGAAGATAAACTGTTTTTGTGTATGAACTCTGTGTGTATTATCTTTTGTTTTAATTATTGCTGTTGATCTGTTAATGTTAGAAGTTCTGTAGAATCAGGTACATGTATTAAACAACTGCTTTGTAATAATGGCCAATAAAAAGCAAAGTGAAGAATTTACAAGACTTATGTTTTGTGAGAAATTATTTAATTACTGTTTTCACTCTCATGTTGAATATATAAATGGAGAAGACGTCCAATTGCCTTGGTGGCGTAAGAGTTTGTAAAATTTTGGAGGCAAAGCATGGCTGGACCTAATTTTATTATTAATTTTTACTCAAGAGATAAATGAGTGGCTACCACAAAATTTTACTAGCTGCACACACAGATCTTAGGTGTGTTTTTCCCATTTAATACTGCACAAATCAGTACCCAATGGAAATGAGGTGCAGCTGCAAACGTCAGTAGGGCTCTTTACACCTGGGTCGTCGTGGCAACAACACAAGGTTCCAACCAATAGTTGTCTAAACTTTCTAGATCTGACCATAGGAAAAGCACAGGGTAAACATACATTTCGAATTTACAGGAAACCGACATCCACAGATATGGTGATCAATGCAAACTCGACACATCCAACTATGTATAAGACGGCATATTTTTATTCTATGCTGCACAGGCTCGTTAATCTCCCATCAGAGCAGTCCACCACTTACAATTGAAATTATGGTACTATTATATGTTGCTAGTAGGAGTGGCTACAGTAGCAGATTAATTGATGCATTACTTGACAATAGAGAGTGAGAAATAGAAATCAGAATAAGGGTAAAGTAAAATCTCATACCACAGTAAAGTATGTCTCAATGACATAATGGTTCCATCTCCGATAAAATTGAGGAAACCTTCCGAAAGTCTAACATAAAATTAGCCTTTAATAAAACAAATATGTTGCAATCAAAATTGTGCCACAAAATGGGAGCAAACAAAGATAAATTTAAAAAAATCTGTGGTGTACAAGTTTAATTGTGGCAGCTGTGAAGGTTTTTATGTTGGGCAAATGGGTAGCTTGTTTCATACTAGATTCCGAGAGCATACAGGTAACCACAAAAAACTACATTTGGTGAGCACTTACGAGAAAACGAACACAAAATCCAAGACATTTGACAAATATGAAGATTCTACATAAAGCACCCAAATGAAAGAAACATCCTAGAGAATATTCAGATTTATAAACATTTAAAACACCATAAGAAAGATGTTCTATCAGATGGAGATTGTGGACAATAGCTTTTTTAGTATTTTTGATAAAATGTTGCGAGGTTAGGAGTACCCCAACCACAGTTAGATGCAGGTGCCATAGGTAATGTACTAGAGACATCACTAACCATGAGCGCCACCTAGCGGTCGATATGATAACTGATGTGAGCCCGTGCCTGTGATTAATGTGGTGTGAGACTTATTTCAACAGCCATGTATGTTGTGGGGGCTGCGATTGATTTTTATTATATGACTATGCTATTTTTTGTATTAGACAACCCCACAGAATGCCATATAGGCAGAGCTACATGTTAATGGTATGATTAGATTCAACACAGTTACACAGGTACGTAGATATCAAAAATAAATTGTATAAGCTATGATATTTAGTGTTCATAGGTAGTAAGTAGCAGGTACGTTGATTGATGATATCCTTTTATAGATCTGATGATGACTGCAAGATCAGTCAAAACCGTTAATTGTGGTTGATAAAAAAGTGACCTTGGCAAAACAGTAACAAGGTTCATAAGAATTATAGACTCTACTTTCATCGCGTAATAAATCGCTGTAGACTATCTTAAAAAAAGTTCATAAAGACAATCGCTACATGCATGTAGGAGTTAATTAATTAATAGAAACTAGGTGCAATTCATTCACCAATAATACTGATTTCTTAAAATTTAAATTACTTTGCAGTCAAGGCTATGTAAAGGGAAAAAAAAGATAGAAAAACTTTCTGCGGCTCATCGAATTTCTCTGTGGTGAGTAAGCAACCTATCCTTCTCAAAAATATAATGACTGGACAAGGCTGCATACATGAACCTTTCAAATTTCATAGAGCAGGAATTGCCATAGTAAACATGAAGGATTGTGCACCTAATTCTACATGACAGTTTTCAAAGAGCATTTAACAGTCACTGCCAATATCAGCAAACTACAACACAGGTCCCAAAATAAAATTTTGTCATTTAATTTACTAAATTAATATTTACAGTTAATTAATGTGAATACATAACTTAATGTAACTATTGAAAATTAAAACATGCAAAGTCATTTAACAACTATTAAAACTTACATCCAGTCCATTTCCTCAACAGCTTTGGCAATTTCTGGCAATACACCCATCTCTGTAAAAGAATGCACATTTATATTACTGAATGTTCAAAAAATTGAAAACAGGTTTACTTATTCAGACTGTAAACAATTTTCTTCCACACTCATTCTGGCATTGCTGAAGCTGTCTGTTTTTAGAAGCTTCATGATACCTAAGTACAATACTAACAAGGGAACCTCCCCATCGCACCCCCCCCCCCCTCTCCTCAGATATAAGTTGGCACAGTGGTTAGGCTTTGAAAAACTGAACACAGATCAGCCGAGAAAACAGGAAACAGAAAACAACAACGACGCAACTGAGCAGCCCATGGGAAAGATCAGCAATGTCGAGCACATTGTGAACACAACAGCGCTGTGGTCCTGTGGCTAGCATAAGCTCCTTTCCAAAAGCGAAAGTTTTAATTTTTTCATTTTCAGAAAATTATTATCTGTCCGTCTGATGCAAGGTAACTGCGCTGTAGTATGGGGACGCTATGCCTAAACAAACATCTAAACACACAACGTCAGTAGACCGCGAAACTGTTGCATTCTTTGTTGAAGAATATGTGACAAACTTATGTTTTCATCACCTTTTTGGGAGCAATTATCACATCCACATAAAACCTAAATCGTGCAAGGTAGAATCTCTTTACCCATTCACCAAGTGTACAAGTTAGGTGGGTCGACAAGAGATTCCTGTCATCAGTGTCATATAGATTACATCAGACGTGTTCTCCTGTGGAGGAATCGGTTGACCTCTCACCTTGCAATCAAATGTTTTACGTTCTCAATGGAGATGCACTTCCTTTCATCTGATAATCGCATGGTTTTGCGGTGCGGTCCCAAAACACAGACACTAAACTGATAACAGCGAACAGATATGTCAATGAACAAACAGACAATTAAATGAAAAAAAAAATTGTTCAAGGGAAGGCTAACCAATGACCTCTTACTCTGCAGCTCCCCACACTAGCCACAGGACCACGGCACTCCTATCCTCATAATGTGCTTCACATTGCCTATCTTTGTCATGAACTGTTCCGTTTTGTAATTTTGCTTATTCTTTTTCATAGTTCCACACAAATTCTTCCTGTTTTCTCGATTGATCTGTGTTCAGTATTTCACGGCCTATCCACTGCACCAACTTATAACTAAATCTGAGGGAGGTGCGATGGGGAGGTTCCCTTGTAAGTACTTTTTCCATTCAGAGATACAGAACTAACACTTGCAGAGGACGAGACCAAAAAGGCCAAAATACTAGATGTTTTTTTCCAAATTTGTTTCACAGAGGAAGATTGTGCTTTAGTCCTCCTCTAAACCAATGCACAAATGACAAAATGGCAGCTATTAAATGTCAGAGGGATAAAAAGCAATTTAAATTGCTCAACAGAGAAAGGCCCGCAGGACCTGATGGGATAGCAATTGGATTCTACAAGTAGTATGTGTAGGAACTTGACCCTGTACTAACAGCTGTGTACTGAAACGAAGCCTTCCTATGTATTAGAAAAAAAAAAAAAAAAAAAGGAGCAGTTCATTTCCATTTTCAAGAAGGGTCGTTGATCAGGTGCACAAAAACTATAGTCCTATATCTCTGAAATCAGTCAGCTGCAGAATTCCAGAACACATTATATGTTTGAGGATTGATATTTTTGAAGACCTGAAATCTCTTTTGTAGGAATCAATATGGTTTCCGAAAGCAATGATCATCTAAAATCCCAGCTTGTGCTATTCATCCACAGGACCTGGAGGGCAGTAGATGCAAGATTCCATGTAGATGCTGTGTTTCTTCACTTCTGCAAGGCATTCAATACCTTTCCACACCATCACCTAATGAACGAAGTGTGAGCATATGCAATACCAAATCAACTGTAACTAGATTGAGGTGTTTCTAGCTAAAATAACACAGCATGTCATTCCAAAGCTTTTATCCATTATGGACATGGAAAACTATGACTGTGGTGAATAAAGGTATCTTTGAAGGAACGCAACCAGGCGCCTTCTATGTGTACATCTACATCTACATACATACTCCGCAATTCACCGTAAGGTGCGTGGCGGAGGGTACACTGTACCACTACTAGGCATTTCCTTTCCTATTCCACTCCAAAAATGAACGAGGAAAAAAAAAAAGAATGCCTATATGCCTCCGTACGAGCCCTAATTTCTCTTACCTTGTCTTTGTGATCTTTACGCGAAATGTAAGTAGGTGGCAGCAAGATGGTACTACACTCTGCTTCAAATTCCGGCCCTCTAAATTTACTCATTAGAAATTCACGAAAAGAATGTCGTCTTTCTTCCAGTGATCCCCAATTGAGTTGCCGGAGCATTTCCGTGACACTCGCGCATTGGTCGAACCTACCGGTAACAAATCTAGCTGCTCGCCTCTGAACCGCCTCTATATCTTCCTTCAAACCGATCTGCTGCGGGTCCCAAATACTTGAGCAATACTCAAGACGTGGTTGTACAAGCGTTTTATACGCGGTCTCCTTTACAGGTGAAGTACATCTTCCCAAAATTCTCCCAATAAACCGAAGTTGGCAGTCTGCCTTACTCACAACTGTCCTTACATGCTCGTTCCATTTCATATCGCTCTGCAATGTTACGCCTAGATATTTGAACGACGCGACCGCATCAAGAAGCTCACTACTGATGCTGTATTCGAACATTATAGGATTGTTTTTCCTACTCATGCGCATCACCTTACATTTTTCTACATTGAGAGCTAGCTGCCATTCTTCGCACCAACTAGAAATTTTGTCTAAGTCAACCTGTATGCTATTACAGTCAGTTACAGACAACACCCTCCCATACACCACAGCATCATCAGCAAACAGCCGCAGATTACAACTTACTCTGTCCATCAGATCATTTATATAGATAGAAAATAATAGTGGTCCTATCACACTCCCCTGGGGCATGCCTGACGATACACTCGTCTCTGATGAACACTCGCCGTCGAGAACAACGTACTGCGTTCTATTACTTAGGAAGTCTTCCAGCCAGTCACAAATCTGTGAACCTATTCCATAAGCTCGTATCTTCGTTAGCAGTCTGCAGTGTGGCACCGCGTCGAATGCCTTTTTGAAGTCGAGAAAAACACAATCCGCCTGTTGCACTTCGTCCATGGCTTGCAAGATATCATGTGAGAAAAGGGCAAGCTGAGTTTCACATGAACGATGTTTCCTAAACCCGTGCTGATTCATGGAAAATAGCTTTTCCGTTTCAAGGAAATTTACTATATTCGAACTGAGAATATGCTCCAAAATTCTACATGAAACCGATGTCAACGATATTGGCCTGTAATTGTATGGGTCAGTTCTCTTTCCTTTCTTATACACGGGAGTCACCTGCACTTTTTTCCAATCACTAGGAACTTTGCGCTGAATTAAAGATTCGCTATAAATGCAAGCTAAGTAGGGGGCCAATGCCGCAGAATAGTCTTTGTAAAACCGAACTGGTATTCCATCCGGACCAGCAGACTTTTTCGTATTTAGCTCTCTCAGCTGCTTCTCTACACCGGAAATACCTATTGCTATGTCCCCCATTTTGGAATTAGTACGTTGATCAAATGATGGTATATTTGTGCAGTCCTCCTGCGTGAAAGATTTCTTAAAGGTTAAATTTAGAACTTGAGCTTTCCGTTTGCTTTCTTCTATTACTGCCCCGGAATGATCAACTAGTGACTGGACAGTGGGCTTTGACCCGCTTATAGATTTTACATAGGACCAGAATTTTTTCGGGTTCTCGGAAAGATGTTTTGCTAAGGTATGGCTGTGATGATTATTGTATGCTTCACGCATCGATCTTTTTATAGACGCATGAATCTCTACTAACTTTTGCCTGTCATTTGCGTGTTCTTTTTTGAATCGAGAGTGCAACAGCCTTTGCCTTCTCAGCAGCTTTCAAACATTATTATTGTACCACGGTGGATCTTTTCCATCCTTAATCGTCTTTACTGGCACATATTTCTCTAACCCTTTATTAACAATGCACTTAAATTTAGTCCACAATTCCTCTACATCCATAGTACCAGAATTAAACGATGCCCATTCATTTTCTAAGTGCGATCGTAACATTTGCTTGTCGGCTTTTCCCAACAAAAACACGCTCCTAGCCTTCTTGACTGGTTTATGAACTTTGGTCACCATCGACGCTATGACGATATCATGATCACTAATTCCTGTCTCTACACAGACATCGTTAATAAGGTCAGGCCTGTTTGTGGCTATAAGGTCTAGAATATTTCCATTGCGCGTGGGTTGCCGGTTTAACTGCTCAAGACAGTTTTCCATAACCATTATCAGATGATAAGACAAATTTTACATTACATTTGGTGTATGGTGGGATGGGCAGATAATTGGTGTAATCATTAAATATTCTGCTGTGGTATTTCTTCAAAATTGGTATTAGAATGTTCATTTATCCATTTCAGTTAATTAAACCTTTTGCTTTGCAGCTACAGATAAACACTTCCAACATGGTTCACACTTCCCCTTTGGTCTGTTTACTTCTGTATTGCCTATGGGAAGTGCGTATAAGTGTTTATCTGTAGCTGCAAAGCAGAAGGTGCAATTAACCAAAATGGACACATGGACATTAACAGTTATACCATTTTGAAAGAAATACCACACTGATAATGAGATGAAATTCTTGAGGAACAGATTGGAGTGACAAAGATACATTAAGAGATGAGAGGATCAGAGAGTTAATGAAGGTGCAACCATCACAAGAGGAGATAGAGAAATGAAGGCTGAGATGGTATGGGCACGTTAAGTGAATGGAGGAGAAGAGGATACCAAGGAGGATACATGAGATGAAACTGGAAGGAAAGAGACCGGAAGACAGACAGATGGCTGCAACGAGTGGAGAAATGTGTGAAGAAGAAAGGAAAAGAATGGACCAAGGTGACGGGAGAGAGATGGTGGCAAGATAGAAGATGATGAAGAGGCTTATATTCGAAGCAAATCTGGCCAGAAGCTGGGATCTGTCCAAGATGATGAAGACCACTCTGGAATATATTTAATGATGATACCAATTATCTGTCAATCCCAATGTACACCAAATGTAATGTATAATTAGTCTTACCATACCATAAATGCTAGGCATGTTGAAACCGGTTATGCAAAAAGACGAATAAAAATGCTACACACAGAAGGCAACTGGATGCTGTTTTTTCAGGATAACACGAGTCATTCTCAACGGAGAGAAGTTTTCATACAAAGTGATTTCAGGTATTCCCCCAGGAGAGTGTTACAAGATCAGTGCTTTCCACAATATAAATAAATTATTACATCAGAACTTCAATGACGCTTTCTGCAGACGGTGCTGTAGCTTATCGAGAAAACGCAACTCTGGAAAAGGGCAGGGAAATGCAAGAGGATCTGCAGCGTATCGTCACAAGGTGCAGGGAATGGCAATTGAGCCTCAACGTATACAAGTGTAAAGTGTTGTGTTTACATAGAAAGAGAGATCTTTTATTATATAACTAAGCAATAGCAGGAAAAACATTGGAAGCAGTTACTTCCATAAAATATTTGGGAATAGGCATACGGAGTAATTTGAAATGCAGCAACCTTATAAAAGCAATCACGGGTAAGGCAGATGCCCAACAGATTCATTGGGAGAATCCTCAGGAAGTGTACTCTATCAACAAAGGAATTAGGATACAAAACACTTATTCGGTCAACACTTGAGTGTTGCTAATCAGTGTGGAGTCTGTATCAGGTAGGGTTGATAGATGACATAGATACATTTCATCAGAATAAGTGTGAAAGCTTTATGGAGATGATAAACTCCAGTGACAGACACTACAAGAGAGACATGCTATATCAATGTATGGGCTCTTCTGGTAAAGTGTTGATGGTTTAAGTTTCTCGAAGAGTCAACTGATATATTGCTTCCTCCTGTGTGTTGTTGCAAAATTACGACAAAGATAAAATTAGAGGGATTCGAGGCCACACAGAGACTTTTGGCCCCTGTGTCTGACTATTTGTCAGGCTTCTTGTCCTGAGAAAGCTCAAAAGGGGGCTTCTGAGAGAGAGCCCGGTTCCAGGAGACTGCCGAAAAAAAGGTTTCTTCTCCAGGAAATATGGAAGGAGGGTTAGAGGTACAAAGTGGAAACAGTACAATTTCCTGTCATGCCTTTTTATACACTGCCACTAAGGTAAACAAGGACCATCTTGGCCAAAACGGTTCACACACTTTAACGGTGGAGTACAGGTGCTCTCCACATGAACGGGGGGTGGGGGGGCAGCCATAGTCTACATGATTCTGGCATAGCATGGCATCCCATACAAATGGAAGATTTGAAAGCATATCCTGTATGACCAGCAGATCTTGAAATTCTGCAAGTACTGCGTACACTGGAAGATTATGGGGGAGAATGAAGCTTTTGGACCTTTGAAGAGCTCAAACTGGATTTATGGCCAGAGCACCATCCAAGGGGGTGTACACCATGTAGCATGGTGCATACGGTCAAAGGAACGGGAGATGAAAGTCCCTACAAAGGGAAGCGAACCGTATTCCAACAGGTAATCCCATTCGATGGCGAGTATCAGAAGTCTAGGACTATTGCCTGCTAAAAGAACATGATATGTGGAATGACCAGGGAATTGTCAAATGCCAACAGCATACGACACCAAAGGCTGATGCCGCCTAACCTGAAGAAGTGAGGATTCCCACTTTGGCAAGGAGACTATCTACAGGTTTGGTCCAGAAGGCACCTATAGCCGAGCAGACACCACAGTGGTGGACTGGGTCTAACAATTTCAGGGCAGAAGGAGCTGCTGAGCCATAAACCTGGCACCCATAAACTAATTGGGACTGAATTAGAGTCCGGTAGATATGAAGGAGTGTTGCACAATCTGAAACCCAGGATACGTGGGCTAGGAAACGGAGGGCATTAAGCTTATCTTCAGCTGACGGATGTGGGACATCCAACTCATTTTATTTAATTTTTTTATTTTTTATTTTTTTTCTCCAAAAAGGAGGCCCAGTAAATGGTGGTGTGCCACAACTTCCAGGCACTGAGTGCCCAAGAAGAGTTCTAGATCAGAGTGGACTGTAGTATGACAACAAAAATGTATTACCCTCGCCTTAGAAGGGGAGAACTGAAATCCATGCGAGAGCGCCCATGTAGAAGCCCGCCGAATAGCACCTTGGAGCTGGGAACTGTACTGTATGCAGAAGTCATCCACATACAGAGAAGGGGTGACAAGTGGCCCAACAGAGCTCACCAGCCCATTGAGGGCAATTAAAACAGAACCCTGAGGAGCACCTGACCTGTACTCTGAATATGCGATGTGATGAAAAGTGATCGATAAAAATCAGTAGGGATACTCTTAGGCCCCAGTCATGAAGGGTGATGGCACTAAGCAGTGTGATATGCCTTACGTAAATCAAAGAAAACAGCAAAAAGACGAAGCTTTCAGAAGGCCTGTCTGATTGCTGTTTCCAGTCGAAGTACATGGTCTATAGTAGAGCATCCCTCCCAGAAGCCACACTGATAAGGTGAAGATGTCCATGTGATTCAAGTACCCAGCATATCTGCAGGCAACCATTCTTTCAAGTAATTTACATGGTCAGGCTAATCGACCGTTAACTGTCCAGTGATAATGAATCCTTGTCAGCCTTAAGAACGGGAACCACTATATTGTCCCTACACTGCGAGGGGAAAACCCCTTTGAGCCAAATGTGGTTAAATACCTGGAGGTGATACTGACAATGTGGAGGACTGAGATATTGGAGAAGTTGATTACGGATGGCATCAGGGCCAGGTGTGGTATCGTGGGAAAAGGAAAGGGCCAGAAGTAGTTCCCATTCAGTAAAGGGTTAGTTATACGGTTCCTCCTGGTGAATAGTAAAACATACACTGAAGCTTCGGACTGTTGTTTCTTGAGAAGAAAAGCCACCAGATAGTAAGCTGTTGCCGATGCCTTTGCAAAGTGAGCCACAAGGTGCTCTGCGAGGACTGATGGGTCAGTAAAGACCCCATCTGTTAAGGCAAGGTCAGCGATTGAAGATGGCCACTGGCAACCTTGGATGGAGCATAGTCCACACTCTTGACAAGGGTACAGAAGAACCCAACGAAGCCCACAAATTGCTGCGGCAATGGTTGCGTTCCACCACAGAACTGGGTGCCAGCTAGGAGGCACAGCAATGCTAGCAGCTCGAGTAATCGCATGAGATATATCATGGATGACATCACCTATGCAGTCAGATGGGGATAATGTGATAACCTGGGATGTATACATAGGCCAATTAGCATGACAGAAGTGAAACATCTATAGCAGAGAAAGTTCTGTGAGCAGACTGAAATGGGTTGGAGAACAATCATTGAGAAGGCAAGGTCATGTTCTGCAAGGAATGTTTTACGAGGTGGCGCCCGCTAGATGTATAAGCACTGTCCCTCCAATGGATGATGGGCACTGAAGTCCCCAAGGATGAGGAAGGTAGGTGGGAATTACTGAAGTGGTTGCAGTTAGGGAGGCAGGCGAAGGTGACCTGTCAGGCAGGAGGTATACATTGCAAATTGTCAACGGGGTGCCCAAGTGAACCCGGACAACAACTGTTTCAAAAGTAGTACGAAGAGGGATCCATATACTAACAATATCAACATGGACTGACACACAAACACCGCCCGATGCTTGTGGGGGGCCAACCCAGTTCTGACAGAGCATGAAACCCATGAAGGGTTGTAAATGTCCATCAATAAATTGTGCTTCCTGCAGAAAAACACAAGCTTCGGAGTAAGAAGAAATGAGTTGTTTTAACTCCAGGAGGTGACAGTAATAGCCATTACAGTTCCACTGTACGAGAACAGATCGAGGATCCAGATGAGAAGAGAACGGGTTGTAGCCGGTCATACGGCTGGATCAGCATGTGTCACCAATGAGGAAAGGGCATGACATCCATTAAGAGTATAAGAGTAGATCAGACTCAAGCTCTGAATGCTGAGGAGGTTGGGAGGACAAAGATGAAACCTCATGCAGCACCGGAGGAGCCTTTTGCTGCAACCTATGTTTCTTCTTCTTCTTCTTCTTCTTCTTCTTCTTCTTCTACTACTACTACTACTTTTCTTTCTCTCTTGCAGGATGGGAATGGCATGCCCCAGAGAGAGAACTATGATCAGTAAGGTCTGGCATTGAGGAAGATCTGTCTGTGGTACTTTCAGAATGAAAATCCTGTGGCCGACTTGAAGTAGAAGAATGCCGGTAACAGGGGCCCTGAGAGAGGGCACCTTCACCGGCAAATGCCAGAGAAGGGGAGCACTTCTCTGGCTGGGAGAGAGGATGCAGTTGCAGAGGAAGGGTCAAGAGATCTGCAAGAGAAGAGTGGGGTGGGGGTGGGACGAGGAGGGAGCAGGGAGCAAGGGGTACAGGAAGTAACATAGGCAAAAGTAGACATCATTTGCACCAGATGCAGGTGCTCGTATTTACGACGGCCTCAGGGCATGTTAAACGTTCAAGGGACTTGTACTCTTATTTTTCCTCCTCCTTGTACACTGGACAGACCGGTGAACGTGAGGAATGTTGTTACTGGAAATACACACACATTGGGCCTCTCTGAATACGAAGAATGAAGTGGACACCTCGTAGTTCCAGTTTGGCCCGGAGTTCCTCGTCAGTTTGAAGGAGGTGGTCCCGATGAAAAATTACTCCCTGAACTATGTTCAAAGACTGGTGAGGGGTTATGGGCATTGGAATGTCACCGAGATGTTCACAGGCGCACAGAGTGGCAGATTGGGTGTTTGACAGTTTTTATGAGGAGGGAGCCAGAATGCATTTTAGTCACGGAGTCTACTTTGCTTAACTTACACTCAATCTGTTCCACAAAAATAGCGGCTTTGTTGCAGTGAACGTTCCTCCGTCTGTTCTGCTGCAAACCACGTAGCATGGGAAGAGTTTCACCCAAAGGGGTAGAGCTAGAGAGGGGAAGTTCCTCTTATCACAAGTAGCAGCATTGAAAGTACCTTTTCTGCCTTAGGAGATTGCTGTTGTATGGCCATTTTCTAATTTAACACGTTTCATCATGTCAAACATCCGTCGTGGTACCACACACTCCAATCAGGGGCTCTAACTGTGGGCACCACCCAGCCACAGCAAAGGCCACCTGGCACGATGGACATTGCCGGGATTCCCTGATACTCCACGAAGATGGCTATCGACTCCTTGGCCTGCATGGGGAGGTTACAGCTCTGGCACCAGCAGTGTGATTTCTGCGTTGTCAGGGGGCTCTGAAAGAAGGGTACACAACAGCCCCCTCTCCTACATGAACTGGCTGTTACTCATATTTACCTGATTACTTATAAAGCAGTGGTTTACTATTAACAATTTATTTTCCTCGTTTAAACACAGTATAGATTGTACAGCTGTTTATTGAGGAGTAATAACTATTTCACTCCAATTTACAGCTAAGTCCATTAATGTAATTGATTTTTCAGGTAGTAGATTTTCTTTCAAATTTTTCAGGGACCTTCCCAAACAGTTATGTATAAATGATTGTGGTCATGCCTATAATTCTGATGATAACAAATCAGTGGTTTCATCAACAGCTGCAGACTACTTGGTCAATTTGGTCCAATGATCTACGCAATCTACTAGCTGTACTAAATTTCATAATCATTTTTGTAAGCCAATTTTTCTTTCAAAAATTCTAACAATTTAATTTCACTGTTACTATTATCACAATGATAAAGGGCATAGTTTGCTGAGTACCATGGTTTTTACTATTGCAATAAAAAGTTTTTGATTTCATATTTGTTTGTATGCCCATTCACAGAACACCCATTGATATTTTCATCTTATTAGAAGCCCAAAATCCTGAAAATTTTTAAGACAAACTCAGGACCCAGCAGGTTAGAGCACTTTTGATATAGTTTTTTAAGCCCAAGCAAATGTTTCGTGAAAATCTGAGATGGAGGTTACAAAACCTAGAATTGAGTGATGTGACGTGGAATGGCTTTTCAAGAAACAGATGTCCCACCTTTGGGCTTTTTACAGTGGTAACTATATGAGGTAGAGCAAATTCATTCTTGTACGGCAACACAATGTGAAAGTGGTTTTGGATGCTAGTTATTCCATATGAAAACAGTTGCTACACAACACAACCAATAGTTGACAAACTGCATATAATACCTCGAAATTGCTGGAAGAGAATGCAACAGCCCAACATGGTCTGAATGGTGGTACATCAAAGAAGTAAAAAGAGAAAATATTTCATCACTCACTCCCATTCCTGAGATAGGAACAACATAGGATGCACTAAAACAATTCATCATGAAAGACACATGAAATATTAAGCACCATAAAATAAATTGCCAGACACGGCTCTGGATTGAGGTGGTGAAAAAACTGCACTTTAAAAATCAGAACTACTAAAAATTCCTAAACAAAAATTCCACAAACAAACAAACGGGCCCTACCATGAAGCTAGGAATGCAGCAAAGACGGCAGTTGTATCGGCAATATCAGCCCACATCAGTGAAGTCTGTGATAAACTTGGGTACATCTACTGGAGAGTGAGAAATACGTCGACTGGCAAAGCAGTAGCACAAACGGCAGGCATTAAAAAATTCAGTGGAGTCAACGATGAAGGCAAACTTTTCAATATTAGGAAGAAAGTAGCAGCATGATGGTTAAAATATTTGGAGGAAGTTTGCAATGAGGAGTTTCCTCATGCTTCAACAACAAAATTATTGTCAAGTGAAGGAATCCAGCTGACTAGTTGACATCTAGCACAACAGTTCCAATATTGGCGCGAGAGACCGCGTACACCGAATGCCGGCGTGGCGCAGGGGATAGCGTCACGGACTGCGGTGCTGAAGGTCGCCGGTTCAATCCCGCCCCCCGGCGAAAATTTATTTCTCTGTAATTAACAATTCCAGAATGTTCTACATCTTTCATATGTTTACTTGTAAATTCTACTTGTTTCTTATGTTAACTGTTGTTCTAATTTCTGGTAAATTCTGTCTGTGTATAAATAGCAGAGCAATCTGCCCGAGAGGCAGTCAGTGCTGCGTGTATGTTAAGTTCGTAATAAATGTGCTTTCAGTATAAGTGCTGTGTTCAGTTGCTTTCAAAGTCAAGCCTGCTTCCATTTCAACACGATACTGTTTGGTGGAGGCGCCGGGTATTCCAATTCGCTGATGTTGAATTTCGTCTTCTCGAAGAACTGCCTTCGCTGTGAATTCCGATCATTTTCGATCAATTGGATTCGACGACAAGTGTCAGTGTGTAGTAGTTTTGATTCTTGAAGAATCATCATGGTTGAGTTTTTTGTCTTCTCTAACTCCGGACAGGGCAGTTTCCTGAAACTCTCTGCACAGCCATCAGAGAAGTGGCCCAGCGTTCAACGACGGCACTGCGGACGCCTCTGAGCTCACAAAATGCCTAAATCTGCAGTTGGACTTCAGATTTCTCCCACACAATGGCCTCCCAGTCACTTGGATTACAAGAGCGAGCCAACACTCCCAGCCAATGAATTTGTCGTGATAACAGAATGTTGTCACAATGTCATCCTCGGATGGAACTTCCTTTAGGCATCCAAAGCTATCATTGACTGTGGAAGATCTGATCTGCAAATTGAAGTTGTTCCGACGGATACACGTAATACAGAATTTTCTGGGTAGTTATTTGCCGTTGACAATGTGACGATCCCGCCGTTGACGATGAGAAGAGTTGCAGTCACAAATAAAGATGGGCGATTGAAGTGTGAAGTGCTTTTTGATAGTAAAAAGTTTATCGGGCTCACAAAAGAAATTTACATACCAGCAGCTATCATAAGCATTACCGGTGGTCAAGGAGAGATTTGGATCACAAATTGTCATGAGCAGTCACAACTTATCCCCTAGGTATTGTGTATAGGGACAGCTGAACCACTCTAGGACGGTGAGCTCAACGTCGTCAATGAAGACCCATGCCCTGCTGTTAGTACAGATAACACACTGGAGGAAACAAACGTGGAACTGCCAATAGGAACAACCCAGTGGGTGTTAAGTATACTACACCAATTATCGGGTGCATTTACACCTCAGCAGAGGAAAAGTCAGACGAAACGTTCCACGATAAAGCACCGTATCAATACTGGGAATCATCCACCAATTAGCCAGCATTTGTATAGAGTGTCGCCAGCTGAAAGATGGATAATTCGTGAGGAAGTGGAGAAGATGTTGCGAGATGACATTATTCAACCTTCGGAGAATCCTTGGCCATCTCCGGTGGTCCTCGTAAAGGAGGAGGATGGCACGTGGCGATACTGTGTCTACTATCGACGGCTGAACAGAACAACAAAGAAAGATGTCTATCCATTGCCGCGCACTGACGACACCTTAGACTGCTTGAAAGGAGCTACATACTTCTCAACTATGGACATGCAGACAGGTTACTGGCAAATCGAGTTTGACGAAGCTGACAGGGAGAAGACGGCTTTTATTACACCTGACGGCCTCTATGAATTTAAAGTAATGCAATTTGGATTATGTAATGCTCCAGCCACATTCGAACGCATGATGGGCAACTTGCTTCGACACCTTAAGTGGACGACGTGTATTTGCTATTTAGATGACATTGTCATTTTCTCGAAAACATTTGAAGAACATCTGAGTCGCCTGTCAACTGTGTTGAACTGTGTTTAGACTGCAGGACTCCGCCTCAATCCAAAGAAGTGCCTCTTTGTCGCCAAAGAGAAAAAATCCTGGGGCACCTAGTCAACGGAGATGGTGTCCATCCTGATCCAGATAAAGTAAGGGCAGTCACAGAATTTCCAACTCCTCAGCACATCTGTGATGTGAGAAGTTTTCTCGGGCTGTGCTCATACTACCGACGTTTCATAAAAGGATTTTGTAACAAGGCATGTCCATTACAAGAACTTCTGCAAGGAGACGCCAAGTTCTACTGGGATGAGACAAAAGAAAGCGCTTTCCGGGCACTTAAGGAGGCTCTAACTTCTTCACTAGTGCTAACCTTGTACAACGAGAATGCAGAAACGGAACTTCACACAGACGACAGTGGTTATGGGATTGGTGCAGTGCTTGTACAAGTTCAGAAAGGTGCTGAAAAAGTGATAGCCTATGCATCAAGAGTACTCTCAAAGTCCGAAATAAACTACTCTACAATTGAAAAAGAATGTCTCGCAGTTATCTGGGCTATCAACAAGTTTTGGCCAAATTCATTCGGCAAACGATTCACCGTCGTGACAGACCACCATTCTTTGTGTTGGCTGACTAGCTTGAAGGATCCATCAGGTCGACTAGCAACATGGGAACTGACTCCAAGAATACAATGTCACAGTGGTATTCAAGAATGGGCGCAAACACAAGGATGCCAACTGCTTTTCGAGGAATCCATTAGAGGAACACAACAGTGCGAATGAAATTTCAGCCCTCACTGAATTAGACGATGTTACAGCTGAACAGAGGGAAGATCCAGTACTATTAAAAACGATAGAGGCCTTGGAGAAAGGAGAACCGACCAATGGAGAGTTCCAAGTCATAAACGGAACATTGTATAAGAGCAACTACGATCCACTGGGTCCCAAATGGCTACTGGTCATTCCAGCTCATCTCCAGCCAGCTACTCACAAATATTTCCAGGATGCTCCAATATCCGGTCATCTGGGATTCGTGATGACCCTAAACAGAATCAGACGCAGGTATTACTGGTAAGGTCTCTACTGATCTATCAAGCACTACTTGAGTCACTGCAGGGATGGAAGCACTATGTGAGTCACTGTAAAGAGTGCCAGCGACGGAAGCATGTGCCGCAATTACCTCCAGAGCATCTCGTACCGATTCCGCCGGCAGCAGCTCCATTCCACCGAGTTGGGATCGATCGTTTAGAGAGGTTCCCGAAGTCAACAACCGGTAACCGTTGGATAATAGTCTGCACTGACCACCTCACACACTACGCTGTCACCAAACCTGTGCCGACTACAGAATCTCCAGAGATCGCAAAATTCCTTGTAGAAGACATTATTTTGAAGCACGAAGCACCACTTGTGATGATATCTTATTGTGGAAAAGTATTCCAGTTAAAACTAGTATCAGAAGTAATGTCATGGTGCGACATTGTCCACAGAATGACAACTGCATACCATCCTCAGACAAATGGTCTTACGGAACGTTTTAACAAGATGTTAGCCGATATGCTGTCGATGTTGAGGAGGATTGGGATACAATTCTGCCAGTCGTGACATTTGCTTACAATACTGCAAGACAAGACACCACAGGCTTCACGCTGTTTTTCCTGTTCCCTTTCCACCTTTCCAACCGGACGACAATCAGGATGACTATGTTAAACAGCTCATCACCAGGGTCGAAGGAGCAAGACAGCTGGCTCGCATACAGACACTGGATGCCCAGGAGGAGGACCGTCAGCAGTATAACGACAAGCACCGACCCGTTGTGTACAGCAAAGTAGAGCTTGTACGGATTTTTAACCCCTGTACGGAAGGTTGGACTGTCAGAAAAGTTTTTGAAGCGATACTTTGGTCCGTATTGTGTCATACGCCGCCTGTCAGACTTCACATACGAGGTTGAGGATTATGAGCCGTCGTCAAAACGACAAAAGCGAAGAGACATTGCTCACGTCCTGCGCATGAAGCCTTACTATGATCCTGAAGAACAGGTAGACGACAATGGCTTCTTGTTCAAGGATGCTAAGGACGGTAATGTTACTGATGAAGCCACGACAGGAACGTCTGCCATCGATAATCGTGGAGAAGGGAAGGATTCCCTTGAACTGCCATACAGAGGACCTATGACAAGGTCAAGATCCAAGACACTGCAGCTGGCTCCACAGGGATCGTTACAGCGGGTCGTCGTTTTCCATGAGAAGAAGCAATGCCGCAAGAGACTAACTACACTGACTGCTGGCGTAGCGCAGGGGATAGAGTCACGGTCTGCGGTGCTAAAGGTCACCGGTTCAATCCCGCCGCTGGCAAAAATTTATTTCTCTGTAATTAACAATTCCAGAATGATCTACATCTTTCTTATGTTCACTTGTAAATTCTACTTGTTTCTTATGTTAACTGTTCTTCTAATTTCTGGTAAATTCTGTCTGTATAAATAGCAGAGCACTCTGCCCGAGAGGCAGTCAGTGCTGCATGTATGTTAAGTTCGTAATACACGTGCTTTCAGTATAAGTGCTATGTTCAGTTGACTCTGAAGTCAAGCCTGCTCCCATTTCAAAGCGACAATATGGAAAACGAATAGTAGCCCAGCTGAATTAAGCTACCACCCAAGGGCATTTCCAGGATTTTGGCCTGGGATGGGCTGAAGTCATAACAATATTGTACTACAGAGACTTTTGATTGTGATTTTATTGTGGTGAGTGCTAAAATTATGTCACATTTCTTGCTTTTTGAGACATAGCTCTCATGGTGTAGGGGGGGGGGGGGGAGAGCTGCAGTCCAGCAGCTGCCAGCCTCTCTGTATACACCACTGCTACCACCCAATAAGTCTTTTATCCTGCACAAAGAAAATATTTGAAAATATCATACATTAAAATTAAAGAATCTGACGAATTATTAGTCCTGCCACCAATCAATGACCATTCCTGAAGGATGTTGGTATGTCTTGTTATCCATGCTGCTCACCTGCTTTTTGAAAAACACTAGGCCTATAAGACATCAAAACACTTACACCTTGCCTTCCTTGTCCTTGAAAAGGCTTTTGGCCGAAAGCCACATGAGTTGATTTGGCTAGTCCTGCGAGATGGATAAAATTATACTGTTCTACCATGATCCGCAGGGCTGGATACAATCAGCTACTGAACTATTGGATGGCTTTCCTACTTCTGTGAGGGAAAGCTAAATATGAGTTCTGCTCTCTCACCCTCCTATTTATATCACAATCATGGATATGGTCATTAGAAACCTGTAGAAAAGCCCACACCTGATGCCACTACAGCTTTAAACAACTTTGTAACATCAGAATCAATCGTGTTGACCTGCCAACAGTGAGGACTTACAAGTAACTACACTAAACAAATGCTGCTGACGAAAACGTCAATTAAGAAACCAACCAAATGAGCAGCATGTACCTCAAATGGCGTTCTGCAACTGGTGTGCTCTGTGACAGGAAAATTAAAAAAAAAGGCTAAAGTCAGAACTATATTGGTCAAGAATCTCTCAAGTTGCACCGTATGGGACCTAATACTAATCTTAAACAAAATAAGTGTAGCAATGACTTGCTGTTATGGAAAAAACGATGCTCAGGTAGTCATCTGCTCATTAATACTTTGTCATTAACAATAGTTTTCAGTATCAATGAAAAAGATCATGTAAACAGGTCATCTTTATTTCCAGAAAATTATTAAAAAAGAGTATTTTAGTAACAGGGTCGAAAATGATTTACAAATCGCCACTGGTTTAGAAATTATTACTAATACTTCCTATCCCCGGGTCTCGCCGTCTCTCCACCCCCCTCCCCCACCCATAAATACATACGAACCATCGTATATGCACTCATGCCTCGATGTATTAACGTTATTGCAGAAAGTAGTCAGATGGATGGAAACCATTGTATAGGCCTATTTTAAACCAGCACGAACGCATTGCCCATGAGAGTAAAATTTTACCTACTGCCCCGGTGGCATAATGTGGTGATGTTGGCAACATTTTATTGCTCTTTGAAAACTCAGTCACATAGAATATGTAATAATTCTTCGTGTTGACGGTGCAATAAATACATTCCTGTTCTGTGGTTAACAGGTTCTTGTATCTACCATTATCCGGTAAGTTAATTATCCTCATAAAGCGAACATTTTGTTGTAAACATTAGCACACTACGTCGCCGAGAAGGTAAGTAAAATTTTACCGTCAAGGAGACATTGCAGTGGAGCTTTAAAACGGTTACAAAAGTTTATGTGACGCAATCCCTTCTATGTCAGTTTCTGTATCTAACATTAACGCGCAGCTTTGACATTTACAGATAAATGATAACCGCTGCTGTAAGTTTAAAAAAAAAAATAATAATAATAATAAAATAAAAAAAATCGTCGTTCTTAATTTCAATGGTTATGTCATTAAGATAGAAGTCTCTTAATGTGGCAGCAAATAGCTTTGCCTGACAAAAGTGTGCAGAACACCAGTAGACGATCTTTCTGAGATAATGGAACTTCTTCAGAGGCAATTGATAAATTAAATTGTTTATTATGACAGGCACGAGTATCCTTCAACGCTTCCTTTACTACACGCCAATAGAGTTACTTATAAATGCTCAAAAAAATAATATATAGGAATGCATTCACACCTTCGAAAGCCGTCATTTTGGTGGATTTATAACCACTCACGCGATAAACAACTAATGCGAGAAAAAAACACCGGTACACTTCTAAACTTTACACAACCACAGCTGTTTCACATTTCTCAACAAAGATATTTGGTAATGAAGTAACTACTACCAAGTACCAATGAAATTTACAGGATAGATATTCGATTCTCATTGCATGCTAACGGAAGGCAACGAGACGTCAACGTTAAACGATGGAATTGTGTACATGCTGGACGAAACGACAACACAATACAACATATTCGTAGAACCGTTTCCGAATGATACTTCGGTTCTAAAAGATGTATATACCAAGCTAAAAGGCCTACATGGTGACTATTGGCTTATGTCTCGGGTTTTTCAGCCGACGTTTGCTTGAGGTTGTAACCGACGGTGGAGCTAGCACGAAATCAGACTCAGATTGTCTAGCATAGTGAAAGTTTCACATCCCATTGCTGTTGGACGTGGAAATGAGGGCAATGTCAGCCGCTCGTACTGGGTGAAACGTATGCTCAAACGTCGACAGAAAATCCCGAATCAGACGCCAACGGGCAATATGTCAACAAATGGTCACGCAAGCTACAAATGTATAGTACATAGCAATTTGGGACACGTCTTTACAATATCTACATTTATCACTGTCTCGAAGGTCCAATAGCTTCGACAGTCATTTATCTTAATTACTGAGACGGAGTGCAAGAAAATATTTAATGCTCACTGTGTCATTCATTATTACATTTAGGATCCTTTTCTGAAGTTGGAGAATAAGCTGCTTATAAAATATTGGTATGCACAATTTACTCATACAAACTTGGATTAGAGTACCGACATTTTTCTATATTATTATTACTACCACAGACATGCATTGTTAAGTTGAACCTTATGACGATATTTGTTGACTTTTGAGCAGTTCATGCTAATGTAAGGTATTTGGCTAACAGCATTACAAATACGGTACTAGTATTCGTGCTACATACCCTAATGCTAATTTTTGATGCACTTAGTTAAGAAAAAGGTATGGCATACGTCGTGTTCTTAAAAGAATTTAGTAGTTGCTGTATTGACAAGGTAAAAGGCTATTTTAAGGGATGTATCTGATGGGATATTTCATTTTCACAGTCGATTTTTAACTTTAGCTGTTTCAGGCAGACCTGTTTAATTTTTTGATGCTATAAAATATCTATAAATATTGGGCAATACAGCAGGTACACAAACAAAGTTGTAAAGTGTTGTGAAACTCTTCCGAAATTAATACTTTGTACAAAAGTTTCACCATTGTAGAATCTACTGAGAAAGTGCCAATAAAAAAGTGTCTGACGATAAATTCTGTTCTTATGCTGCACTTAGAACGCTAAAAAACTAAATGTTATAATTCGGTTTAGTTAGGAAGAAGAAAAGCTGTTGGTCGATTACTACACCATATATGTAATTAATTTAGACACAACCAATAGTTGCTGTATATTCAGAGTCTGAAGCTCTTTTGTAGTTATATATAGTTAAATGAGACAGTTTTCGCGACTTATGTCGAATGAATACACCCTCTAACCAAAAGAGTCTTACGCAGATTAAAGTTCGCGCGGAAATTTACCACCATAATGGCTGCCTAGGCGCTCTTCAATTTGCCCGCTGTTCTCAGGCGGCCGCTTACAGAATTGTGGGGCCTTGGTATTTTTGTATTATGAATGTCTGTGAAAGAGAGAAAGAAAAAATATACACTTTGTCATGTGATGGTAGTACATTATTTATTTATTTCGTTATTGTTTTGTATTTTAGTTTCACAGTTTATGTAATGCTGTAATTTGGCTGATTTGATAGTGATATTCTTTGTATGAGATTTTGCAACTGTGTAGATATTGATGGGAAATAAAATAACAAGAAGGAAATTTCGTGTGCTGAGTTAATTTGTCAACTGTTACGATTAGATCTGTCTAGTGTGACATGACAGAGGATATAAAATGCAGAATGGCAATGGGTAGAAAAGCGTTCTTGAAAAAGAGAAATTTGCTATCAAATATTCATTTAAACCTTCGGAAGTCCTTTCTGAAGGCATTTGTGTGGAGTGTTGCCTTATATGGGAGTGAAACTTTGACGATAAACAGTGCGGACAGGAAGAGGATAGAGGCTTTTGAAATGTGGTGCTACAGAAGAATGCTGAAGGGTGGATCGCGTCATTAATGAGGAGGTCCTGAACAGAATTGAAGAGAAATGTAATTTCTGGCATACCTTGACTAAAAGAAATGATCGATTGGTAGGACACATTCTTAGACATCAAGGAATTGTGAATTTAGCGTTGGAGGGAAGTGCGTGGGGTAAAAACTGCAGAGGAAGACCAAGAGATGGATACAGTAAGCAGATTCAGACAGATGTAGTTTGCCATTCTTATGTGGAGTGAAGAAGCTTGCTCAGGATAGGGTATTCTAAAGAGCTGCATCAAACCAGTCTCCGGACTGAAGACCACAACAACACAGTGAGACATGATAACCTACTAGATAGATTTGCACTGAACAATGCAGTGGATAGAATGAGGATTGCAACAAAATGGAAACGTATGAAATCAAAATCAATAGACACTCATAAATACACGATCACTTATACAACAAAACATGGGGAAATCAAAGGAAGACAGATAAATAACAAGAAATACGAAGTGTAAAACTATTTCAAACAGACAATATACAATGAAAATTGATGGGTAGTGAAAAACAAAACGTCGGCAAATCAAAGGAGAAATACAATAATAAGAAATACATACGGCAAAAAATGTTTGACCCTTTTATTTTCATCCCATAGGTCCTTTTGCTTTCCTGCGATGACCTGATGGGCTTAACATCAGGAATGTCCAAGTGACAGGGATGTTAAGTGCCACTATCGAGGTGGCTCAAGGGTCTATTCTGTTGATTTGTGAAGATATCTTTTTACACGTTTTCCAAAATCCATCTCTCTGCCCACACGAGAATCGGTGCACCAGTGTTTCCCTTTCGCCACAGGCACCGTATTTGTCTGACTTTCTCTGCTTGATCAGCGCCAGCCTCTTATTTTTTGGTACAATCCGGTGCTCTACTTTATACCATGAGTCTCTGGCATGGGATGGAATAGCGTTATCTGACATATTCTTACGGACTCGTGGGCAGTCAAGTCTGAAAGTTTTCTCTCTATCTTGCCTATGCGTAGCACCCCCAGAGCATGCTGTGCATTTTCTGTGCCGTTCAGTATCTTGGGTTCTGTAGTGTGCCGATTACATTGCTTCCACCAATGGTTGAGAAGCTTTATGTGTCCCAACTTGTACGATATGTGCCCAGTGTAGACTGGTGCGTATTTGGACTACGGCCTGTAACTTCTGAGGAGAGTTCTGGTGATGATGTCCTTGTTTCTTTATTCAGTTTGTTTAGCAATAGAACAGGGTATTTCTTCTTCACGTCTACTAAGTCAACCCCTCCTTGTTCCCTTGGGAGGGATCATGTTTCTTGTGAGACTTTTTATTTGTCTCTTCCAAAGCAAGTACGCTCATCAGTTTGCATGCAAGCTGCAGTGGTACACTTATGATCTGTGACTTTTACCAAGCTTTCAACAGGATCGTCACGTTAATCAACTCTACTCTCTGTGTGTCTGTGAGGTTTCTGTTTGCATGTGTTCTGCTGAGCCCCCAGACTGTGAGGAGAATACTGCACCAATTGTCAGCTATCATCTTCAATGGGCATTTCTTACATATAATATTTTGTGCATGCTCACAACTTGATACAAAGTTTTTGCTGTTGTTAGTCTTTCATTTCCGATAGCGAATAGTGTAGGTTTCTTGGGTTTTGTTTTCGTACCTATTTCTCTGTGGTTCCGGTGTGAGTTTCTATAGTCATGCCTTAGTTAATGAACCACAGGCAACATATGAGTGGCCAAATAATTGGTCTTGACAGTTGGGATACCAGTTACTTTGGAATAAGGTTGAGCATTTCAGACATATTCTGAGTTGTGTCCACCTTTGTGCTCAGATGGTAAAGACTACCAAATCTACCACTTAGTCCCTCAACCGTTAAAAAAACAGTTGGGGCCCTGGGCAAGTAAGGCTGGCTACCTGCTTCCCAGGTACTTCAATATTATACTGGCCACAATCGGAGCAAAATGCCTCAGGAAGTATTTTATTAGGGGGACTATACACCAGACTGAATTCTTAAAGGCATAATCAGTCTCTAATGATGATGATGACCTGTAGCTGTTTCAAAAGACTTCATAATGCTTTCTGTTTCATTTATTTCTTCGTCATCAAATGCGAAGACTCCCATATAATAGCCCATATGTGATGCATGTGACTATGGAAATGCCTATTTGATAGCCTCTTAGGCTGTTACACAATATGCATAACAATGGCTCCAATTCCATCAGGAACAGGACTATCGAAACAGGGCATCCTTGTTGCACAGTTATTTTATTTGTGTTTGACGTCCATCCATTTACTATTATCTTCACGTTTGCATTGGTAATGACATTATTTACTATCTATGTGAATTTTGAGCCAAAACCGTGTCATGAGAGTGTTTTTAACAGGTAGCTGTGACTGATCCTATCGAAACCTTTGTGGAAATCATCAAAATGATTGCAGTGGTGATGTTTGTTAACACAGCATGAGGGATTACATCTCTGTATGTGTTGTCAGCGTCTGAAATGCACTGCACGGGCCTGACATGACCTCATGGCCTTCTTCATTGCGACCTTCACATCCTCTGAGAGATATTTTTCCAACAAGTTTGTAATTGCTGTTTAGTAGCTTAATGGATCAGTAGTCATTGATGACTTTTACTACTTACTTCTTGGGGAGCTGAGTTAACCCACCCTTTAAGAGAGGTGAGTGATATTTCGGTCCCGTTAATTATTTCGTTTGCTACTTCTGCCAGCATTTTGCTTACGATGTCCCAGAACTGAAAGTAAAATTCAGACGGGGGACTGTCAGCTCCTGGTGCTTTTCTTTTTGCAGTCCCCTCCTCGATGGTTTACAGGTCGCTCTTTGTAATGGTTTCCGTTACGGTGGCTCGCTATGAGGTTGTTAGAACTTGGCGAATTTCCTGAAGGATACTCAGAACTTCGCCATTGTCATTATTCTTACTGCTGAAGAGACTGGCCCAATGTGAACCATTATGTCACTCTCGATAGTCAGTTTGTTCCCCTGATTACACAGTAGTTCAGTGATGGACTTGCGGCTGGCCCTCTGTCTCTCTCTATGTAGATCATGCAGTGTGATCGGTTCATCTTCGACGCCATCCCTGGGCTGGCTCAGTATTATTAGGAAGTCACTGCAAAGGGATAGAACAACCAACTACAAAAATATGATACAACAACAGAAAATATCATAATTTTTATTTTTTTAACCTACTACTATCTCGGTCTACAGTGATGGTGTAATTGGCCTGTTGTTGTTGTTGTTGTGGTCTTCAGTCCAGAGACTGGTTTGATGCAGCTCTCCACAATACCCTATACTGATCAAGCTGCTTCAACTACACATAAGAACAGCAAACTACACCTGTCTGAAACTGCTTACTGTATCCATCTCTTGGTCTTCTTCTGCGGTTTTTCCCCCACACACTTCCCTCCAGCGCTAAATTCACAATTCCTTCATGTCTAAGAATGTGTCCTACGAATCGATCCCTTCTTTTAGTTAAATTATCCCAGAAATTACTTTTATCCCCAGTTCTGTTCAGTACCTCCTCATTAGTTATGCGATCCACACACCTAATCTTCAGCATTCTTCTGTAGCACCACATTTCAAAAGCCTCGTTCCTCTTCCTGTCCGCACTGTTTATCGTCCATGTTTCACTCCCATACAATGCAACACTCCACACAAATGCCTTAAAAACGGACTTCCTTAGGCTTAAATCAATATTCGATGTTAACAAATTACTCTTTTTCAAGAACGCTTTTCTACCCATTGCCATTCTGCATTTTATATCCTCTGTATGGCGACCATCATTTGTTATTTTACTGCCCAAGTAAAAAAATTCATCTACCTACTTTATCGTTTTATTACCTAATGTAATTCTTCACCATCACCTGATTTTTTTCCAATTCAACACTGGATAAAACTGTGAATTAAGTCAAGAAGCTGTGACTCATCTTTTATGTCTTTGTGTCCAGGCAGGCCTTTCTTATGATATGGGCTGTTTTCATTCTGAGTACTTAACAATATTCGATTCCCATACACTCAACATTACGTAAATTGATTGAGAAAGTAATATTAAAGGGAATGTAGAACATTTCAACAATGCTGATATATTATGTGATTGCAGTATGGTTTCAAAATTGGTTGAATTATACCACCAGTGCAATTTGCTCATTATGTACTTGAAATAAGAAATTGAAATTCCTAGGGAACAAGAGTATTCCTTGATCTCTGAAAAGCTGTTGACAGAGTATGTCTTGATGTGCCCTTACAAAAATAACAACTAGTGGTGTCACTGGAATACTCATGCCCTTGCAGCAAACATATTTCAAATGCTGACGTTAATGTAAAGAAATGATATAGGACAATAGAAAAATACGAAATAAGTTTAGAGTGAGTAGAAGAAACATACATTTGGATGCCCCTGTGTTTTATGTAACCGATTCCTAGATAATAATAATCTAATTACTATTTATGCAAATAAAATGTCTGGTGTCTGTTGTGCAGACCTTGAGTCCAGCATAATTCAGAGACTCGGCACTTTACTGAAGACTTCATTGCTCACTTTGAAAGAAACAACTTTAAAAAAATATAGAAAAATATATTGTGCACTTCAAGTGATTGGTTCAATTAGGCCAAATATAGTGAATAAAGAAATTTTGTCAGAAAAATTTGCAAGATGTTTTTGAGATTTTCTATATTTGACTGGTTTTCATGGAAGCAGTAAGTTGACCATGTCTGCTAAAAATAACAGTTTATTTGTATTAATGAGATTAAAGCACATCTTAACTCTGAAATACTGAGTACTGTATATTTTCGATTAGAATAGACGTTTTTCTCATGTGGAATAATACTGCGGAGTGGGAATGCCACTTAATAATGACAACAGCTTTCATGATGCAGAAGAGAGCCTTGAAGAATATTTTAAAAGTCTATGCACTGGAATTAATAATTTTAGGGTATATGCCATGATTATGCAGAAAATATAATGTTACTGAAAGAAAGTGTAAGCTCACAAAGAGATACATGGAAATACAAAACCATGACACAATAAGTGTTTCACATGCTTAGCAGGTAATTAACTTTAACAGCAGAATAACCCTTTGTCAAATATGCTAGTTTTCATAATTCATTTCCAAATGAACTTAATATCATGATGGTGGTATTTCAAAAAGCGACTTAAGCAGTGGCTTTTCTGTAGATGTCCAGATAACTTGGTTTCAAGATATATTATAATATAAGAAAAAATCCTGTATTAGAAACACCATAGTAATTGAAGTATACTAAAATATTTGTGATATTAATGTATAACAAATTATTTGTAATAATCATAATAAATTATACTGTGATAAAAATACCATGCATGTAAAATTACTTATTAAATGTAAATAAATGCAATGAAATTAAATCTTTTCCATAAATAATTATCTTGAGTGACAAAAAGGATTCTACGAATAGTTGGGTAAAGTTTTCTTATAATTTATCATCACATCTTGCATGTATCTAAAAACGACCTAATGCCCAGAACTCTGTGTCATCAAACAGAATGATCACTTTCAGAAGGGAATGGGAGTTTCTATACTGTGTTTTGTAGATCAGACAGAGCATGTACAATTTTTCTTATTCTGTTGTTGTCAACGACAAGTTAAAATTCTGTTTCCTTTCTTTCTACAAATTTCTATTCTGTGCAGTCCAATGACTTTTAGTATGTGAGATTTCAGTTTGAACATTCTTTCCAATCCTCCTCTTGTTCCTTGAAAATGCATGTCTAGTAGTAATTATCATAATAACAATAATAATGTTATTGTAATAAAGCCTTTACAGCAGTAGCATAAGTCAATACATACAAAAAATTGATAATTTAACAGAGTCTAGTTACTGACATTGTGTTGTTATATTGCACATGGTAAATTCCTAATGTCATTAAGTAATCATACAGTGTTTCTTTGAATGCTAGTTCTGGTAAATCTTGTATGGTTTGTGGGAGCTTATTAAATAATTTATGTCCCATGATTTCGTAACTGTTACGTGATTTCGACAGTCTGTGTTACACATTGTAAATGCATTTATTGATTCTTGTGTCACAGCAATGTACAGCTTCTCTATGGATTGCTTCTGATAATTTCATATTTGTATATATAAAAATGTAGTATAAGTAGAAGTTTACTACAGTTAACACTTTTTTTCATGAAACAATCGTTTATAATGTGCTTTATGTGAACAGCCAGTAATTACCATGATAGTATTAAGATGTCGTGCATGCCACTGGAGTTTTGCTACAAAATAATATCATCTTATTGTACTCTGGCCTATGTTGTTCTGACATGAATAACTGGCACCAAATTCATGAGTCGCCTTAAAAAATAATTACCCTTTACAACTTACCACTAATTTATTGTATATGCTGACCCCAAGGTAATTTAACCAACTAAAACTTAACATAACTTGGATCACCTGACAGTAGCTTGTCTTTTAGGCTAAAGACTATCTGCTGTGTTTTGTTTCCGCTAAGCAAGAAGCTATTAGCTTTGAACAAACAGGATGCTTGAGCATTTGTCTTTGACAGACAACTTTTAAGAGTAATGAAATCATAACAACAGTGTAGAAAAGTGGTATGAACAGACATTAGGTTTGTGAAATAACACTGACTATTTCTTCAACTAGTGTAATAAAGAAAATCATTGAATTTTTTTGTTTGCATTTTTGGCTACACTGTTTATTAGTTTTCAAGCTTCTTGGTGATGACTGATGGAATACTCTATACTGGTGTAATTTTGTGCTTTTTTGGCTTTTATAATTGACTTTTTATACTCATTACTACCATGACTGGAGAGTAACACGTTACATGTAATGCTTTACTTTTCAAAGGTAATAACGTTATTATTTACCTAAAGTAACTTTATCTATAACCAAGTTACTTTAATCATTTAATTATTTTACAGAAGTATCGTTACTTTTTGTCGCTAATAGCGTAATATATTTTTTGTTAGAACCTCAATACTGCAGAAAACCAGGCTTTGATTTTAGTGAAGAGAAAAAAAAAATCTCTAAATTACATATTTTCAATGACATATTTTGGAAATCGATGAACTGTATATTTCAGTACCGTTATAACATATAATAGTACCCATTCATTCATAACATTTTTATTCTACAATTATATATGCAACAATGAGTATATAACAATCACCTGATGTGTCACATGCAAACAGTCTCTGTCCTTTCGACAATACGGATTACATTGTTATTGTCCCGCTAAGACATCCTATGGCTGCATTTTGACCTAAACACCCTGTATCAGAGAGTAAGTAAAACATCAGTACCTACTTTATTACAATCCCTTATTACTCATTTCAACATTGTTTTGTAGATAACAAATTAAAGAAAATTGTAAGATTGCCATGTAGATCATTTTTTCTTCTTTGTCATAAATCTGAAAATGCTCTAACCGGGGAAACACATTATTTCAATAAACGTTTTTGCAACCATGACATTATTTTATTCAAGAGTTCACCTTTCGACGTGGAGAAGGAAGAAGAGACACGCATGCCTTGGTCAGCTTATAATGAAGTATTCGAATTTTTGACGTCAGACGGGAAAAAAATGCTTCCTTTTGCTGCAAATTGTTTCTTGGTGATAAAACGAAGCAGTTGAAACTCCAAAGGAAAATTAAGAATTCATGTATTGGTTTTCTGCTTGCTTGTTGGCGTTAAGGTGTGTCTGCAGTGAGTTTGGAACAAGTTCTGTATCGTTTCTCGCTGCTAATCTTGTACCGAGTTCCACAACATGCTGACAACACAAAAGTTGCATTCTCTGGCAGCATTGGTAAAGAAACAATGTTCGTGGCTTGCTCGCACTAAAGGCCACTTTGAATTGATTGTGTTCAGTTTTTTTCTGTGTATCTATAGAGTTGCATGTTGTCTCTCCGTGTGTTCATTCACAAAATTAAGTAGACATGAAGCAACGTTTACGAATTCGTCACCTAATAAGATTTGGAGGAGGACTGTGAAATGTTCAGTGTCATAAAAATAAATAAAAAGAAGCGCAACACCATACAGAAAATTGCTACATTTTTCGGCACCAGCTGTATGAGAAGTAGATAAAGGAATTAAGCCTCTCATTTTTTAACACCTCAGCAATAACAACAGTATTTGTTATCTTATTTCGGAAAATGAGTTATTGTCGAGTTACTGTAGATTTCTTGCCGCCCAATGAAAAGCCATGAGAACATCTTGTTTTTACTGCACTTTTTATGAAGCAGAAATGAATGTATGTAGGAAGCAGGCAGCTTTATGTACTAAATGTGGAAGTGAAAAGGGGATCGTCAGTAGCAGATCCATTGTCACATTCATTTGTAGTGAGAGTGACTTTATGGCTAAAGAAGCTTCTTTCACTGAAAATGACGATATGTAATTATGTGAAAACATAAATTAATATATGAACAATTAAATATGTTTCATTGTTATTAATACAACTGATTACGTTTACATAAGCCTTCATCCAAAGCTCTACAAATTGCTGGGACAGTAATTACATGGCTTACTTTGAAATGTGGAATAAATATGCAAGGGTTTCATTGCCGAGAAGCAAAGAGTCTTCTCTTCACAGGTGTTGTTTTTCTGAAGTTTGTGCCTTTCTTTGAAACAACTGGCCCTGTAATACTCCTTATAATTTCAAAATCTGACAGTGTGATCTTGGTAAATTTACTAAAAGGGAAATGACTTTCAAATTCAGCTCGCATAGCCTGTCAGTTAAATGCAAATGTTTGTAAACCTATGAGATCAAACTTCTATGGTCATCAGTCCCTAGACTTACAAACTACTTAAACTAATTTACACTAAGGGCAACAGACACACACACACATGCTAGCGGGAAGACGTGACCCCCCGGTGGGAGCGACCACCCAGTCCATAGCATGATGCCACTCTCGCACGGCAGTGTGTCGTTCCCGTTAGAATTACAGTTTTTAAATGTAATGTGAAAATAATTGTAAAGTTTCTTTAACTGATACTGTTACTTTCAATGTACAGTAACTGTAACTAAGATACCTTTCAGGGAAGTAACTTTAACTGTAACTTAGTGACCTTAAAAAAGTAACTTTCCAAATCCAGATTAGTACACGTACTATAGGCTAACAGCGCATGGTCAGTTTTCAGACTGCTAAATACATTACATAATAGTTTTGGGAATTATTTCTCAAATTTTTGTTTAAATGCCTAAGAAAAATTTCAGTACTTAGCTTCAAGAATGTCCTCAATATACACTTCCTCCCAGGTCTGCTGGTGTAGTTGCTTTGCAAACTGACTCATTTTACATTTGGAGAAAAATCTTTTGTAATCCTGTTTTCTGTTAAATTTCTCTACACTATTATATTAGCTAATTGCCAGGACTGGTCCGAAAACCACCCCATGCTTTACTGTGCTGACACATTTGTTTTTATCAATATTAGTTATTATGTGATCGATTAACGATGTTGTTTTTGGTGATCCTTGTTGCCATATCTACCAAGTTTGTGATCCCAAAGCTTTACTAATTTTCAATTTAAGCATGTTACGTCCTTGACAGTATGTTTCTTACAAAGGCAGGAATCTGTGATTTGTGATTTCTACTACTCATTGTAGAATGATATATTGGGTGTAGGGGAGAGTAGTACCCAATGAAACATGGTGCATAGTGAAGCATTCCATCTCAATTGTTTTTAGTAATTTTTTTCTACTTGTTGGTTTCGTTCTATGTTTATTATGATAATATACATCTTTGATTGTAATGGTGGTCAGTTTGGTTGATTATTCTTGGTTTTATACGTTATTATTGGTTTCCGGTTGTCAGAAGTTACAGTTAGCGTCTCTTTGTAAGTTTAATATTTTAGATATAACATACAGCTAAAAGAAATATTAAGTTTTGTGATAAGATACACATCTTTACCTATGTATTGACTAGTTTTAAATTTGGTAGATACGCAGATTAAGAGCTGTGACTATCTTTTTAGTTTATGGTGACTTTGGTATGCAGTGAAGCACTTGTATGTGCTACACAGTGAAACAGGACCATTGGCCTCAGATGGATGTATGACGCCTAACACTAGAGTGAGCAGTTATTGTAGAAAAGACTTTGAGAAAAAGTACAGAGCTGGAAGAAAAGGAGAAAAGAAGTATGAAGAGAGTCAACTATCAAAAAAATAAGTGGTGTGTAAATTTCAAGTGAAAGTGATGAAGAAAGCGAAAAGGTGAGAAGTGTATAATTACATCTTTTTAACTTCAATTGGGACATTATGATTGGTGACTAAATTTTGGTGAAATTCCAAACCAATGTATATTTTTAAGCTAAAGTCTTGAAGTCAGTAGTTTGTGGTACTGAATATGAAGTCTCATACCTTCGGGAAAAAAAAATTTGGTGGACAATATTCACTAAACAAAATTTAGTATATGTTAATGTTTCTACCTGTATTTAACAAAGATATTTGTGTTGACTAATTCACTCAGCAAGTAATAAATATAAAAAATGGCAGCTGTTTCACTGTGTACTATACAGTGTACACAGTGAAAAATTTGCGGAGGTTGTCTAAAATTGTTATTTCACTTACTAATTAGTAGCAAAATTTTTAATTTTTGTTCCAAAATATTGAGAAAGTATTGTTCTTTCAAGTAAACAAGGAAAATTTATTTTGTGAGTAGTATTTTATACAAAACAATCAAAAGGGTAATTTTTGTTTCACTGTGTACTACTCTCCCCTATGTGTAGTCTTATACGTTTAATCATCATGTCCGTATTTACTGCCAATCCTGTGTGCTACTTTTTTTCATAATAAAACATGCCATATACACATTATCGTGGTAGAGTACTTATTTTTCCAACGTGAACAATTCTGCTGGTTGATCATACAATTGTTTTAAGAAATTATGTACCCCTGAACGATATTTGTTGCTCTCGACAGATTGTTTGAGCTACTTGCGAAATAATATTCCCTTTCACAGGGTCAAGTTCACACTGTTTTTTTTTTTTTCTGAGGGTCACGTATTGTATCACTAAATGTGGCTACTCCCTCTTGCAGGATCAAGATCACACTCTTTCTTTTTGAATGTCACTTATTGTGTCACATTGTTGCTTTAATGACAAAATTTCTTTGAAGACTGAGTATGATGTGATTAAGTTGGAGTTATCTGATCATGGTGGAATATGGGTTAGAATAGAAAGTATGAATCCTGATAGCACCAAACAGCTAATCAATTACAGATTAATAAATGAGAGCAATACTGAGCAATTAAAACATGAGTTGGAAATAATAGATTGGTCAAATACACTGCACAAAATCTTGATGAATGCTTCTCAACATTTTTAACTATAATTAAATATGCAATAGACATTGCCCACTCATCATCGAAAAATGCACTCCTGGCAACAAGCAAAAACCCCAACACGCTAAGAAATGGTACAATCCAACGCTCAGACAAATGAGAATATTGCTGCTGTTGCTTAAAAATACGTGTGATAAAAGTGAGGAAGCCAGAAAACAATGTGTGACCCTTAAGAAGTTGTACAAACATGAAATATAGTCACCTAACCGTAAAGCAAATGATGCATATATCATAGGATCAAAAACAGTTCTAAAGCAGCCTGGAACATCATAAAGAATGAAATACATCTAGGTAAAGGGCAAACCACAATCCGTATAGTTTGCAATACCCTTAATGAATACTTTATAAACTGTGCTAGCTTTAATTCCCTAACAGTGAAAACAATTCTCATAATTGCTCAGCTGCCCTCTCTTTGCTCATGCAACAAGAACAAACAGCAACAAAATTCTCTTGATCAAAAATCACCTCAGTAAACATAATCAAATCTATAAACAATCTAAAAAATTCAAAAACAGATGATTACTATGGGGTTAGCAACACCATTATGAAAGGCTTAGCCTCTGAAATCATTAGGCCACTAACATACCTTCCAAATCGCTTACTTGATGAAGGTATATTCCCAGATTGCCTGAAAATGACAGTTGTTCTCCCGATCCATAAGAAAGGCGACGAAACATTACCAAACAACGACAGTCGCATATCAGCAGTTCCCAATATATCTAAAGTTTTGGAAAATACCACCCATATGCAAATTTACCATTATTTCAAAAGCAATAAACTGTTGTGTAATAGCCAGTATGGCTTTAGATCTCAACTGTCAACAATAAAAGCAGATGAGTGCCTCCTTAGCGACATATATGATGGATGGGAGAAGAGTAAACTCACTTGTGCAACTCTGTTAGATTTACGTAAAGCCTTTGACTCTGTCACACATGATATAATGCTGACAAAGTTACAACATTATGGTATAATAGATAAACCGTTACAGCTATTTGACTCATACCTAACCAACGGTGTACAATTACTAAAAGTAAACAACCAAATTACAGTACCTTTGAAAATAAGGCGCGGAATTCCACAAGGCTCAGTGCTAGGACCTTTCCTGTTCATTGTATATATTAATGAATTCTCAAATCACATGCCATGTACCAAGGTGTTGTATGCCGACACATGACACTGATTACAAATGGAGAATATCTACAGGATGTTGCAGAATATATAATGAAGTATTAACTGTAAGGAGCAGTGAGTGATGCAAGGCAAACTTTCTAACTATAAACACAATAAAAACTGAAAAAAAATTTCTCCTTGAAAACTTTTGAGCAAGAAACAAAAAAATGTCAGATTTTTGGGACTGTATGTAGATCCTAAACTCAGATGGGATAGACATACAGATAACTTGTGCAGCAAGCGTGCCCGTACTTTTGTATCTGCTACACAAGCTAAAATATGAAGTCAGTAAAATTTACTGATCTCAGTATACTTTGCTTTTTTCCACTCACAACTCCAATATGGAATTCTATTATGGGGTAAATCTGTGGGCTCTAAAACTATCTTCAAATGGCAATTAGATGTATTTTAGGCCTAGTACCTAGACAAAGCTGTAGAAATTATTTCAAAGACCTGAAAATAATGACACTTCCCAGTATGTACATCTATAATTGCCTGTTATATGCCAAAGAAAACATAAAAAATTTCATTTTAGAGTTGAAGTGCATTCCCACAAAACATGGCATAAGAGCAACATAGACCTTCCGTAGTCAAGGCTCACATTGAAACATAAGAGTCATTAGTCGCTCAGTATGAAATTTTACAAGGAACTCCTCAAGACAGCAAGAGATCTGCCACTGAATAATTTTAAGTATACCATAGAAGAGTGGTTCAAATGTATGCCATATTACTCAATTGATGAGTTCCTAAACAGTGACATCCATAATATTTGCAATAAGCTATCATTACGACAATCATGAAGTATTCCGGTATGTGTGTGACAGTACTGTCCACATGAAAATATAAAAATAAATGAATAAATAAATAAAATAAGCATATATAGTACTACTGTGAAAATTGAAATGTATTATTCATACTTATATCATTGTATTAACATTGGACGATTATATTAAGATGTATTTTTTTAAAATCATGTCTTCTATTAAACAATAAGTACACTGACGAAGCCAATTGTATGGAGAACATATTGAAAGGCTAATAAAGATTTTATTCCAGAAGATTGCTTTAAGCCCAATTCACACTGTCCGTCACCTCAACATCACGTCACGGCACCGTCATGTCAAGTTGTAGGGCCTATTCACACTGACCGCCCGTGTGCGTCATGTCAATTCATCCATCTCAAAACGCGATGTTGAAAATGAGGTTATGAGTGGCTATCTGTTATGTAGAAAGTCATAGTTTAATACTAGAAATGAGGGAACAACACTAAATGTTTTTGACAGCCTAAGAAAACTTTACAGTATATGTTTTTGACCAACTTACTGGGAACTGAAACAACATTTCGAAACATCGACATCTATTTTCAAGCGAAAAAAATAAACATATGAAAACGTCAAACAATACTTATAAGAGCATAAATAGTGCCTGTTTACTTTATCCATTACAATTTGCGGGTTGGCATTGTTAATACCGTCGTAAACAACTGAATTTTTGTCTTTCATTAGAACGGAATTTTTCATTTAAAATGTTATTTAATGATAAAGCTAATCAAATTACAATCTTATTCAAATAAACAGTTTGATTCAGTCTTTTCTGTTACAATGTCACGTAACATAAACCATTTTTTTATTTCAGATATCGGACCTCGATTTTAGGGGGACAGTCAAGGCCAATTCACACTGTCCGTCACGTCAACGTCACGTCAAGCTTTCTCGAGAAGAATGTTTTGACGGAACGGACATTTGCTAACATTGGAAGTTAACCTATTTTCGTCACGTGAATTACATGTTGCACTCGACGATTGCACTGTTTATATGCAAATGTGTCTTATTCGTCTCTTTTGTTGTTATACTTCGCTTTAGGGGTAAATCTCAAATGTTTCATGACGACATAAATATTTTTGACAATTGAGTGTCCCTGTAAAATCGAGATTGGATATCTGAAACCAAACAATGGTTTATGTTACGTAACATTGTAACAGAAAAGACTGAAGCAAACTATTTATTTGAATAAGATTGTGATTTGATTACGCATTTTTCATTAAATAACATTTAAATGACAAAGTCAGTTCTAATGGAGGACAAAAATTCAGTTGTTTACGACGGTATTAATAATGTCAGAGGGCATATTGTTATGGATAAAGTAAACAGGTGCTATTTATGCTCTTATAAGTATTGTCTGATGTTTTCGTATGTTTATTTTTTCGCTTGAAAATAGATGTCGATGTTTTGAAATGTGGTTTCAGTTCTCAGTAAGTTGGCCAAAAACATAGACTGTAAAGTTTTCTTTGGCCGTCAATAACATTTAGCGTTGTTGTTCCCTCAATTCTAGTATTAAACTGTGACTTTCTATGTAACAGATCGCTACTCATAACCTAACTTTCAACATCGCATATTGAGATGGGCGAATTGACGGACAGTGTGAAGACAACTTGACGTGACTGTGCCATGACGTGACGTTGACGTGACGGACAGTGTGAAGGCCAATTCACACTGTCCGTCACGTCACGTCACGTCACCGTCCGTCAGAACATTCCGCAATGTATTTCTAATGGCGGCATTCACACTGTCCGTCACCGGATCGTCACGTCACGTCAACGTCCGTCAAGCTTTCTCGAGAAGAATGTTTTGACGGAACGGCCATCTGCTAACATCGGAAGTTAACCTATTTTCGTCACGCGAATTACATGTTGCAGTTCATGGCGACTTAAATATTTTTGTCAATTGAGTGACCCCCTAAAATCGAGGTCGAATATCTGAAACCAAAAAATGGTTTATGTTACTTAACAATGTAACAGAAACGACTGAAGCAAACTGTTTATCTGAATAAGATTGTAATTTGATTACGAATTTTTCATTAAATAACACTTTAAATGAAAATGTCAGTTCTAATGAAAGACGAAAATTCAGTTGTTTACGACGTATTAACAATGTCAGCATGCAAATCGTAATGGTTAAAGTATACAGGCGCTATTTATGCTCTTACAAGTATGGTTTGATGTCTTCATATGTTTATTTTTTCGCTTGAAAATAGATGTCGATGTTTTCAAATGTTGTTTCAATTCCCAGTAAGTTGGCCAAAAACATACACTGTAAAGTTTTCTTTGGCCGTTAATAACATTTAGCGTTGTTGTTCCCCCTTTCTAGTATTAAACTATGGCTTTCTACATAACAGATCGCCACTCATAACCTCACTTTCAACATCGCGTATTGAGATGGACGAATTGACGTGACGGACACGGACGGACAGTGTGAATACAACTTGACGTGACGGTTCCGTGACGTGACGTTGACGTGACGGACAGTGTGAATTGGCCTTGAATTGGCCTTCAATTGATAAAAATATTTAAGTCGTCATGAAACATTTGCGATTTACCCCTAAAACTAAGTACAACAACAAAATAAAGATGAATAAGACACATTTACATATAAACAGTGAAATCGTCGACTGCAACATGTAAAGGCCAATTCACACTGTCCGTCACGTCACGTCACGTCACCGTCCGTCAGAACATTCCGCAATGTATTTCTAATGTCGGCATTCACACTGTCCGTCACCGGACCGACACGTCACGTCAACGCCCGTCAAGCTTTCTCGAGAAGAATGTTTTGACGGAACGGTCGTCTGCTAACATCGGAAGTTAACCTAATTTCGTCACGCGAATTACATGTTGCAGTCGACGATTGCACTGTTTATATGCAAATGTGTCTTATTCATCTTTCTGCTGTTGTTGTACCTCGTTTTAGGGGTAAATCATAAATGTTTCATGACGACTTAAATATTTTTGTCAGTTGAGTGTCCCCCTATAATCGAGATCGGATATCTGAAACCAAAAAATGGTTTATGTTACGTAACAATGTAACAGAAACGACTGAAGCAAACTGTTTATTTGAATAAGATTGTAATTTGAATATGCATTTTTCATAAATAACACTTTAAATGAAAATGTCAGTTATAATGATAGACAAAAATCCAGTTGTTTACGACGTATTAACAATGTCAGCATGCAAATCGTAATGGTTAAAGTATACAGGCGATATTTATGCTCTTACAAGTATGGTTTGATGTCTTCATATGTTTATTTTTTCGCTTGAAAATAGATGTCGATGTTTTCAAATGTTGTTTCAATTCCCAGTAAGTTGGCCAAAAACATACACTGTAAAGTTTTCTTTGGCCGTTAATAACATTTAGCGTTGTTGTTCCCCCTTTCTAGTATTAAACTATGGCTTTCTACATAACAGATCGCCACTCATAACCTCACTTTCAACATCGCGTATTCAGATGGACGAATTGACGTGACGGACACGGACGGACAGTGTGAATACAACTTGACGTGACGGTTCCGTGACATGACGTTGACGTGATGGACAGTGTGAATTGGCCTTAATTCGCGTGACGAAAATATGTTAACTTCAGATGTTAGCAAACGGCCGTTCCGTCAAAACATTCTTCTCGAGAAAGGTTGATGTGGTGTTGACGTGACGTGACGGTCCGCTGACGGACAGTGTCTATGCCGCCATTAGAAATACATTGCGGAATGTTTAGACGGACGGTGACGTGACGTGACGGACAGTGTGAATTGGCCGTTATTTCTTTTTATTATAAATAAATTACTAGATTTCGTCGCTTAAACATCGACCTAGTTAGCACCCTATCTGGGTGACTTAAAATTTCTAGTTTTTTCTCTCTTTATAGTTTATTTTGTACGTAAAATACAAAGAAAACAATGCATTTTGCCATTTTCGACACTATTTTGACGTACAGAAAACATATATTTACGTTGTTGTTGGTTTTTTTGAGGGAACTAAACAGCTAGGTCACCAGTTCCATATATTTACGTTTATTGAGTTTAAGCACACGTCTTTAAAAAATGCTAAACACTACCAGCTGCCAACTTGGGTGACAGGTTGTTATGCGGATACCTATGTAGTAGGTAATTCTAAGCAGACTTAGACACTTTACTTTAATCTTCATTGACATATTGGCGTATTATTTTCGAAAATTATTTGGAAGTCATTAGGGATCATCCAACCGTGGTTTTCTGTCTCATTAGCTATTAGAAAATACTTTCACCAGATTGCATTTTCATCTTATTTGCAAATGCGCTTGTTTTATTGTGTGGCTTGGCATATTTAATTTAATTTAATATTTTTCGCAAAATTCAGGTATATTTGTGTCGGAATGTATTGTCATCTTTGTAATTTTCATAGTATAAAGTTGGTTGCATTTATCGCGCGTAAGTTTCGCGCTCTATGGACGACGTTGGAGGGTTGTTTGTAAACTGATAAAATTGTAAACCGATCTTATTTGTTACTAGAAGCGAAATTTACCTGTTCACGATGAGAAATGTGAGTCAACCCTCACTGATTTGCCAGCGACAGACCGGTTACAGTGAGTATTGTTTTCTTATTCATGTTGTGAAATATCTTGTTATAGTCCATTGCTATGAACGTATAATACCCTGATTGAAATGTGAAAGTATTAGGTGTATCATTGCATATGTAAGGATGGAACTGAAATGTTATTCATAACTAAGGGCTATTATGCAATTAAAAGTTTGTGAGAAATCTCGGAGAAGTGATTAAAAAAGAAACTGAGATACAGTAGCCTACCACCCTGTTAAAACCAAGTGAAGATATTGTAATGCTTTTACTAGAGAAACGTGTGCTAAAGTATATAGTATATAACTGTATAGGCTTTTCACTCATCTGAGATCAAAATGTCGTTTGTTCGTAACGATAGCAAGCTACTGCAGTTTTCAGGCGAACTGAGTGGACAGCATGAAGATAGCATGTTTGTCATGGAGTCTGTTTTCCGATGTGTGCATATTGTTTGCATGTTAGGTTTCTACTGTTGTATAAAACAGCAGTACATATTCCCATAGATGAGGTGGTCAGCTTGTTTAAATGATGCTGCCTCCTCAGTGTTTATGAAGGATAAGCTGGACAAGTATGGCATCCTTTAGGACTATTTCATGAATGTGGAACACTAAGCAAGTAAAGTTTAGAGTTTTTCCATGGAAAAACGAGGTTCAATAGCTGTTAAATGTCTAGCAGTATATGTGCAAGATATTGGTTGAAATATTACTGCAGACAGATACTACACATCCATGGCAATAAAGTTACTATAGTAGGAACCCTCCAGTCAAACCAGAATCATATTCCAGACATGATGGGAGAATACGTCGGATTGATTACTGTATTCGTCAATGTTCTTGTTCACAGGCCCGTCAACAGGTAGGCTGCCTGTTACTTTAGTGTCCTACATAGTGGTAAACGAAACCAACTAAAAACAATGCACTTAGATAGACACTTCAGGAGAGAAAAATAAAACCAAGATAAATTCTTGTTACAGTTCTGCTAAAGGCACATTTGATACCACTGACCAAATGGCTTATCGTACACCTTCAACAGAGGAACAAAGAGATGGGCTCTATATGTTTTTTGCTCTCATTTATATTCGTGCTATCAACGCAACCACCATTTTCATCTAGCAATATCCAAATAAGAATAAAGAGAAACACAAAGAAGGGAAATTTTTCTTATGCAACCAGGGGTGGAACTAGTGAAACTACAGATAGCAGAAAGAAGTACTAATGCAAGAGAGTTGTCTAACCAAATTGTTCAGTCAGTGGAAAATATTTTACAAAAGAAAGTCAGGGGAAGTGACAGCAGGTGTATGTCGGCTTCCTGCAGGGAAAGTTCGGTGCCATATGTGGGTTAAATCCATGTTTAAGTGTCACTAGCTCCTCGTTAATTTACAGATGTTGGTAATGAAAAGCAACAATCCGAAGTGTCATCGAGGCACGAATTGAAAATGTGTTTAAGTTTGTTTTGTACACAACATTGCGTTATTAACACAATGAAATTCATGACATTCACTGAAAAGAAGTCCATTTTTGATGAGTGGTGCTGTAAATCTACAATGATATCAATATTATTTGCTGCAGAGTACTGATACATTTGTAGGAAATAGCTCAATGAGTTTGGATGTATTTATTATTATATTATTTTATTTTTATTTTTACAAACTTGTAAATGTCATTGGTCCAACTGTCACTACAGATGATCACCAGAAAAGTACATAGAGAACCAGCCACTACATTAGTGTGTTAGTTTTTTACTTAAAGAAAATTGAGTGCAATTTATTCATCAATAATATTGATTTATTAACATTTAAAATACTTCGTCGTCAAAAGTTGCATAAAGGAAAAAAGTCAAATCCATGTAGTGACTGGTTCTCAATGTACTTTTCTGAAGAACTTTCATAGTGGTTTGAGATGTCCGTTGAGGCCCAGTCATTAAATGGTGTGACAGTTTTTTGTCCCCCTTTAATAATATGTAGATAGGGAACAACTGACTGTAAAGACGAAAGTTGAGCCGCTGATACACAAGTCAAATACATACAAACACACACAATAATTCTAAATTTTCAACCGCGGCCTTCCTTAGAAATAGTACACTCATCCACACAATCACTCGGGCACACTCATTCACACGTCAGCCATCTCTGGACGCCCAACACAGTCTAGCTCACGGCAAACGGAAGGGACAAGAGGGGGAGGGGGGAAGTGGATAGGGAAGATAAGGGTGGGGATACAACAGAGGCGATGTCAGACGGAAAATGAAATGCAGGATGAAAAAAGGGTGTGTGTGTGTGTGTGTGTGTGTGTGTGTGTGTGTGTGTGTGTGTGTGTGTGTGTGGTGGTAAAATAATAATAAATAAAAACTTATATTAAAAAGTAAAAATATAATTAAAAAGCAGGAAGCACACAGTAGGGAAAGGGGCATGAATCGGAAGGAAATGTAGGATTTCTTGTTGCTGTGAAACATAATTCCACAAAGTGAACAATCACAGCCTATCATATTTGGTACCCCGTAATGAAAATTTATGGATTACATTAAAACCTATGTTTCACATAAATGTCATTGCGACATTTAAACTACTTGCCATATTCCTTCATCATATGAAAGACTAATTTTTCACTGGCTCTCCTAATGACACTACTCATTAGCTGCCTTTTGTTGCCAATATCTGTACATCAACAGGAAGCTAGTGTCATCGAAACTAGGTTTTAACCCATATTTGTGTAAAAGAAGCAAAAGTATAAAAATCAAAATAAACCAAAATAGTTCAAATAAATAAACCTTTTCAAAAGTTGTAATTCTTTTATCAGTAGGCCTAGTCTTATTTAATACCACTGGGCTCACCAAATTTGCCTTCTCCCCATTGGCATCTGTTATTAACCCTTTCATTTCCACATTATGAATTCAGCTTTGGAAAAATTCATTGTTTTCTGTAGTAATAACAGTGCACTAAACATCAAAATATGTAGCTTCCTGGCAGATTAAAATTGTGTGCCGGAACCGGGACTCGAACCTGGGACCTTTGCCTTTTGTGGGCAAGCGCTCTACCGACTGAGCTATCCCGACATGACTCACGATGCTGCCCCACAACTTTACTTCCCCCAGTACCTCCGCTCCTACTTTCCAAACTTCACAGAAGGTCTCCTGCAAACCTTGCAAGACTAGCACTCCTGGCAGAAAGGATATGGTGGAGACATGGCTTAGCCACTGCAGAGTGAAAGTTTCATTCTGGAAACATCCCGTAGGCTGTAGCTAAGCTATGTCTCCACCATATCCTTTCTGCCAGGAGTACTCGTCTTGCAAGCTTCGCAGAAGAGCTTTTGTGAAGTTTGGAAAGTAGGAGGCGAGGTACTGGCGGAAGTAAAGTTGTGGGGTGGCATTGTGAGTTGCCCCTAAGGGTTTGACCTCCACTACAAAATTTCTGTTGAAAGTATGAGCCATTAGGGGAAGAAATCCCTACCTAGTTGCCAAGGCACAGGTCCCTTTCCCTTTCTTCTGCCGCTCCCTCCTTGCAATAGGCCACTATCCCCACAAGGTTCCTAGCATGTGTAGCCAGTCCGTCTTTGGCGGGGGGGGGGGGGGTTGTTATGTAACCTTTTGGTTGAGCCTCCTGACAACTCAGGAAACACACTACTGGAATCAGAGCTGCAAATGCCCCTTGTGTGCCTAGGAGTGGTTACCCATACTTTCAGGGTATCAGAACTCCTGGCAATGACGGTCGTGCCAGATGGTCCTTGCTGTGGCTGGGTGGCGCCCATGGGACAAGCCCGTGATCGTAGTGGGAGGTACCAGGACAGATGTCCTGCATGTGAAACATGTGTCTGGCAGTTCTCTTGTGGCCAAATTCTCTTCATATAGTAATAGATTTTCTTCTGCACCCACCCTTTCTTCCATGGTCTTCCCCTCCCTGGGAATAGGGTCTGGCCCCACACATTAGATGCAAAGCCATTTCCTAAGTACTTTGTGTGTTCCAAGACAGATGGGGAGACATTCACTGCTACCAAACCTCTCATCTTAGTAGAACCCATCGAAGATAAGTTTGGTGAAATAGAGGCACTGAGCAAGATCCGATCCAGCTGTATATTGATTTGCATGTTCTCTGCCACCCAATCGGCTGCACTTCGAACATGCCAGCAATTGGGAGACATCCCGGTAAGCTTCACGTCTCAACAGCCTCTTAACATGACACAGGGCATTATTTTTCACAGGGACCTTCTGTTACAATCAGACAAGGAACTCGCGACAAACTTGGAATGTCACAGTGTTGGATTTGTTTGTCATTTCCAGAGAGGCCCCAGGGAAACCTTGTTGATACAGGCACTTTTATCCTGGCTTTTACCTGAGAAAATAAAGGTAATGATCTACAGATATGACATGAAACCATACATCCCACCACCTGTGCTCCTCATTTGCCAGATTGCCCTGTGTATGAAGGTAAAGGAAAAATTCAGGAGTACAAGGCCATAGAACGTCTTTCATAATTTGAGGCTCGGAAGAAGTATGACCGTTTCTACTTGGTATCATTGACATCGTTTGCCTCCGTAGCATCACTGCCCCCAACCCCACCTTCCCTAACCTCTTCCTATCACCGTTTCCCTGGCGGTAACCACCCCTTGCGGTGCTGACCCCCAACCACATCCCTGCTCCCACTCAGTCAGATAAGAGAGCATCTTCTCTGGCACCTGCCGAGAGTGGGTCTCCCTCAGGGAACCTTTCTCCCCAACACTCTAAGAAGAGAAGTATGACAAGCACAATCACAATCGGGAACTGCACGCTCAGGGCCTGAAGGCTGCTAGTTCTCTTTCTGACTTGGATGGAGCCTCACCAGCTCCCTTTCTGATGACTTATCGCGTCCTCAAAGGGAGAAGGAAAAGGAAAAAAAAAAGTGGCAAAAATCCAGGATGAAGTCCAAATGACTTCTCAGGTGATTGCCCAGAGACAGGTATGGAACTTATGGATGTCAATTCCACCTTCGGGGTTGATGACCGCAGTTTCGGAGAAGCATTCCAGCTAGGCATCTCCATTTTTATCAAAACTAGCTGTTCTTCAGTGGAATATTTGCAGTTTCTGTGCTAATAGGGCAGAACTGCCACTTCTTATGCGAACTTACTCTTCCATTTAATTATCTGCCTGCAGGAAACAAAACTAAACCCTCCTGATCACTTCCATGTTGCACACTTCACCTCAGTCCGTTCTGACCTTCCCCCTGTAGCAGGAATTCCAGCTCATGGGGGCATCATTATTCTCTTCGGAGTGAACATTCATAGCCACATCACTTCCTTGGATACTCAGCTCCAAGCTGTAACTGTCAGACTCCCTTTCTGGATTCAGCTACACACTCTGCAACATCTACACTCCATCATCTTCACTCATCACCCGAGCAGACCTACTGCATCTTATAGGGCAGCTCTCTCCTCCATTTTTGCTGTTTGGCGACTTCAACACCCACCACCCCCTCTGGAACTCTACACACCCCTGCTAGAGGGCTCTCTCGTAGTGGATATCTTCAATCATCTCTATCTCATCTCTTTCAATACTGGTGAAACTACATTACTGACAGACTCCACACATTCCCTCTCCATCTAAAACTCTCGATCTGTGCTGCTCAGTTTGCCCATTGAGTGACTATTTCCCGTGTGTCATTTATCTGCTGATACCCATCTCATCAGGGCATCCTTGAAACTGGCAGCTTTCTGAAGGTAACTGGCAGCTCTTTTCCTTCTTAACAACTTTCAGGGGACATCATTTACCCCATTACTGATGATCAGGTCGTCCATCTCAGTAACACTATCCTCTTTGCCACCAAATGTTCCGTCCCTCGCACCTCCACCTCACCATGACGTACCCCTGTTCGTCGATGGAATGAGGCATGCCGTGAGGCAATCGGAGCTTGGAGATGTGCTCTCCGTATTTTCAAACACCATCCCACACTGGAGAATAGTATTCAGGACAAAAGATTGCCTGGGCAATGTCACCACTTGACTAGGAAAACCAAATCTTTTAACAGATTCATCCCCTCTTCCATTGTTTGGAGCAACTTCCATCACCTTTCTGGGACCTTGGCTCACTACGCGATCTCCGGCCTCACTGTTGCAAACGATGTCATTGTAGAGCCCGTGGCAATCTCTAATACCATGTGCTGCTACTTCACTGAGATTTCCAACTCCATGAATTACCATCCCAATTTCCTCCCTAGAAAACAAGCAGCAGCAGAAAGGATGCTCTCTTTTTCCTAACACCAAATTTATCATGAGGGAGTTTCAACATGCACTTGTATGGTTCTCCTCGCCAGGAGCAGATGGTGTCCATATACGGATGTTACAACACCTGCCTCCAGAGGGCTTGCATTTTCTTCTTTGAACATATAACCACATCTGGAGGGATGGTATGTTTCCTAGACACTGGTGAGAAGTCATAGTCATTCCTATACCTAAGCCTAGCAAGGACAAACATTTCCCTTCCAGCTACCGTCAAATCTCCCTCACCAGTTTTATTTGCGAGGTGATGAAATGTATGATTAATGGTCGGCTGGTATGTTGGCTCGTATCTATGAACCTCCTCACAAATACACAGTGTGGATTTCGCAAACTCCACTCTGCTGTCGATCATCTCATCACCCTATCAAGTTACATTTTGAACAATTGTTTATGGAAGCGCCAAACAGTGGCCGTGTTTTTTGACTTGGAAAAGGCATATGGCACCTGCTGGAAGGTGGACATCCTCCATACTTTTACATGTCTAGGGGAATCCGGAGTTGTTTGGCCGTTTTTACTCAGGATTTTTAAATTCGCATATTTCAAGTGGGGATAGGTTCGACCTTGCTGAACACTTTTCTTCAAGAGAACGATGTCCCATAAGGATCATTGTTGAGCGTTTTTCTCTTTGCAGTTACAATCAACACTATCATGGGCTCTCTCTCACCAGGCATTTCGGCTTATCTGTTTGTAGATGACTTTGCCACCTATTGCAGCTCCGAACGAACATGCTTACTCGAGTGGCAGCTTCAGTGAAGTCCTTACCATCTATACTCGTGGAGCACCAACAATGGGTTCCACTTTTCTGCAGACAAGACAGTCGGTAAGAAATTCTGGCATCGCACAGTGTTTCTCCCACCAACTCTCCATCTTGGCCCAGATGTTCTTCGTTGATGCAAAAAAACTTCCTGGGACTTAAGTTTGACAGGAAACATTGTTGGTCCTCCTATTTCTCCTCTTTGATTGCTCGGTGTACCCGCTCGCTCAATGTTCTCAGAGTACTGTGTGGCACTTCATGGGGGTGCAGAATGGTCTACTCTCCTTCTCTTCTACCGATCTCTTGTCCACTCGAAACTGGACTATAGGTGTATTGTAAGCTCCTTTGCACGACTGTCAACTTTACGCTGTCTCAACACGATACATCACAAAGGGATCCCTTTGGCAGCGGGAGCTTTCTATACCAGTCCTGTGTCCTGTGGAGAGTCTCTACGCTGAAACCACTGAATTACCGCTGTCCTGCTGGAGGGACGCCCTTCTCAGTCAGTATGCAAGCCACCCAACAAATGCTATCTTTTTTGATGACTTCCTCGGTCGTCTATTTCAGTGCGTCCATCATCTCTATTACCACCTGGAGCCTGTCAGTAACTAGACTTCATGCTCCCTGCCACATTCCCGACGGGTGTCAGCTCCTCCCAACCATGGCTTTATCCGGAGATTAACTCTGAACTCAATTCACTTCCCAAGGACACTGCTGTTAGCCCGGCCTACCGCAACGAGTTCTTTGCAATCCGTAAACAGCTTGCCGATAATATCTTCATCTACACTCGTGGTTCAGACCAACCATGATGTTGGATGTGCCATGGTACTTGGCAATGAATCCTTCAAATATCGTCGGCCAGACCTGTGGATCTCTTCGCTCAGTATCATGCCACCCAGTACCTTTGACGCCACTTGCCTTCACACAGTGTCATCTGCTCAGACTCACTGAGTGTTCTTCAGAGCCTCTGCGTTCTATACCCAATCCACCCCATAGTACAGCAGATTCAGAAATTCCTTAAGTCGCTAACTGTCAGCAGGGCGACGGTGATTTACTTCGGGTTCCTGGCCATGTTGGAGTGTTGGGAAACGAGATCAGATGCTGCTGCAAAGGCAGCCATTTCCCTCACTCAGCTTGCTACCCATTCTGTTCCGTCGGATGACCTCTGCGCCGTAGTCTCCAGGCATATGGTATCGCTCTGGAATAGACATTGGTCTTCTCTTCAAAGCAACAAACTCTGGGACATTAGAGCATGGTTTACCTCCTCCCAGCCCCTCTCGCTGTGAGGTGGTCATAATTGCTCGCCTGCACATAAGACACTGCCACTTCCTATGTGGCGATCCTGCCCCACTTTGTTTTGTGGCCACTCTTTCCAACTGTTGACTGTGTGCCACCTTCTGGTGCAGTGCCCGTTTCGTAACCTCCTGTCAAAATTTGTTTTTTCTGTCAGAGTTGTCCAATATTTTAGCTGATGATCAACGCTGTGTTGATCACATCTTACTTTTTACCCACCATACTAACATGGAAAAGGAAATTTAACTCTGTCCCTGCTTAATCATTACAGTCAAATTTGGTCATGGGTGCTAGTGACCACAACAGTCTTGCCCCTTTAAAAATAGCATGCTCACACTTGCAGCCACATTCAGATGGACGGATTAATGCCTCCGAAGTGGCTACATGCCGTACCAATTGGCAAAACATCATACTAGAAGTGTGCAACTTTGATGATAGATACACAAAATACAGTATAAATCAGCTTTTAATATGTTGTTGTCAGTGAACAGCACTGGTAATGAAAGGGTTAAAAAGAGTCTTTGGGAAAATGGTGTTAAAAAGACAAATATTCAATTTTAGTTTCTCTTCTTCTCCTGCACCTGTTGATTTAATCCTTCAGTAATAATGCTGTTTCGTAACATAGCACAGCATAGATTTACAACAGCTACTTATAAGGAACTAATTTTGGGTTTTCCTATTATACCATGGACACATGTTTTCTTGAGGATAGGTTGGCTCATCATTTGTCTGAAATGGTGTAGCAAAATTTAATTCTGGATGGCTGAATAGAGCAAAACCAACAATGTTTATCCCAAGCTTCTCAAATTCAGCTCAAAACTGAAGGAAACTACTCACTTAAAGTGGATTGACATGTGGGGCACAGGTACACGGGACAGGGAATGGAATTCATGCAAGATTTCCAGCATATACATTCACAACCACACAGGTGCTGCGAGGTTTCCGCGCGACCAGTATTTAATAAACTTTTTCTTGTAGGCCTCGTGCTTGTTGCACAGATGAAAATTTCACAACTTTTTCTAAATGCCATCTAAATATGCATACTGATTTGAAATGCCAATGTAAATCTTCAAAACTGTATTTATTACATCTTCTTACACAATGTCAGTTAATATGTATATGTTCTCAGTCCTGTAACTTTGTACCAACTAAAACAAATTCACATTACTTTTCTGTTCCTTTTTCCTTATTTATTCCTTTACTTCAAATACTCCGAAGAGCAATGCAGTTTCCTTGCAATTCCCTGTGTGATGTCACAGGAACACCTCAGAGAAGGAAAATATAAAAGAAAAAAGAATAGAATTCCTTACACTAAAAATAAAAGAAACAAAACATATTAAAAGTTCTTCCCGCCTAACACTTATTTGACTCGTACTTGTTTGTTTAGTGGTTTAAATGCAAAGTTCAGTTTTTTGAAATATCAAATTTCAAAAATCTGCCTGTACCCTTACAGTGCCCATAATGAATAATGATACCATACAATGTATTTTAATGTCTCTTCACCAGTGAACTATAATGCATACAGCTGTGCTTTTCTCTCATGAACTTCAAGCCGGTGTACTTTTTTTTTTATTTCTGTAGTTCTTGTGCGTTCCATTGTGGTACTCCCTGCCTTTCGTGCTTGTGTAATCTCTAAATGGCTTGGGCAAGGTAGGAGAGCTTGATTTGTTCCACACTGGTTTGGCTTTACTACCAGTTTTGGACAGTACTTCCTAAGCCTGCTTGTGGGTGAGGGGAATGAATACTTTGTCCCAGACAGACTTGAAAAATGTTGTACATTTTAAAGAAGCAGCTACATTCTATTACATATTTGGTAAACAGGTGTAACTGTTCAGGGAATTTGGGGCGGGGGAGGGGGGTATGGCAAGCCCACCTGGAACTCTAGGTTCTGGGTGACTGTTCTGTGACGCTCCCTATTTCCAAACCCTCTACAATCCATTTACTTAATTCCTTTCCCATTTCTTTCAAACCTTCTGCCAGGAAGAGTCACTGTCTCTGAAAACTTGCGTACTTTCCTCTCCTTTTTTGTGCGTTTTCTGCTGCCTCTGTGTAGAAGATTTTTATTTATCAAATTATATTGTATTTTAAAAATTAATTTACTTTAATATTTGTTTTGTTTCAAAGGAGCTGCAGTCGGTTATGACTTTGCTGTTAAGCGTTTGAAGTGCTATGAAAGAGGAGACTCTATGGGTTCTTCAGCTGTTGTTCCTCCTACGTTTGCCTGTAGATTTTGTGGGGTAACTAACTACGAGTATCTTCTGGCATTGGCAGATGAAGATGGAAGGATTGCAATCCAGAACACTAGACTCAAATCAAAGAGTAATCCGACGGAAGGTATACTGCATCCAATTTCTTGTGATTTATTATTTTTCAGCTTTGTGAAATTATTTTTAACAGTTTATTGTTGTTTTTCCAGGCTCACAAGCCCACAATAATGCAATATTTGATATTGCCTGGATGGACGGGGAGTTCAAATTGGTTAGTGTTTCTGGAGACCAAACTGCAGTTCTCTGGGATGTTTCTGACTCACAAATGAAGGAAATTGGGAAATTTAAATCCCACACTCGTAGTGTTAAGACAGTAGCTTTCAGGCCGAAGGATAAAGGTTAGTTTAGAGGAGGAAAGTAACTTGTATTGTAAAATGAAGCAGTTGCATGTGTAGTGATGTGGGTTGAGAATATTCCCAATGGGAAGGAACTTATAAAATGGGAATATTGCCAGTAATATTTCTTTGGCCTGGGAAGAATGCAAAAAATTGGGGATTTATGAAACTTTTTTAGAATTTGAAAGTTGTAACACTTATTAACAGTTAAAGAACATTATAACTAGGTTAACTAACTAAATTCATACATTTTAATCGAAGATTTATTATTCTGTGCATAAATTTCCTTGCTAATTCCATGCAGAACATCATTTACTTAAAGTCTGGTGGAAAAAATAATTTAAAATATTTGTCAGGGTTACAATTTTTCGGCAAGTTGAAACCCCACTTTTCTCTGAATGAAACCTAAACTTACAAAATATTTCGCTGGATGTGTAATTCTCAACCAGCCATCATCTGTAGTATTTCTAAGTTTTTCCAAATAAATGACTAGAGATATTTCGCTTTCAGAATTCAAGGACTCCTCAATTACTGTGATGAATTGTGATTTACAAAAATTTGCTTCTTAAAATATTGCTATCAGTTTGTTTTAGAATCTTTAATTAATGTTTTACAGTGTTCTATGTTAATAAAATCACTTGTATTTTCAAGTAAATCATAAATCTCGGCAGATTTATTTGCATAATTTTTTCCCGAAATGCCATTTTCATTGACTAATGTTTACAAATTTCGCACCAGTTTGTTTTAAACATTACAGCCTAAAATATCACTAACGTCGACAGAAAACTTAACAAATAAAATAAACAAACTCTCCTGGGTATTTTAGTATTTAGTAGCTACTCACTTGATGGAATATCAATATTATAAATTCGGTTTTTGTATAGGTAGATTATTTCGAGGTTGGCATGTCTAAGAAACGTAAGAATCATAAATTTCGATGCTTGGTAGTTCTAGGGCTAATTCTGTGATAAATGTAAACCGAAAAATGTGTTTATTTCAAACAAGGAGGTTAAGTCCAGATCCATATAAACCTAAACCTATCCAATTATTTCATTTATATTTTAAAATAGAAAGGAGTGCTCAAATAAAAGTATTAAAGTAAAAAAGCTGCTTAAATTGATCATAACCATAGTTTAGCTCTTATGGGTAATTTTACAATGAGCTGTATTGGCTGATCTAGACCCATCCATTAAAAGTAAGCTAGTAGATGATGCTGTGTTCTGAGTTAGAATAATAATAATAATAATAATAATAATAATTCTGCTTAAAACAATTGTTGATTTTATCACATCAATTGAATCAAATGACCCACAAATACATAGTGTTTGGGAAGTTAAATGAACTAGAGAAAAGTATGAAGGAAAACCTACCAAAACCATCCATGCAAAAATACAAAGAAAAGAAAGTCGTGGAGAACTTAGAGCTTGTCCTCAGCAGGTGTCAGTTTTGTGGTGATAAATATAAACATTGTCATAAAATTATGACAGTGTTTATATTCAAGATTCCACCTGTCTGCTTTGAACCATGATGCCAACATGTTGGGAAACACCCATATTTAAGCTGTAGCCAACTGCAAATAATAAATGTTTCAATTAATTTATGTTTTTAATTAAATAATGGTGAACGTTAAAATTTTTACTGGTAGTTTGGAAGAAGCATTCCATATTGCAGTTGCGACCTAAGAGTACATTTCGAACATGCGAGCATCACAGTGCAATCATTGCTTGTTGACTTGGAACAATTTAAACTGAACTCTTAGGTTCCTGCCTAACCACATCCTTTTAATATTTTGTACAGATAGGTCATACTTAAAAAAAAATATATTTTTGTAATCAGTATAGATGTATACAGACTAGTTTTTAAAAGTACTTTGCATACTATACTACATGCTGAGGGCATGGGTAAAAACCAACAGGTGAAATCGTGTCCTACAAATGACCCAACATTCCTTAAACACTATAGAAGAGACATTTAACCCTTTTGCGGTTGCAGGGGTGAGTGCCCTGGCTGACAGCTCGAAACCAGTTGTGGACCTGAGCAGCGGCGGCTGTCCTGGCCCCATGACCGCTGTGGGCTACGGCCGCTGCGCCCTAGTTGCGCATTGCGGTGACCACACATCTGCCCCCAATAACACTGTTTATAAAATCGGTATCAAACTGCTCTGCCACTGCAGTTGCAGTTTGTGATAAGAAACAGTCTTTCAAATCTAAACAACACTGTTATAAACAAATATAAAAAATAGAAAACGGATGACTTTCCTAAAGGACTGGCTTGTTGAAAGACAAATAAAATCACACACATACAAGCTTTCGCAACCGTTTGTCGCTTCGTCAGGAAAAAGAGGAAGAAAGGAGAGGAGAAAGGGAAGGATATTGGTTTTAAGGAAGTGGAAAAGGAGTCCTTCCGTGCTCCCTTGCGAAAAAAAACCCTCTGTTAACCTATACCTAACTATCAGAGAGGAGCTACAGATCACTTTTTAAACACCAACCGTAATCTATAATCTTATGTTCTGCTTGTAAACAAACTATTGTCTTTACTTTAGATATGACGTCATTGGTCAAAGCCGATGGGAACATATTGCGGACTTCTATTGACCCCATACAAATAGCATTTTTGGTCATTATTCTTACAAAAATCTTGTTATTTTTATGTAATTAAAGCTCAGAAATCATCAACTTTCAAGATTACGTCATGTGAAGCACTGATGACATTACATGACATTACGAAAATGGAAGCTATAAATATAATAATGGAAGTTCTGGACTGCCACACCGCAGTCGGAGGTGATGGTTGTATGACTGTTGTGTGCCTGTGTGATTGCGTGAGTGTTCTATTTTCTGAAGAAGGCCATGGCCGATAGCTGAATGTGTTGTATGTGTGTGTCTTCTGTATGTGCCTGTCACAGCTCGTCGTCACGTCTTTGCAGTGAGTAAACTGTCCTTATTACAGTAAAACTTCCCTTAACCGACACTTCCCAATAGCGGACTCCTCTCAATAGCGGACATTTTATAATTCCCCTACGAAACAACATTAGCCCTTATGCTAAAATTACTCCGAATAGCGGACATTCTTAATAACGGACACGGACACTATAATATGTCCCCCAACAACAATCAAAACTTCCAAATAATGGACAGCGTGAAAGAATCAGTGCACTCTTGCTTGTCAAAAGTCTGAGTGTCGTCAATTCTAACGCTGTGTTGATTGAAGATTTAGCGTGTTTCTTGTTTGTATTGTGTGGTTTCATGGCATTGCCATGTATTGGAACTTCTTGGAAGTACAGTACGTACAGTATTGGTTCATGCCGCACAGAAAAAGACGATGAGAGTGCGGCGCCAAACACTATTCACCTGTTGTCGGTACATCAGATGAAGCTAAGTGTTTAGTAGTAGACTTACTGTTGTGTTTCAGCGTGGGCTTGGGTAGGACAGGGGAGAGGCGATAGGTGTATCGAATGCTTTTATTCGATGGCTGCCACAGCCTGGTTTCAAGAGTCAAAGACTTTGTCTGACGCGTCTTGAGCGTTTTCGATTTGAAGTTTGCTGCTCGCACTACATGCTTTAAAATGCCCAGAGATAAAAGTGGCCAAATACAAAAAAAGAATCATTCGAGTGCCAGGAAAGAAAGAAAGAAAGAAATGCTGACTATGGACGTGAAACAAAAAAAAAGAATGTGATCTCGTTGTGACAAAAGCTTTGCACTTTGCAGAAAATTGCTGCTGGTGAGCCACCCGTGAAAGTTGCTGCTGATTTGAACATCGGTACGAGTGCGATTACTGACTAAAAAACAAATTAATAAGATATTTAAACTGTTTGTTCCATTAAAGCGTCAAGCAGCACAATGAAATCTCGAAGAAGAGGTTTTATTTTTGTGGCATGGACAAATAAGAGCCAAAGGCGTTCCAGTTTCAGGTCCTCTACTTCGTCTAAAACCGATGACTTTATGAGCTCATTGTAGGAAAGGAGTTAGAATTCCTCTGAAATGATGGCTCGGTTCAAGAAGCGGCGAGACATTCGCACGTGTAACGATCGTGCTTAGCGGTATTGAAGCAATTCGGTGTGTTTCATGCATGAAAATAGGAGACTTTGGTTTTATCCGAAATTTTCGTTATCCGAACCGGCCGCCATACCGATCATTTCGGATAAACGGTAGTTTAGTATTCTGTATTTCATCCTTTTCTTAACAGCGGACACTTCTTAAAAGCGGACAGCTTTATTTTCCCCATTGCTGTCTGTTATTCAGAAGTTTTACTGTACATTATTAATTTGAAGCTATAAATGTATTATAGCATGTTTGCAAATGTTACCAGATTTTATCTTAGTTTCTCTGTGTATAAGTTAATATATACGTATGTATATACATCACCAAAGAACATCAGCAACATTAGCTTCTCAGTGTACTTGTCATCTCCTTTCTAGGGAAAGAATGGAAGAAAAACAATAGTCTCTGTTGTGATAATCAATTAAAAAATGTTTATTATTATTATTTTAAAGTACTGTGTTACTGTCTTATGTTTTGTCCACTTTGCAGTTGTCTATGCTTTGGCATAATAGTTCTTTGCAAAGAGTAAATGCATATACAGACTTTTTGTAGATTTACTGCTTTTTGTCTCTTGCCTAATGGTTGTGTGCCTCTTGAGTTAAAGATAACTGTACCAGTTTTTCTTGTTAATAAAACTTGTCATTATCCTTTTGTGAGAATCAGTGGTATTATATTTAGCCTTTCAACAGGTTATGGGCCCAGTAATCACTGAGTGACAAGTTTTGAACTGACAAAAGTAAAACTGAATAGTGGGTGCATTATTGTAGTATTAAACTTGTGTGAGCAAAAGTTTTAAGGTTATTTCTGCTGTGTTAAAATGATGGAAAACGAAATTTCTAGAATTACAAAACTCAAAGGCATTGAAAATTGGTCTGCCTGGAAATTTCAAGTTCGTGTTACTTTAAGTGCTATGGGAGCTTGGGACATTGTCACAGGTGAAGTAATTAAACCAGAGTGTAATGACAACATGAATACTGAAGCAAGGCTGAAGTATGAAAAAGATCTTGTAAGATGGAATAAGTTGGACAATGCAGCTCAGAAAGTTATTGGAACATCAATTGAAGACAAGCCATTGCTACATATCATTAACTGTGAATCTTCAGCTGCTATGTGGATCAAATTACTTTCAGTTTATGAACAGAAAAACAGTGTAAGCATACATTTACTCCAGCAGCAATGGTATAACCTAAAAAAGGATATTTCAAATGATATGGCTACATATATTTCACAATTAGAAGACCTGGTACATCGGTTAAGGAATCAAGGTGAAAATATTTCAGATTCTATGGTGATCACAAAACTGTTAATGACACTACCAAAAAGTTATAACCATTTTCTGAGTGCATGGGAATCAACACATCCGGATCAACAGACATTAGCAAATTTGACATCAAGATTATTGATGGAGGAAAAACGCCTTAATCTTCAGGAAGACGTGAAGGGGGAAGCATTTGCAGCAGGTACACAAGGAAGAAGTAATCATTTTAAGAATAATCCCTGTCCTACAAATAAAAATTCAAGAAAACAAGGTAAGTGCTTCAAATGTAATAAACCTGGTCATTGGGCTAAAGATTGCAAAACCATTTGTTTCAAGTGTAATAAACCCGGTCATTGTGCAAAAGAATGCAGAAGTACTGTATCAAAGCATCAAGGTCGGAATCAGTGTGAACTAAGAGGGGATGCTTTGATAAGCAAAATTTTAGCAGCCAATCATGTAAATAAAAATGCATGGTTTTTAGATTCTGGTGCTACTGATCACATGTGTAATGAAATTGAATGGTTTGTAAATTACAGTCCATTTGAGAGTGAAGTCCAAATCTGTATTGGTGATGGTAGTTATATTACTTCACATGGGAAAGGCGACATAAACATTCTAGCCTTTGATGGTAAAAGGTGGAATGAAAAGTATTTGTCAAATGTTTTATATGTGCCAGATATTCGGTTTAATTTATTTTCACTTGGAGCAGCATTAGACAAGGGCATACAATTTAAATCTGACAAGACAACATGCAGACTTTTCAAGGGAGAGAATGTTGTTGCAGTGGGAGTTCGTGAAGAAAGGTTGTATAGGATGAAATTTAAGATTTCACTTAGTGAAAATGACAGTGTTCAAGCAAATGTGGCTACCAAGGAAGATCTTAAAATTTGGCACAAAAGACTTGCTCATCAAAATTTTCCCCATGTGAAAAAGTTTCTGAAAGATAGGCAGATTCAATTTAAGGAAGACGATAAAAGTTTGTGTGAAGATTGTGTCGTTGGGAAAATTCATAAATTACCTTTCCACAAAAGTGATTCAAAGTCAAAAAGGGCAGGTGAACTGATTCACTGTGATTTGTGTGGCCCTATGCAAGTTGATTCTATTGGTGGTTCAAGGTACTTTCTTTTGTTAAAAGATGATTATTCACATTGGAGAACTGTGTATTTTCTAAGACATAAATCTGAAGTTGCGGAACACTTGGAATCTTTCATAAAAACTACTGAAAAACAAATTGAAAATGGCATTAAAGTGATCAGAACTGATAATGGACTAGAATTCATTAACCATCAAGTGCGAAAAATAATGCAGAATTATGGGATAACACATCAAAAATCAGTAACTTATTGTCCTCAACAGAATGGTGCAGCCGAACGTGAGAACAGAACTTTGGTGGAGACTGCAAGAACAATGATTCATGCAAGTGGGCTGCCAATACGACTGTGGGCTGAAGCCATTAATACAGCAACTTATATTTTGAATAGAACAGGTACAAGCAGTGTCAATGGCAAATCACCTCACAAAATGTGGAATGGATTGGATTATGATGTGACCAAACTCAGGATATTTGGAGAGATGGTTTATACACACATTCCAAAGGATAGACGGCAGAAATGGGATTCCAAAGGTGAAAAAGGTTTTCTAGTTGGCTACGATACAGAAGTAAAGGGGTATCGTGTTTGGTTTTCTCATAAAGATCAAGTTAAAATATATCGTGACATTGTTTTCATGGGCAAATTATATAAGGACTGTCAATCAGAGAAAACTTTCAATACTGAATGTGTACCTTTCCTAATATCTGAGACAACTGATGATAAGCAGACTACTCAAGAGGAAACCCTGAATCAAACAGGAGAAGAAATTAGAATATTTGAAGAAGAATCAAATACTGAAGCCAACTGTAGATCTTCTATGCAAAATGACAATCAAGAGGTCATCAAATCTGAGAATAAAATTAGAAGCAGCCTACGAGACAGGTCAAAAATCAAAAAGCCTGTCAGATACGCCAACTATACTACTGTAAATTCTACCTGCATAACGAAGTGCTATGAACCCATCTCATATCAAGATGCAATGGAATGTGACAATGCAGAAAATTGGAAACAGGCTATGCAAGAAGAAATGTATTCTCTTAATCTTAATGAAACTTGGATCTTGACTGAGCCCCCAGAAAACCAAGAAATACTTGACAATAGGTGGGTGTTCAAAGTGAAGAGGAGAACTGATGGAACTGTGGATAGATTTAAAGCTCGACTTGTTGCTAGAGGATTTCGACAGAAATTAGGCATGAACTATACTGAAACCTTTAGTCCAGTGGTTAGATTTGATTCCATAAGAATAATCTTGTCCATTGCAGCATCCAAAGCAATGCATATGAGGCAGTTTGATGTGAAAACTGCATTTTTATACAGTGAAATAGATACTGAAATATATATGAAACAGCCAGAAGGGTTTGAGGATGGTACCAAAAAGGTATGCAAGCTGAAGAAAAGTATCTATGGGCTTAAACAAGCTTCTAGACTATGGAATAAACGATTCACCAGTGTGTTGAACAAATTTGGACTGACAGAAACAAGTGCAGACCCCTGTGTTTTTGTCAATAATAAGGGTGAATTCTTGACCATTCTAGCCATTCACGTTGATGACGGACTAATCATATCAGAATCTATGGAAGTAATTAATTTACTAATGAGTGATTTGGAACAAGAATTTGAGATAACAACCAGCAGTGTTAATCATTATCTCGGTTTGCAGATAGAGCAGTTCAAGGATGGCTCCATCTTCTTAAACCAAGAGGCATATGCAAGAGCTGTACTGGAACGGTACAACATGGAAAATACCAATGCTGTAGCTATTCCTGCTGATCGTGGACAAATGTACTCTGAGATGGGGAATGACTCAAAAATTATCAATGCTCCATACCGTCAGGCTGTTGGAAGTTTACTATATTTGTCTGTGGCAACCAGACCTGACATCACTTTCTCAGTACATAATGCTAGTCAGCATCTTGAAAAACCAGAAAAGATGCACTGGAATGCTGTGAAGAGAATCTTAAAGTACCTAAAGGGAACTATTTCTTATGGCTTGTATTATCCAAGGAATGAGGATATTCGTTTGTCTGTATTTTGTGATTCAGATTATGCAGGAGATGTTCTTACTCGAAGATCGACCACAGGTTTTGTTGTTAAGTTTGGTGAAGCTACTATAGCTTGGAGCTCTCAGAGGCAAAAAGTGGTGGCATTATCAACAACTGAAGCAGAATATTTAGCTTCTTGTCAGGCTGTAAAAGAAATTGTATGGATACAGTCAATTTTACAAAATATTATTAATCAGAAAGAAATTACTACCACCTTGTATATGGACAGTCAAAGTGCCATCCGGTTGATCAAGAACCCTGAGTATCACAAACGAACAAAACACATAGACGTGAAGTATCATTTCATACGAGAAAAATTTAAGTTGGGAATCTTCAACCTTGAACATGTAAGCTCTACAGATCAGCAAGCAGATATTCTTACCAAACCACTCACTAGAAGCAATTTTAAAAAAATAAGACAGCTACTTTATGTTGGTGATGCTAAAGTTCTTGCTGACAGAAGACTACAGAAGTGTTAAACATTTGTTAATTGAAGTGGGAGTGTTGTGATAATCAATTAAAAAATGTTTATTATTATTATTTTAAAGTACTGTGTTACTGTCTTATGTTTTGTCCACTTTGCAGTTGTCTATGCTTTGGCATAATAGTTCTTTGCAAAGAGTAAATGCATATACAGACTTTTTGTAGATTTACTGCTTTTTGTCTCTTGCCTAATGGTTGTGTGCCTCTTGAGTTAAAGATAACTGTACCAGTTTTTCTTGTTAATAAAACTTGTCATTATCCTTTTGTGAGAATCAGTGGTATTATATTTAGCCTTTCAACAGTCTCACCTTGTAATACAGTTTTAATGTGTCAGCAAATTTTAGCATGGTATTTTAAAAATTATATATTTACATAATATCAACTTTTTTGTGCTTCAGTGTTTGCAACTGGAGGAAGAGATGGAATGATCATGATATGGGATGCACGAACAGCCAGTGGATCTAGTCAGTGTAAACCTGACAATTTCATATCAAACAGCCATCATCTACCAGGTAATTGTTGATTTTTTTGTCAACTACGTTCATTTCTGATTGGTAAATAAAGCAACTTTCAATTAATATTGTAGAGACAGAATTTGTGTCTTCTAAGTTTACTGTATACAGATCTACATACACATTTCAAAAAGTCTATGAAAGAAATAAGTGTAGACTACAAAAAAGGTAATAGTGTAAGTAAAAACAATTTCTAATTAAAAAAATCATAGTATCTGTCAATATCTCCCCCACCCCCACCTCTCTCTCTCTCTCTCTCTCTCTCTCTCTCTCTCTCTCTCTCTCTCTCTCTCTCTCTCTCTGTGTGTGTGTGTGTGTGTGTGTGTGTGTGTGTGTGTGTGTTAAATATCAGAATAACCCTAAGAGATGTCATCGGAGTAAACATACCTTTTAAGCTGGGCATGGAGAAGTTGTCAGTATATGCTGATACCATTGGTGTTGAGAATGTAATTGGCACATGACACCCGTTTTGCACCACTACTAGACCCCCCCCCCCCTTGTCCCCTATCATAGGTGTCAGGGACGAGATATTTGCCACCCCATCGAGAAGTTCATGTAACAGAATGTATAACCTTACTTGTGGTGTGGTGGTGGTGGTGGTGGTAGTAGTAGTAGTAGTAGTAGTAGAAAGTAGTGTCTACCTTGAAATATGTTATATTAGGATTAGTCACAGCCTACCAATGTTTCTGCCAAATACTGTTGCCTTTCGACACACACACACACACACACACACACACACTGGTTAGATGTTAAATTTCAGACAAGAATTTCAGTTTAAAAAAATACAGATGATGTTGCTTGGTGTGGAGACCCTTCATCACATCTCTGGGTGTGGTAGAACTCCCCTCGATTTAGTGTTAGTGCCTGATACTGATACCACGGCAACGGCTTCCCATAAGTAGTTGGTAGAGATCGGAACAGATACAGCTAGCAATTGCACAAGCAGTATGTGACCAATGAACGACACCCACTTAGACAAGACTGCCACCAACAGCTACCTCCAGACATCGTACATGGCCGTCACAGAGACAGTTCTTCTAAGACACAGGAGCTCGTAGTGTCTACTGACTTTATTAACAGTGATAGCTTTCATACTCCATAGCTTCATGAACCTAATGTCTAGCTATAACACTGATAAGCCAGTACATCCATATGTGTTAAACTGAACATAAAAGTACAATGCACATTCTGTAGTTAGGTATTTACTGTGTTGTGTACTTAAAGAAGTAGTAAAAGTGAACGTTGGACTCAAATAAGGAAATGAAAAGTTCTGTAAATGCATCATTACACTATTATGTGGTCTTTCTATTAATTTTGTTCCTGTGTGTAGATACCTTAAAACAACAGTTAGCTGCCTACCTGTAATGTCTATCTATAGGAGGGTATCCCATTTGCCAAGCTACTGATTTGTACTATGTATTTGCTGTGACATATCTTCTACAAAAGAACAGAAATATAACTTAACAGCTCACACTGTTTATTTGTACTGTTATCATCTTCATTACTGTACAAGTTATTAATGATCCTTGGAACAAAAAAAAAAAAAAATTACTGTGAACTCAAATTTTCAATTTTCTGTCATAGTTTTCTGACGAAGGAAACTCATCGCACTCCCTTCAAATTTAATGCTAAGATAGACAATGGATAACTCGTAAAGGAACTGAAGACTGATCAAAATGAAGCATGAAAACAGGAAGAAGGTGTCTGGAATTATTTGGGGGGGGGGGGGGGGGGGAGAGCAATAATGGAGCTGTTGTGGTTGTGGGGTCACAGTATTAGACTGTGAGAAAGAAAATCAACAATTTGATCTCCCTCATGGCCAATTTTGTCACTAAACTAAGAATTGTCAGTCATGTCATAGAAGTTTCTGTTCTTTGTATTCAATTCTGATGTTTTGATTTGATATTATTGTTGAAAAGGAATCTTTTTATTTCATACCATATACAGTGGTCAATCCGCAGTCATTTATAATTGAAATTTTTGACTTGACTAGTTTCAGTGCACTACAGCGCCGTTTTCAAATGTACAGATAGAGAAAAGTCGCTAAAATATGATAATAAGTACTGACTAACGATATCCTTTAGATGTATTTAAAAAAAAAAAAAAAAGTATAGTTTGACTCAGCAACTGGAGCAAAGCCGCGTAAAGGAATCCACCCGACCTCCAACAGGTCGCTATATCCCATGGATATGATATCAAATAATTTTCGATCATAAGTCAATCCACACCTTAACACAGCAAGGATTGTTATATTGGTGTAAAAGGTGGTACTGTACTGAGTTAATATTTGGCATGCAAAAAGAAGCTTGTAAGTTTATAATATGCACCACTTTTAGGAATTGATCTAGAGCACAGTATGAATTTGTAGTGTTCTGTACACAGATGTTAAAATATTGATGCAAACCTGTCGTAAGTTGCGAGATATGTGCCTTGGACATAACAGCCAATTGAGGATTGGGTGGATTGCTTTATGCAAGTATGCTCCAGTTTCTGAATCAAACTGTACTTCTTGAAAATACATATAAAGGTCAATGTTAGTCAGTACTTACTTTCATATTTTAATTTGTGACCTTTCTCTGTCTATACATCTGGGAATAATGCTATAGTGTGTCATGAAAAGTAAAAAAATCCAATTATTGATTACTGTGGCTTACCATTATGTCATATGAAATAAAAAATCTGATTTTGTTTAGTGGTGCAATGTCAGTTTGCAACAGCTAGGTGTTTTTTCCCCTGTTCACTATCAGTTCTGTTATGTCACTCACATTCTGCCTGTTCTCACTGCTCATCACCTTCACTTGTGACAGTAATGTACTCGTGTCAATGAACTCCTATAAGCAATGTATTGTATAACAAATACAAAGACCACACAAACAGAAAAGACATGTCAGTGACCAAACAGACTGTTTATCGGTTTTTCAGCCCACTCAATGCTGCACATTTTTAGCTTGGAGTGTTCATGTTTCTGTCGCAGAATTTTTTTTTTGTTTTCCTCGTTGATCTGTGCTCAGTTTTTTATGGGCAATTCACTGGGCCATCTTGCCACTTAATACAAGGGTTGGAAGTTAAATAGTGGTAACTGTTTATTCACAACCTATACAAAGGTGTTACATGTTTTCAACTGTTAATGTCCTCAAAAGTAGTCATCAGCTTTGTGTAGAACCCATTGGCAGTGATGTGGAAGGTATAGTATACAATTAGCACAGCCTGTTCTGTTGATAATGCAAATGGACCGGTCTACTGCCTGTCGAATCTCTGGGACAGTTCTGAAGGGAATGCTACAAAGCTGTTTCTTGATCTTCAAAATCAAATCAGTCACAAGGACTTAAGCTTTGCGAAAGAAGCGGCAAAACTTTCTGCACAAACCACCCATCATTTTGCACGACATTGTGGCAGCTATGGCTGCTCTATTTGGTCGATGGTACTGGGAAGTACTGTACCATCCGCTATAGGCTTAAGTCCTTGTGACTTTGATTTAATTCTGGATAAGAAGGAACAACTTCGTGGCATTTGTTTCAGGACTCTTCCAGAGATTAGACAGGCAATAGATCACCCCATTTGCACCATCAACAGAATATTCTCTGCTAATGGTATACTTGCTTTGCACATCACTGACAACGGGTTCAACACAATGCTGGTGACTACTGTGAAGGACAGTAACAGGTGCAAACATGTAATGCTTTTGCATTGGTTGTGAATAAATAGTTGCCACTATTTAAGTTCAACCCTCGTATGAGGGGTAAGGGGGGAGGGATTATGTGAAGCTATCCTTTTAAGACCTTTCATTGTCATTTTCTGAGAAGTTTTGGAAGAAATAATTAGTTACTTTGCTCCACTTGAATGTGCATTTTGAAAGATATTTATCTATGGTGCTCAATATCTCAAGCTACGTCTGCCACAGTAGGTGAATAAGTTCCTTTGTGGCACTGTCAGGTTGCCTAAATAAGGGCTTGGCTAAAGGCCACATTCTTCTCTAGGTGATTGGTAGTTCAAAAAATTTACAGCGATGGATGTTAAAGCTGAAAGGAACTAGCTTGTAACTTTAGGCCCAGATATTTTTGCTTGTATATTGGAAAGTCAGTGTTGGAAAGTTTGTAATATGAGGAGTGTAGTGACTACTCACAACACAATTTATTTAAGTCAAAGAAAGTACACTCTGGGTTTGTTAACCAGTGAAATGAAACTAAATTGTTCTACAGAATCCCAAAACCAAACACAGATTATAGTCTGGTAGATCAAAGGCACAGTCACTAGCATAGTTTAGTCAGTCACTCGCAATACACCAGGTAACGTTCCAGCCATTTCCGTCTGGGAGGCCGTCAGCGAAGTCGATAGGAGTCAGCGATCTTGCATAGTGGAGACTGTCCTAGGTGGTGAGAGTGAACACACCTACACTGGCTCATCGGCTGGCGAGCCAGTCTTAAGTAGATACCTGGAGCCGATCAGGAGGCAGGCAGAAGGATACTCAGTCGGTTCACAGAACCATGTGTAAGAAATAGTCCCTATTACTTCTGTTTGTTTTGAAGTTACTGTTTGTATATGTTCTTGTCTTGTGTTGGCATCTGGCAGGTGCTGGTTGGTCTTGCGCCGTCTGTCCAGTTCCGTTGCCCACTTGACAGTCCTGTTGTGAGGTATGCTGGCTGGCAGGCGTTTGGCCGGCAGCATCAGTGCAAGGAGAGGTGGCAACTCATTGTAGAGAAGATTGCTGAGCTGTAGACAGACACCTAGCATAGACATGAGATTTGCACAACTTAAATTTCAACTATAGCCTTTCATCAGAAAGAGAACATACATTCACAATAATTCGCACACAGTGTCCACCATCTCTGTCTGCTATGGCACAACTAATACTAAATTTAGACATCTTTTTACTTTCAATTGCTAACAAATTACTCATGTCTCCTACATTGCTGCTGTGTACAGTATTTTATTACTATTGTATGAAAATATTAAAGATATTTGGCTTGATAATTAAATTTAAATGAACTACTGTGTATTGTAAACTAGTCTTTTCATGGTAAATCACCATTATTCATGTTATTAAAATTTTAATACCAACAGGCCTTGCTGCAGGTACAGCTTCAAAATGTAGGATGACAAAGTGTCTCCAGCCATCTCGTGCAAATAGTGTGACGGCACTTGTATTTCAAGATGAAAACACATTAATATCATGTGGAGCAGGAGATGGGTTAGTTAATTTACAGTAAATACTTAAGATGAAATTTTACATTGTAACCTATGGCTGAATTAATTTATCTTTGTCACAGGCAAATAAAAATTTGGGATTTACGAAAGAATTATTCAGCATATAAGAGAGATCCATTACCAAAACTGCATTTACCTTATGCAGGAAGCACGTCAAAAAATGGATTTACAGATCTGCTGCTTGACCCAGGCAGAGTGAGACTATATGCAAGTTGTATGGATAACACAATTTATTGCTACAATGTTGCCACTTACGAGAAGGAACCAGGTAAACTTTATTATTTATTTTTATTCCTAGTCATTAGGGACCATTTGCTAATGATCCTTTGCATTTTATTCCTGGCGTTGTCCCATATCTTCACACAATCTATGTTTATTTCGGACTTTGCAGTGGCAGTGTTAGTGGTAGAGATTGGCCTGATGCCTCGGCAAAAGTTGAATTCAAGATCAGTGTCCTGTTGTACTTATTGGTGTTGGCAGTGGTCACTGTGCAGCATGCCGAAACAAAGCAGCACATGTCAGTTGCTTGTGTGCCATGCAAGATAAAGATATGACTAAATATTAATGTTTCAGCACACCATATAATAATGGAAACTCCAGGTTAGAATTAATAATGTAGTAATAAGGACAGTTTACAACTCGCCGCAAAGACGTAGCGACGAGCTGAGACAGGCACATACAAAACACACACACACACACACACACTTTCAGAAATAGTCCATGGTCTTCTTGAGAAAATAGAACATTCACGCAAATTCGAAGTGCGAAGTCCGGCAGCCGGAGGTGATGGTTTGACTGTGTTGTGTGAATGTTCTGTTTTCTGAAGAAGGCCATCGCTGATAGCTGAAAGTGTTGTGTGTGTGTGTGTGTGTGTGTGTGTGTGTGTGTGTGTGTGTGTGTGTGTGTGTTTTGTATGTGCCTGTCGCAGCTCGTCGCCACGTCATTGCGGTGGGTTGTAAACTGTCCTTATTACTATATTATTGTTTCAGCACACAGCAATTTCCATTGCAAATGATTGATACCAGAAATAGTTGATCATAACTGAGCAATGAACCGTGAGAGATATTTGTGGGCATTCGTGTGCCATTATTGATTGCTGTCGTGTTTTTCCGATTGTAAACAAATCTGCATTTTTTTTTTGTTGTGCTTTTGTATTCAGTCTAACCACAAACTTGAAAATCGTGAAATATTCCTAGCAACTCACGAATATATTTCTGACAACCAAGTTCATAGTCTTAAGCTGTTTTATGCTCAGAATGAGACATGGGACAGATACCACATTCTGAAGAATGTATTTCAGTCTACAAAACATTCTTGATTCTGCTTGTGACAGCTCTTAGTGCCATTTTTTCAGAAACCAATTGCTTTGCACTTGGTTCTAAGCTACAGTTCCCCCCCCCCTCCCCCCGTATTCTGAAAATGTGGAAGGGGGGGGGGGAAGAATGGCTTAGATTAATTACATTAATCCAACAATTCAACTTAATTATATTAGAACAGAATATTGTGGGATGTAGAAAAATAACAATTTTTACAAGATGGCTAGTAGGTTACAGGTACTTACTTTAACCTTTACTCACACTCATACTCACTGTTCCTGCCCTTTCATTAGTTTCTCAAGATGACAGCAAAACTTTTTATCTCTACTATGAACCTTATTTTACCTAACATTCAACATCACTTAAATGTTTAGATGTGATGTCCGGAGAAGTAATTTGCCAGGCTATTTTAGTTATTTAGATGATAAAGAGTGCATTTGACAATATCCAGTAATCAGGCAAGTAAATCCTGTACTGATGAGTGTTTTATGAGGTGTGTTATAAACCTTACAGGATTCAACTTCTGCAGACCATCTGCATTTTAAGTATTTTGCTGACACTATTCATCTACATATACATAAATACTGTGCAAATCACATTGAAGTGCTTTGCAGAGGGTTCATCGAACTGCTTTTATAGTATTTCTCTACCGTTCCAATGTCTTAATAGCGCGCAGGAAAAAGGATCAACTCAAGCTTACCATTTTCAATCTGATTCCTGTTATTTTACTCTGAGGGTCATGTCTCCCTATGTAGGTGGGTGCTGAAGTCTTAAAGGATTTCTTTTTGGGCTTGTATGGGTGACTTCAAACTTATCATAATGAAGCGTCAGTTGCCAGTTGTTGTACCATGCAGATATTCTTACCTCACTTTTCTGTTATTTCTGATCTTCTGGTGACTTAACTAACCAATAAATGAGCATCATCTGCAAAAGGTCTAAGAGAGCTGCTCACATTGTATCCTAAATTGTTCATAAAGATAAGGAACGGAAGTGGCCCTACAACACTTCCCTGGGGAACACCAGATATCACTTCTGTTTTACTCAATGACTTTCCGTCAATTACAATGTACTTTGCCCTTTTTGAAAAAAAAAAAAAAAAATCACAAATCAGATTGCAAAACTGTGGCCATATTCCATAAGCATGTGATTTGATTACCAGTGTCAAGACTTCTGGAAATCTAGAAATGTGGAATCAATGGGAGATTGCTTGTTGATAGCACTCATCACGCCGTGTTAGTAAAGAGGTAGCTGTTTTTCCCAAGAACGGTACTTTCTAAATGCCATTGACTGTGGATCAATAGGTTGTTCTCTTTGAGGTAGTTAATAATGTTTGAAAAAAGTTGTTGTGGTCTTCAGTACAGAGACTGTTTTGATGCAGCTCTCCACTCTACTCTATCCTGATCAAGCCTCATCTTCTCCTCATAAGAACGGCAACCAACATCCATCTGAATCTGCTTACTGTATTAGTTTCTTGGTCTCCCTCTAAAATTTGTTCACCAACACACTTCCCTCCTGTGCTAAATTAACGATTTCTGGATGACTAAGAATGTGTCCTTCCAGTTGATCCTTTCTTTTAGTCCAGATATGCCAAAAATTCCTTTCTGCCCAACTGTTTGGTACCTCTTCATTAGTTACGCGATCTTCCCATCTAATCTTCAGCAGTGTTCTGAAAGATTGGAGATTTTCACTCAGATGTTCAGTCTCCCTACAACTCTGTGATCACTAATCCCTGTGTCTGTTTTGGTGCTCTTTATTAGTTCCAGAGGTCCCAACCATTACAATTTCATCATAATTGTTACGAAAATTTTTTAAAATTACAAGTTAACCACTGGAGTGTTTTGAATTCAGTTCGGTGTCATTTGTTTTCAGCCGGCAAACTCAGTTTCTTTAGAGTTAGTTCATGTGATGTCAAGGATAAAATAAAACTGGTTATGTGCAACATCTTCTAGCATGTTCTTGTGGAAATCAGCAAGATTGACATTAACGTGTATGAACTCGAAAACTGCAAATATCGCATGTGGGATGAATCCACAAAGGCGCGTCATTCTGGAATATAGCAGCAGTCAATGAAATTGTGGTGTGTCACTTAACATGTAGCAACACAGCCATAGGTAAAATCGTGAAGTGTTTGGGGAGTAATTAACAATGGTCATCATAATATACCCTGATTTGCTAATGTGTTTTTAGAAGTTAGTCATGTTGGCTCGGTTGCATTGTATCTACTAACACAGCAGTTTTGTGTTTGTGATGTGCTATGCCGAAGTGTGTGAAGAATATTTCTTATTTGTAAAAAAGAATTCTAATAGAAAATCACCAGTAAATGTTATCTCACTTCATTTTTAATGAAGTTTTTGTTGCAAGAAAAAACTAATCCTCATGAAAGTGATTATGAGTCATTGCGGGAGGAAAAACACTTGTATCCAGCAAAAATATCACAAGGAGTATAATGAAGCTTATCCTTGTTTGATGGCCTCTCCGAAATCTCTAAGTCAAGCTTTTTGTGTTGCGTGTTCTAGAGATATTTCAGTAACACACAGAGGCCTAGATGACAGCTGAAAGTACGTTAATACAATAGTTCATCTGGAAAATGTTGAAGCTAGATTGTCAAATAAAACCCTAACAAGTTTCATCAAGAGCTCAGACGACTAAAGTGGGCTGTTGAATGCAGAATCTGACCACACTGGACCTCTATTTAGCAAATTGTTTCCAACTTCAAGATACCAGTTCAAATGGGTGTTCGCATACTAAAACTGCTGCTGTCGTAAATACCTTAGCCCCGTTTACACGGTCACTAATAGATGATGTTTTAAAAGTAAGCCCTTTTTCCATTTTTACAGATGGAAGTACAGACTCAAGTGATTTGAAGTTGTAACCAGTTGTAATTTCACAAGAGTGTGGGGAAAATATGTATGGTTATTTTGTATTATCCAACGACAGTACTGGTGAGGTCATATTTCGTGTACTGAATACAAAATTGGAGAAAAGAAACAGACCGTGGAGAAATGACATTAATTTGCGACAGCCAATACCACATTAATGATAGGACAGGTAAAAGGTGTAGTGCTGTTCTTTGAAAAACAAGAATCCTAGCATTCACTTTAAAGGCTGTGCTTGCCACGTTTTGCACTTAGCAGCTCAAAAAAGCTGCAAGTGTCTAGCTTTGATAGTTTGTGAGCGATTTCTGATTGATATTTTGTATTATTTGAACAAAAGTTCAAAAAGACAAAATGTATTCAACCTTTTCCAGAAAGTTTTGGGGCTGCTCCACATAAATTGTTTAAAAATGTTCTACATGGTGGCTGTCTTTTTTGCAGCATGTTGATTGACTTTTAAGTCTATGGGATCCCATCTGAATGTTCTTCTGTGAAAGTGAATCCCAAAGTTTTAAAAATTAAAAGGCAATTTGAAAATCCTGTTATAAAGCTGTATTCTTTGTTTCTGAGCTCAGTTCTGCCCATTTTTACAAAAGTAAAGGAGTCAGTCAAACTAGAAATTCACATTTCACATCCTTTGCAGTAAATGAAACACTCTTCTCACATCTGATAGATTTGTCACACCATCTTCTTTGCCAAAATCTGGAAGAGATTTGCACATTAAATTTGAAAAAACAGGAAATTTCAAAAATATAATTTAGACATTGTAATTGATGCAAAGACCCGAGCTTGTATGAAGAATGCCTCATAATAATGACGATATGAACGTGTTTTATTCCAAAGTTCGGAACTTTTATGTTTGGAGCTGTCAGTATTTGTGTTTCTATTAGAAGACATTCTGTTATTACATGCTGAGATAGCTGATAAATCTAAAATGAAGATCTACGTCTACATGGATATTCTGCAAGTCACATTAAAGTGCATGGCAGAGGGTACATAAAGCCACTTTCATGATACTCCTCTGCAGTTCCATTCTCTAATAGCTCATGGGAAAAATACGTAAACCTTTCTGTTTTCAATATGTTTTTTTATTATTTTATTATGGTGAACGTGTCTACATATGTAGGTGGGTGATAGCAATATACATTCAGCCTGAAGAGGAAAGTTTGTGAAAGGAATTTCACAAATAGATCTCGCCGCAACAAATAACGCCTTTCATTTAGTGATTTCCTCCCCAACTCTTGCATCATTTCAGTGACACTCTCTCCCTATATCCCGATAATACAAAACAAGCTGCCCTTCTCTCAATTTTCTCTAAATCGTCCGTCAGTTCTACCTGGTGTTGGTGTTGATTCCAAAATAGGATGCTCAAGTGCAGTGTAGGTAGTTTTTTTAGTAGAACTGTTGCATCTTCTAAGTGTTCTGCCAATGAAATGTAGTCTTTGGTTTGCCTTCCCTACAATATTTTCTGTGTGTTCTTTCCAGTTTATGTAAGTGACCTGTGCAACTTTCCAGTCTTCAGGTACGGAACATTCACTAAGGGAGCGGTTGTATGTGATAGTTAAGAACTAATCCTGCAGAGAAAAAAGGAAAAAAACATGCATGTTGGAACGACAACTGTGAAAACCCCCTTAAAGCATGCAAATTGGCCTTCCAGAAATACAGCGGCAAGAAAAGCCAGATGAACCAAGAGAAGATACCTAAATGAACAGCTGCAAAAACTGGAGAGTGAATTTCCTGTCTACAATAAGAGACATTTCTACTGGACATTTGCAAATAGGATATGAGATACACACTACAAAATCTGTGCTTTAAAAAACAAAGTAGAGTATTAGCACTAATGAAGAAAACTGCAAAGAACTTGCAGTTTACTTTGCCAATTTATTAAATTGCCCAGGACCCACAGAAAGGTTCCCACTTATTGAAACCACACACACCAACCAAGACTCTACACCATCCACAAAAGAAAAAATCCTTGATCACGTCAAACATCTCAAACATTATGGCAGCCAGTGATGACAACATAATAGCAGAACTACTGAAAAATTTTGGCCCTAAATCACTTCAGGAAGTCACGGAAATAAAGAAATTTGGACAACAGAAAAATTACCTTATAACTGGAAGTGTGCACTTGTCCTCCCCCTCCACAAAAAGGCAACAGAACGGATGTCAACAATTACCGAAGCATTTCCCTACTACCAATTACCTACAAGACTTTCTCTTCATGTCTGTTGCAGAGAACACAGGAACAAATTGAATAAAAGATTGGAGAGTATCAAGCAGGTTTCAGACCCGTACGTTCCTGCCCTAACAAATTTTTACTCTAAAAATAACATTGAAATACAGAGCTATTAGACATATTCCCACCATATGTAAATTTGTAGACTTCAAGAAGGCGTATGATTCAGTCAACATTAAATTCCTTGTCAGCACTCTACTAGATCTTGGACTTGACCTGAAAACACATAAGCTCATTGATCAGACCGTCTCAAAGACAACCGCAAGTAAAATTCATGTGGGAAATCTTGGAATGTTTTGAGACCAGAATTGGGGTAAGACAAGGAGACAGACAACTCCACTTCTGTTCAATATCATTTTGGATAAGGTTGTAAGTGAATGGGAGAGTGAGCTTAGAAAATGTCACCTATGGAAACCAGTGAATACTGGAAGAGAAGTTGAAGTCACCTGCCTGGCCTTTGCCGATGACCACGCAATATTGACTGACAATGAACAAAATGCAATACATCAAATAGAAATACTCAAAGAATGTGCCGAAAAGGTTGGCTTGTAAATTTCTTTTGAGAAAACACAGTTTATGTGTACACTATTATACTTGCAGCATTTCATCACAAATTATGGACACATAAATAGTTCCACATTTTAAATACCTAGGATAATTTTTGAAACCCACTGGACTAAATAAAATCTCAAGAATCTCGAGCAGAGAAACTAAAGAGTGCCTACAGTCGAACACACCAATTTCACAACAAAAAGTACATGTCCATGCATGCAAAAATTGGGCATTATTGCACTGTCATTAAACCTGAGGTGCTATTCACAGCAGGAACCTTGTCACTCCATAACAAGATGCTACTACAAAATCTACAAAAAGAAGAATAAAAGATCATTTGGAAAAGTCTTGGATGAGACTACTTTTGTTAAGTGATGTAAGTTATTTTAATACTCCATGGCCCCCTCAGGGGCTCGGCATTGATTTGTTGAGTATGGGCATGGCGAACCTGGGGCCTCGAGCTGTGGACTGTGTCACGCCAACAGTCCGCCACACCGTAAGCTCCGTGTGTGCTCAAACGACCATCATTCGGCGCGATGATAGAATGTTGTACATTTCAGGGCCCGGGGATCTTGGCTTAATCGCCCGGGTCGTGAGGACGGTACAAACCTCTATTAAAAAAAAAGTCCCTCAAGTCTCAAGGTGTGTTACGTCCTGAGAAGATGCATGGCTGTTGAGATTGACCAATTGCTTGTGAGCAACCTCTGAGCAACCTGCTGCACCTCAGTTGTATAAGATTTACCCAGGTAAGCTGGGCTCTACTGGGCAGACGTATAGTTCCCTAGCTGCTCGTGGGAATAGGATGAAACGAGCCAACAATAGTGTTGTCAGTCGTAGAACCAGCGTCTCTAAGAGGGGCAGGGCTGACTTAAGTGCTGCACAGTATGACCCCCAATCGTTCCCTTCCATAGCTAGTCCATGGGAGGAACGACAGACGAAAGACAGGGTTGAGCCATACTCCCCTAAATTTCTTGTCTGTACTAAGCCACTTTTCTTCGTGGAGAACTTCGAAGATAAGTATGGCCGCCGAAAGAATGACTCTGACAGCTAGCGGCTATGTTGCCAATGCTGCTACGCGGCTGTTCGTTGTTACGCCGTGTCGGTCGCCGGCATACGAATATCACGTCTGAATATTTTGGAACCGTTGCTATGTACTGCTGAAGCATGAACGGACAATAACAACCACGAAGTAATGGAAAAACACTCTTTTTGCAGTTAAAGAAAGTTTAGAAATATATTTTGAGTTAAAGTAAAGCTTCATATGTTCCAGTATTCCATTAAATATAATGTATCATATAGTCTTCAGCCAAAGGTTGGTAGTTGACGAATACACTGTATTGTGGTAGTCTGCTAAGAGTGTAAACGAATAAGGACTACCACTTTACAAGTAGTAAAATCGCCTCTTCCAGTGAAATGATTTGTCTTCTTAAGTAAAAAGAAGTGTTTTTTTTTTCTTTTCTCCCCCCCCCCCCCTCCCTCATTCGTTTACGGTTGCTGTTGAGTGCCATAGTATAGTGTCAGAGTAATATCATCAAATCAGTTTCGACAGCTAGTCTATTGGTCACAGAAGTAGAAATAAAATAACATAATTTTTCAGTAAACGATCTTTGGCTGCAAACTAACATTAGAAATCAGTCATGACCAGCATCATGTGCAATGTATACATGCTATAATGCATTGTTTGATTTCTTACCTGTACTTCACGGAAGAGGGTAGACTCCACATTCTGCAAAAAGCGTGTCATCAGTAACCACATCTCCTGCGTTACTGTCACTGTCACTGTCTTCATCAGCACTGCTGCTGATGCTACTATCGTCCCCTAATCATATTATTAATTCTTCTACCTGTTCTTCCAGTGCACCTACTCGTTCCCATGCCTCTTCTAAGATGTACCACCTGTGTGTGACAACATTGTTCCATTTTGTGGAAGTAATACTGTCCAGTGCTTCATGAACTAAGAATTCCACTTCTTTTAACGAAAAACTTTTCTTTCTGCAACATAAGATTTCATCTGAGCCCACAAGAGTTCTATTGCATTAAAATGGCAATGATATGGTGGGAGGCACAACACTCTATGACTATTTTCTTCAGCAGTTGTGTCAATTTCATAAATGATTTCTCGGCTTTTGTTTTATTTCACAATTTCCAGAAGTTCAGCCTTTTTCATCTCTATGAAATGTATTTATGCTGTTCCTTTGAAGCCAGTCTATTAGGTCACTCTTCCTGCTGCTGGATGTAGGGGCTTTGTTCAACTCAAGAGAGTGATACGGTGCATTGTCCATTATAACAGTAGAGTTCTTCTCAATGATAGGAAGCAGAGAGTGTACGAACCACTCTTTAAATTTCATAGCCGTCATTTCCTCGTGGTAATCGCCCTTTTTTTTTTTTTTAGATGAAAACAGCAACAAGGCATTTGGCACAAACTCATCGATTGTTCCAGCAAGCAAAAGAATAAGACGACTACCTTTTCCAATAGGAGCTTTCATTGTTCCTCATCCAGTGTAATCAGTCCATGCAATCATTCTGGAGTGACGAGCATTCACCCAAGTTTCGTCCAGCCACACGATTTGGTTGGGCATACATTTGGATATTTCCCTCAGGCAATATCATCTTCCTGTTCAAGCAGAACTCTTCTACCAGAAAAGGTTTTTCATTGGAATCCTATTTTATTTAAAACACATGAGACTTTCTGTCCAATAAACAACTCACTATCTCGTAGTGAGAGAAGCAGTTTCTTTCGGGTAGGATATTCTTTCTACGTCTAATAGTCATATATATGACGTCGAATTGCGTACTCTTGAAAATTGTCCAGTTCTGTTTTTTTGGCAGTACGTATTCTGGTTTTTCCTGGAGTTGACAGAGCAGCAGGTGGCTTCTTTGGATCTGCAGCACACTTCTCCTTCGATACTTTCTTCACAGTGGTTGTTCCAATTTTCAGGGCTGCGGCTACTCGCTCAACTACTTTAGACAACCCCAAAAGAGGCCCACCATTGTCCCTTTTCTCCTCAAAATAGCACCGTAGATTATTCATGAGCTCACGGGACTGGCCTTTTACAGTAGCGCCGTGCCTACTTTCCTACGGTTAGAAGAAGAAGCCATCTCACACACGTCTGAAATTAACGACACGTAACACGGCATGAACAAAACCGGTAACACGAGACAAACAATAAACATGCGACAGATGCTTTGCAGCGACTGAAGCATGTCGCCCCGCGTGACCTCAGGTGGCAGGATGGCAACGCGGCACCGTTTCCCCGGCAACGTTTACGAATTCCAGAGCTCAGGTTGGTGCTTGAGTGTTCCCCCCACCCTCTGAGGCCCACGTGCGCGAACTGTCAGGGTTGTTTTTTCGGCGGCCCGACTATAGGAATGTCGAAAATGAGAAACGGTGCAATCCTCATTGAAACAGCATCCCCAGTACAGTCACGGGCACTACTGGCCTCTGATAAGCTGGGTGACGTTTCTGTGACCATCACCCCTAAGAAGAGATCTGTTGGAAATAATGGGTATTCGTTGGATGTACACTGTTTTATTCCCTTCATCTCCTTGTAGCTCTATAAAAGTCTATTGCTGTCACATGCAGCCAGGTGCGCTTCACAGTTGACAAAAGCAGTCAACTTTAATGGATTTCCTTAAGCTGACTGGAATACGGGAGTGTGTTAGTGGTAAATATATAAATGTATTAATATGTTGTGCTTGATGTAACAGGTTTTTACTCATCACAGTATATATTAGCTCATATTGATTGAATTATACCAATCTTTTAAACCAAAGTGATGACGAGGATATAATCATGCCGAATCCTGCCGATTATGGGTAGACTACAGATAATGATGGCGATGAACCTGCAGGTGAATCCGCCACCACAAACATACAAAATATTACTGATCCAGCAAACGCTGAACCAGCATATGCAGATCCATATTTTGATGTAACCTTAGATTCCTCATCAGATTCCAAAGAAGAACCTGAGAGTAAGCCCAAAAAATCTGCCAAGAGAAACAAAACAGTTGATTTTAGATGGAAAGACTTGGATTTGGACCCTAAAGTGTATAATTTCATTAACAGTGGTTCCGGTTGCAAAATTGTGAATTTAGATGATTCATCTACTGCATATGATTGCTTCCAAGTTTTTTTTTTAGCCAAGAAATTGTAAACTAAATCGCTGAGCAATGTAATTTATATTATGATCAGCTTTGCAAAGATGCCAGTGAAAAATCAAGACTGAGACATTGGAAAAACAGACAGTGATGAAATTTACTGTTTCCTTGCTGTAAATTTTCGGATGGCTCAAGTAAGAAAAAATGAAATACAGTTATTGGATCAATGATCTCTTACTATCTATTCCAATGTTTGCACAGATCATGCCGAGAGACAGATAGCTTCTGTTACTAAGGATGCTTTACGTTGTTGATAACAGTGAGAATCCTGGAGATGACAAACTCAGGAAAATATGAGGAATTGTGGATCATCTAAGAAAAGTATTTCCAGATGCTTTCTATCCTTTTAAAACTTTATGAATTGACTGAAGTTTAGTTCTCTACAAAGGTCGCGTCTTCTTCAAGCAGTACATTCCTTCCAAACTCCACAGATTCGGCATAAAGTTTTTTGTGTTATGTGATTGTGAAACTGGTTATATTCTTGACTTTATTATTTATCTGCATGAAGCAACGGACATAAAAAAAGAAACTGATTTTGGTGTAAATGTTGGAATACCTGGACATATTGTACTTAATTTACTAGCCCAATGTTATTTTCTTATTTGTCTAGGTAAGAACAACATATGACACATGCTTCAGGAGATATACTATTATAAACAATAGGAGTTGCAAGAAACATCCACATAATACGAGATTTTATTCACACGTATGAGAATGACATTACTTAGCAACTTGCAACCAACTTTAAACATAATTTCGAACCTTTATTAAACTTTTTCTCACTGATAACCACAAAAAATGAAAGCAAAAAAGTTTCTCGCATACTACTTTCCCGCTGTTCATGGAGCAAAACTATGGCATTCAGTATGATGTTACAGTTTATAATTTCTACACTACAAATTGTAATCGCAGCAGATTTTACACATAGTATACACACATGCAGGTCAATGTAATTTTGAAATTGTATCACAATACAACACACAGTTCATGAGATACAAGAACATAAAAAGTTATGTTGATGGAAAACTGCCTCATCACGCATCAGGTTTTAATCTTACTCCTTTACAACTAACTCTGTTCACAATAGATTTTACTGACATACGACACTTACTCAAATGAATACAACTGCAAAATTATACAGTTGTACAATATATAATTCAATAAATATGAGCTAATATATACTGTGATGAGTAAAAACCTATTACATCAAGCACAACATGTATTAATACATTTATATATTTACCACTAAAACACTCCTGTATTCCAGTCAGCTTAAGGAAATTCCTGAAAGTTGTCTGCTCTTGACAACTGTGAAGCGCACCTGGCTGCATGTGACAGCAATAGACTTTTATAGAGCTACAAGGAGATGAAGGGGATGAAACAGTGTACATCCAACGAATACCCATTATTTCCAACAGATCCAGATTTAACTTCCACAGGCTGCAGATTCCCAGTGAGACTTGAATTTTCTATTATGATTAATAAATCACAAGACAATCTGTACAATGCTGTAGAGTGGATTTGACATGTACATGTTTCTCAAACGGACAACTTAATGTCGCTTTCTCAGGGGGTAGGCTCGCCAAAGAAATTATTCATATTACACCCTGGACAAGTCACAAGAAATATTGTTTATAGTAAAGTTCTGAATTAAATGATTGTATGAATGTTACATATCATTTGTATTTTGATTACTATCCTCCTTTGTTTGGATACTGCACTTATAATTTTGTACATCATGCTAGACAGACTTATTTCTTATATATTCTCTGAAAAATATAACATGTTATAAGAAAGAAGGAGATGGTCAGAGAGAGAAGGGATAGGAGAAGTACTAACTCAGGGCTTGAATAAATAAGTAAAATAAATATCTGAGCTATGTCGGGTTTTCAGCTGGTTCACTAATAAGATAGATTTGTTTTAAGGCTGCCTAAATTTTGGGTAATCCAAATTATGGTTTGAAGTGCACATCCTTATTTGCACTTCATAATTTATTACTAGTTAAGTTTACTTTAACAAATGATTTGCTAAAACTTTGTCTTGATTTGGTGTCTAATGGTTGTCTTTTATGATTCACAGTTTCAACATATGCTGGCCATGAAACATGTTCTTTTTATGTTAGAACGTGCTTAAGCCCAGATGGTCAGTATCTTGTAAGTGGCTCTAGTGATGAAAAGGCATATGTATGGAATACCAGCCAGCCTGGTAGACCTGTGACGACACTGGCTGGACACTACTTAGAAGTGACGTGTGTCGCATGGTGTCCTGTTGGTGATATACAGGTTAGTATGAATTGTTTGAGTGCCATTATAACTTGTTCTCTTTCTCTCTTCCTATTTTCATAACTTTATTTTCCCCCTTTTTTCCTAATTTTACTTTTCCCCCTTTTTTCCTAGTTTTGTTTTCCTATTTTTATTTTTCCTTATTATAGTTCGTAGATCTATCGGACCAAACTGCGTAGTCATCAGTCCCCTTATTTTTATCATTTCAAATCCCCCACTCCCTCTCCACATTCCTCTACACCTCCCTTTTATCCTTCCTTGCCCCTTCCCTTCATGGTATTCATTGCTGCGATTCAAATTCCCACCTATCAGAGCCTTTAAAATCCATCATTCAACGCGGAACTTTCCATCCCCATCTTTACCCGGCATTCTTCTCCCTCCACTCTCCACCTCACTCACAGTCTAGATGCTTGTGTTGCTGGAGTGGCCACACATGACTATACCATTTACACACATTTTCATCATTTGTTTTAGCTGCTCAATATTTTTTCTTTTTTTTTTTTCTGGTGAATTTAAACAGGATGAATGGGTTTTACTTTTAAAACCCGAAAAACTGTGTGTACTTCACTACTGGTTGGGTTACTGATTGACATGGTGGAAAAACTCAGCAGTACAACAAACACCAGCAGAGACGTAATTATAATTGCGGCATATTGAGAGACTAGTAAAGAGTTGCTGACTGTGAACGGATGTTGCGTGACGGGACACGTGGACACGACGCACTATGGTTTCTTTCTTGAAAACTGCCCTCGTGTATATATGAACAAACTTACGCATTGTGACAAATATATTAAGTCATGACAACCATAAAAAACTTGAGCAGCAAGAACATGTAGGCTACATTTTTTCAATTGCTATTATTATTATTCTCATTATTATTATTATTATTATTCTCATTATTATTATTATTATTATTATTATTATTATTATCCTCATCATCAACAATAGTTAATTTTTAATTATATGGATATTTTCCAACTAATGCCTTTAGTTTTATTTGTTGATAGCAGTAAATTTTAGTCTGAAAGATCTGATTCAGTTAGCAGGAGGATAATGTCAGTTGGTGAAGGATTTTGCAAGGCCTTTATCATATTGTATGAGGACTTCTCGTTACTGAAAATTTGCCATTCATGCCTGGCATGGCTGTAAGGGAGGGAATTTTTTGATGTGGATTGGATGCCAGCTGTCAGATTGCAGGATTAACATGGACAAAGTTTTGGGTTGAACCGTCAGCAAGGTGGAGGACCATGTAAAAGTGTTGAGAGAAAGAAGGAGCCACACATTATCCATCTGACTTAATCTGCAAAACAGATTTCCTGTGCCATGTCTCCACACACCACCAATTCTCTCTGAAGCCTCATAACCAGTCACAAAGTAGTGTTCCTCTTGTAACGCAATATCAGCCCAGACAGGAACAACAAAACCATATCCTTTGTTAGGATTTTGTCTTGTCATGCCCTGAAATGAGACAGACTATCGAAGATCATTCAGACACCACCTAGTGGTGTTCCATCATCCACATAACCTCCAAAACATCCTAGTCCATCCTTATGCCTCTTGAAATCCCAACCCCTTACCACAGGGACTGATCCCTGTGCAAGACTCAGATGCAAGACCTTCCCAATCCATATGTCCAACGTTTCTTATTCCAGTCTCATCACAGGCATATCCTACCCCATTAGAGCTATTAGGTTACCTATTAAAGTGGCCATGCGATTTACCAACTGTGTTACTATCACCACACAGCTTTTTACATTGGTATGACAAAAACAGTCATTAGGTGAAAGCCATTGTCAAACTGTGGCAAAAAGCAAGATGGACCACCCTGTGGCAGTACATGCAGTTAAACACCTTGTGTTTAAATTTTGACTTTTTAATGTGGGCATGCGTGGTGTAACACATACCCCTTGGAATCAGGTTGGAGGCAAACAGTTCATCTGTGTTCCTTTACGCGTTCTGCCAGTTTCTTGGTGGTCATATCAACATAAAACGCTGTGCAGTGAACACATCGGTTGGTAGATGATATATGTTCTACGTTGAATTGTGTGTTTTTTTCTGTGGTAGATCTGGAGTAGGTGGTTGTGGGAGAATGGATAGTACATGTTGTGCAGTGAGGTCAGTTAGTGGTAGGAACCATTAGGTAGGTTGTTTTTGGGATGTAAGGTTGGAAAACTAAACAGCCACCAGTTGCAAGGTTGTAGATTTATTTACTACCAGTTTCAAGCAATTATTGCCCTTCTTCAGGTATATAAATTGTGCCTTATAGGTTTAAACAGCATTTTGTAACTACACCGAACATAAAGTTTAGAGATTATGCTAGAACTCATAACTATGTTATTAATATGTGTATCTTTGGATAAAACATGTAGTGGGCGTAAAGAGAAACTGGGGAATAAAGTTACAGGATGTAAGGGTCATATAATTATAGGTCTGCACGGATGTGGATATCTGCTGTATTTCTTACTTTATGGATAAAATTGTGAGTGACACGGATATCCGTGTGTTGTATGCAGATAAAGAGAGAGGTATCTGCCCATTGTGTCTGTTGAAATGTTAGCTGAAAATTTCAAGCCTTTGGACATTCTTGAGATGCTTGCAGGGCACAGGTAGAGCAGAAATCTGTTGTCATCCCCTGGCCACAGCGGACGTCGCTGTACCCAAGGCACCTGAGCCTAATCCGTTTACGTGACCGTGTCTTATCTGCAGTCTGTCAAGTGCTTTCTGGGTGGCAAACCGTCCCACTGCCCACCAGAGGATAGTACACAAAGTTCGATTGTATAGGCTGGCCTTAGTTCCAGCGACATTGTTTCTTTTTGCTTACAGTTGAAGTTGACGGCAGGTTTAACACTTGAAATGAGAGCCTTTGCTTTGTGTCACATAACCTCTTGTGCTTTAATATGGGGAAATTGAAGTGTCCCTCTTGTAAAACTCCGAAAGAACCGTGTCTGTTTTTTTTTTTTTTTAATGTAAACTTAGTAAAACCACCTCTATGGCGATCAGTTTTAACCACCGAAATTTAAGAAGATGCCTGTATTAAACAGCTGCCATCGTGCTTTGGCCACATGGGAACCGAAGCGCTACTGTTTGTGGCTGGAGCGCCAATGTTTTCCAATTTGGAATACTCTGTTTTGGAGTAGGTATAGAACGGTTACCGTGTTTCAAGAAGTCAAAGGTAGTTAAGTTGTTGCATAAATGATGCTCCAACAATAATTATATCAATACATACCATAGTTTTGATTACTGCTATCTATTCTATTACCTGTTCTAAACTTCAATATCTGTGGATGCAGATAAAGTGTCACGAATGCAGTTGCAGCTATGGGTGTTGTGGATGTGGTGCGGATGCGGATAACACTTTACTTATCCGTGCAGACCACTTCATATAATACAATATTCTTAAGAGAAAATGGAACTTTGAGTATGAAAACACAGCATACTAACTCCGCAATAGTCATAAACCGATCTATTGGACAAGGATGTTGCAGAGTTCGGTAGGATGGCGAAAGGCTACTCTGAGTGGTGTGGAGAGGATACTTCGGAGGGATGATCTTATTTCAGAGAATGACTTCAGAAAGGCATAGCAATTTAAGGCATTCCCGCTGGGATGGTAGTGGATGAGTGAGGGAATGTTTCTGGGTGGTCTGAGGTTAGGGGCATTGTTATTGGAAGAGGAACAATGGACTGTTTGGGAGATATGCTTGAGGACAAGGTCTGTAGGGTAGTTCCAGGGGAGGTAAGCATTGAACAGGTTGTTCGTGTAGATGGTGTGGAATTTGTCATTGTGGCAGATAAGTTTGCCACAGGTGCCTAGGCTGTATGAAAGGGGTCATTTGATATGGAAGGGATGGCAGTTATCAAAGTGAAAGTACTGTTGTTTGAGGTTTAACATGGATGCAAGTGTGTGTATATGGGACTCAAGAAGGTGAAGGTCAATATCAAAGAAAGTGGCTTGGGTTCTGTAGGTGACTTTCAGGTTGGAGGAGGAGTTGAGGCTTGAAGAAAGTTCAGAATAATTTCTTCGCGATGAATGCAGACCACAAAGACGTCATGAATCTATACCAAGCTGTGTCTTAAGGGATGCCTCTTCCATGTGGCCCATAAAAAGATTGGCTTAGGAGGGGGTCATCGTTGTTCCCACAGCTGTGTACAGGATAGGAGCGGTTCAATAGTGGGCATCCATGGTTACTTAAAGAACAGGCTAAATAAGATGTCAGGGATGTGGTTAAAACGTATCAGTTGCCACATTATTATTAGAAAAAGTTCATTTCCAACGGGGTACAATTATGGGAAAAATTTTCATCCCGATTATTCTAATTTTCCCCAACCTGTCGGTCCACCATGCACAGCTATCCCCCAATTAGTTTGGAAGCCTGGTCCTCAAAGGTGAAGTAATTGTGGGTGAGGAAATGGGCAGAAAGCCTCCCAAAAACCTGAATGTGATAAGGATTCAATTCAGGTTTTTGGGAGGCTTTCTGGTATGCATTGGAAAGGTAGTGTTCTAAGGCAGAAAACCATGAGTGCAGGGGATGTTGGTGTAGAGGGATATGTCCTCCATGGTGACAAGGAATTCGAACATACTCGTATGGTATTAGTGTTATTGGTATGTGTCCAAAAGAACAATATTACAAACTTGGCAGAAATGCTGATCAGTAGGTATATGTTGTAGTGCACGTCACATTGGAAGTGAGTGAGAAAAAAAGGGGAGTGGAAGGAACATTTATTGCTGTTCATTGTCACGTCAAAGTGTTCGGAGGAAGACTTAATTCAGGTGGGTGCTGCAAGTTAGTAGAGACAAATGTCAAATTTCCAAACTAGACAGCTAATGTGCACTGTAGATTGTCTTGATGCTGAGCCCCTTAGGAGAGGCCTTACATCACTTTGCTGAGAACGGGCTTGGAGAACCTGGGGCCCTGAGCTGTGGACTGTGTTGCACCAATAGTCCTCCATACTGTAAGCTGTGTGCATGCTTCAGCAACCACTGTATGGTGCAACAGTGCAAGTTTCAGTGCCCGGGGATCTTCCTACGTGCTAAGGAAATGCATGGCTGTTATGGTTGAACACTCACTAATGAGCAACCTCTGGAGACCTGCCGCACCTCAGTTATATTAGGCTGACCCAGACAAGTGGCGCTCTGCCTGGGTGGAGTTTCATTTTCCTATCTGCTCATGGGACCACCAAGGAAAGATCAAGAAACATTGACAGATGTATAACCGCCGTCTCTAAGAGAGGTAGAGGCGATTACAATGCTGCAGATTACGATCCCCAAACGTTTCTCCCGTCAGGCCAGAAATCAGGGTTAGGCTTATCTAGGCTTATGTAGTTTGTAGCCACACTGATGGGGAATCTTTCAAGATGAGTAAGCCCTTGTTCTTTGTTGAAAACTTGGACAAGTTCGGTGAGATTGAAGGGATGTCTAAAATGCGCTCTGGGTCATTCTTAATAACGACGTCATCCCCAGCCCAGTCATGGGCATTGCTTGCCTATGACAAACTGGGTGATGTTCCCATTACTATAAAATCACACAAGACCTTAAATATGGCCCAGGGGATAATATTCCATGCTACAGTCAGGTGACGAATTGCGTGCTGACTCAGAATGGCGGGGAGTACATTTTATTCGGAAAGTTCTTAGGGATTCGAAGAACATTAGGGTTGCCACTGATGCCATTGGAATAATATGCTTCTTTTAATTATCATGGCATTACAGCACGGAGAAAATGTATTTCTCCAGTCGAATTGCGGCAGCTTTTTCTCCCCACCTGGCTGAGCTAAGACAACTTTTAAGCGTAACACCTGCTCTCTGCATTACCCTTCAGGAAATTTGATTTCTGGCAATGCGGACTCCTACTCTTCGTGCCTACAGTTGATATTATTTTTAACACAGGAGATCACTGTCTGCAGTCTTTACCTTCCTCCAGATGGCGATGTCTGTCTGAATGTTTTGGTTGTACTTACATCACAACTCCCTGCCCCCCCCCCTCTTCTCACTATTGGGCGACTTTTAATGCCCATAATCCCTTGTGGGGTGGCTTTACAATTTCTGGTCGTGGCAGAATCATAGAGACATTACTCTTGCAACTCAACCTCTGCCTCTTATATACTGGTGTCCCCACACATTTTAGTATGGCGCATGGCACTGCAGCCACGATTTGTGTGGCAGTGATCACTTTCCGGTCTTTTTGTCACAGCCACATCAGTCCCCAGGGCCCGGGGCACGGAGACCTTTGGGTATTTAGGTGTATGTGCGTGATTGTTCAGTTTGTATTCCGTGCATTTCCTGTGGGAAAGCAATCTTCATATTCCCCCCCCCCCCCCCCCCCCCCCCCCCGTTATTCGGTAAGTCAATTCAAGATAATGATTAGTTACGAGCAGAATATATTATAAATCCTCAGAATAAATTTGTAAATGTAAATTGGTACTCCTAAGTTTCGTCAGGCCTATGTTTTTCTTTATACCAAACATATAGCCCAACAACTAAAATACCACAGAAAAATTTCGAAATATGGAAAGATAAAAATTCAGGCCAAAAAGGGTTAATGGCACTGGGGCTGTGCTTGCCAATTAAACAGTAGTGGTGGGATAGGTACATCTCCACTATTGGGACAAGTACTTCCACCTTCCAGGTTTGGAGCAAAATAGGGCCCTTAAGAGATGCCAGACATCAAAAGTATCCCTGGGGTCTTCATTAATGGAACTATATGTACAGACACAGCCACACTTGCAGAGCTGTTTGCTGAGTATTACACTTGCACCTCTGTCTCTCAGAATTACCCATTGGCCTTCCATACATTAAAGGAGCAGGTAGAATGCTGGCACCTCTCTTTTACCACTCGGCACTCTGAAACACTTAATGCTCCGTTCAGTGAGTGGGAGTGTCTCAATGCTCTTGAACCATGGCCCCAGGGCTGATAGCATCCATAGTTAAATGCTGAAACACCTCTCAGCGGAGAGCCATTGTCATCTCTCTTTAACCGCATCTGGTGTGGTGGTGCTTTCCTGTCGCATCATCCCTGTGCTTAAGCCTAGCAAAAACCCTCTGCACCTGGATAATTACTGGCCCCCCTTACTAATGTTCTGTGTAAACTGTTGGAACATATGGTAAGTCGGTAGTTGTTGGATCCTCGAGACCTGGGGCTTACTGGCTACGTGCCAGGGTGGTTTCCACCAGGGTCACTCCACCACCAATATTCTGGTGCACCTTGAGTCAGCAATCTGCGCAGTCTTTTCCAGGTGCCACCTGCCATCTTTTTTGACATGCACAAAGGCTATGACACAACCTGACGTCATAATTGCCACATTACATGAATGGGGTCTCCGGGGTTTGCTGCCGATTTTTATACAAAACTTCTTAGCTGTCCGTAGTTTTTATTTCTTTAGTTGGTGCCTCCCATAGCACCTTTCATGTCCAGGAAAATGGAGTTCCTCAGGGCTCTGTTTTGAGGGTTCCGTTACTTTTAGTGGTCATTATCGGCTTAGTGCCAGCAGTTGACTGTCAGTATCCCCTTACCTCTATGCTGATGACTTCTGTATCTCTATAGCTCCTCCAGCGTCCAAGGTGCCAAACACAGATTGCAGGGAGCCATTTGGCAGGCACAGTCCTGGGCTCTTGCCAATGGCTTCCAGTTTTTTGCTGCTGAGACGAATGATTTACCCACAGCCTGAACTATATCTTGACAGCCACTTATTGGAGGTAGTGGAAACATACAGGTTTTTAGAGCAGGTCTTTGACTCCTGACTGATGTAGCTTTCCCATATTCATCAGCTGAAACAGAAGTGCTGGCGCCATCTGAAGGTTCTCCGCCACTTAGGTCATATGACCTGGGGTGCTGATCGCTCCACACTGTTGCGGCTGTATAAAGCTCTGGTGCAGGCTTGTCTCGATTTTGGGTGTCTTGGCTATGGTTCTGCGTCACTTTTGGCATTGTATTTCTGTGGGGTTCGCATTGTGAGGGGGTGCCTTCTGTACTGGCCCCGTGGACAATCTACTTGTGGAGGCCGGGGTCCCACCTCTGCGGGTCTGCCGCCAAAAACTTCTCGCATTGTATGCAGCCCATGTGTGTACCTCGCCAGGCCACGCGAACCGTTGTCTCCTTTTCTCCGATGTGGTTATCTGTCCCCAGCAACGATGACCCAGGTCAGGACATACAATCGCCTTTTGTGTCCGGTCCCTTCTATTGGAAGTCGAGTCTTTCCCTCTTCTGTCTTAGCCCACAGACCCAAAGACTCAGTTTCCCCTGAGGCACACTGTCATCAGTTCTTTGCTTTTATTGCTGAGTTCACCAGCTGTGACCTGATCTACATGGGTGGTTTCCTGATTGGGTGCCACATTGGCTTTGTGTATGTTCATGACACACTCTGCCTAATGGCTGCAGCGTTTATACTGTGGAGCTAGTAAATGTCCCGAGCTCTGGAGCATGTCCAGTCCTCCTCGGCTGATCGCTTTCTTACCTGCAGCGATTTACTGAGCAGCTTTAGAGCTATGGACCCCTGCTACCCACGTACTTCCCTGGTGATAGCCATACAGGAGAACCTGGTCGAACAGTGGTTTTCGTCTAGTCTCCGGGTCATCTTGGTATCCCGGGCATTGAACGTGCTGACAGGCTGTCCACGAGTCTGTTCTAGATATTAGCCTAACATCTTCCGATCTGTGGTCAGTGTTGTGTCATCAAGTTTATACGCTTTGGGATTTTGAGTGGCGTACCCTGACAATGCCCAACAAAGCTCGGACTGTAAAGGAGGCCGTGGCCGTGAGGCGTTCCTCCGTGTGGGCTTCCCGCTGGGAGTCTGTAGTGCCAGCTCTGCATTGGCCATACTTGGCTCACACATGGCTATCTCTTCCCTGCTGAGGACCCGCCCCGGTGTTGCTATGGCTCCCATTTGATGGTAGCCCACATCTTACTGGAATATTTTAATTTTGCTACAATTTTATCAGATGTTTTATGTTACAATGCCACAGTGGCTGGTTCAGTTTAAAGTTTTATTTGTCCTGGGGTTATCATCATTCTCTGTGAGGCTTTGTTTCAGTGCATCATCTATGTTCCCCTTGTCTTATGTCCTCTGATAGTAGGATTCCTTGTGTTGCTGTGTGGTAGACCCTTCCTCTTTTTAATCTCATGGTCGGTCAACCACAGACATTGACTTAATTGTCTTTCTTCCTTTCACTGCTGGGTGTTTCTGTGTGATTGATCATTTCTTGTTTTCTCTTTTCGACTTTGTTCATGACTGATTGAGTGGGAGTTTCCTGCCATTGCTATTAAAACTCTGGGCGTATTTTTTCTGCATTGATACTTTTCTTGTGCCGCCCTGTGATGGAGTGGGGTCTTGATGATCTCTGCAATTTTGTCCCCTGAAAACACAAAACCGGAGTGACCAGGTAACAGCCTCCTCCAACTCAAAAACAACAATACTTCTTTGATAGCTAGGTATACTGTTCTGGATTTGTAAGTTTATTAGCAGTTCTGGGAGAATTGTTCTTCCTAAAAGATATTTTTTGGCTCGAATTTCTTAGTTTTAGTGATTATCCAACTTGATTTGTTTAGTTTTTTGTTTTATACCATAAATATCCTCTGGCTTGTAAATGCCATTTTACTACATTATTCACACATGGGATTGTTTACTTTTTGTATTGTTTTATGGTAAGGGTATTTTATTTTAAGATGGCTTAAGTTACACCTTCGTATAGGTTATCATTTCTGAAACAATAAATATTATAAGATAAATATTGATGTCTGCGATGTTCATAGTTTTTTGTAATCAGTGTTGAGCTTATAATACAGCCATAATATTTTTAAAAAAGTGTATCATAAATTGTTATTGTTTTCAGATTGTAACGTGCTCGGATGATGCGCATGTCAAATACTGGGAAGTTGGTAATGAATTTGAAGAGTACAATGACATGGAGATCAGAGGATGGGCTCAAGACATTATTTCCCCGGGCTTTGTTCCAAGGCAAAAGCTTAGAGGTGTTGCAGAAAACTCTGTGGCACCAACATTTCACCAGGCACAGAACATTGTGGCCACCTTGGAGACGACACCTAGGTCCCACAAAAAGAATATCTTCAATCATCAAAGAACACCAACTGTACCTGATCAGCAAACACCAGACTTAGTGGAGTGTCAGAACTGTAACAGTGGCAAACTGATAACACCCTGTTCAAAATGTTTATCTGCAAAAGATAGAACTATATCTGTTAGGAATTCATTGAAAAGGCGTTTGGAAGATATGATGGATGATGAAGACTCTCAAGGCTCTACGTGTAAAAAGCGATCAGTTTTGTCACCAATTAAAGAAAATAATGGGGAATCATTGGAGAGAACTCCCAGTGATTCCAGAGGTGCTAGGAGACTTTTCAGTCCTGGAGAGAAAAGTGCTGATAAGAAAGAAGACAGTAACAATGGATTTTGTAATTCACGGTCTTTGTTCTCATCTCCAACTGACAAACTCCCCAATTATGTTGTAGACGGAACGTCTCCACACCACTTTTGCAACCGGAGCCCATTACAGAAGGAAAATATTGACTGGTTAACTAAATTACAGAAAGAAAAGACATGTGTTGTAAAGGCAGCTGTTGTATCATCACATTACACTCCTAAGAGACGTAAACGCTCTGGATCAGTGACTGATGGTAGCATACTCAAATTTTTCCGTGTATCGGGAAGAACAAGTAGTGAACAGTCGATTTTCTCCAATATTTCTGTACACTCAGATGAGTATGAAAAGTAAATTTTGTGTGTGTGTGTGTGTGTGTGTGTGTGTGTGTGTGTGTGTGTGTGTGTGTAAAAGGGGGGGGGGGATTTATTTGTAATTTAAATGTACACATGACTAAAGGAATATCTCCTGCCCGTTTGATCAATTTTATGTATTTATATATCTCATCGGAGACAAATTGAATGATATGCTAGAGTGAATGACGGTAATTTATATGTACATGTGACTAAAGGTATATCTCCTGCCAGTTTGATCAATTGTATGTATTTATATATTTTAAGTTAGTAATTTTAGTTAGAAGCTGTGTTCTAATGATTAAAACATATTGTGGGGGATGTTGAATTGTGTAAAGATTTTTTAAATAGGAATTTTATGTGCACATTAAATTGAGTGCTCCAAGTTTAATGTAGTGTGATATTTGGTTTTTAGTATGCAATAAGAGGGACAGAAAACATTAGTTACAGCCAATACTCCAGCAGTGTCAGCACTGCCATGACTGCTACTGCCATGCGTTTACCACTTCTCCATTGCTACCGGAGTAGTGCTTTATTCTTAGTGTTTTAATGTGTGTATTAGTATGTGCAAATAAAATTCCACTTTAAAAATATTTTTGTTTGTAGTAGGAGACTGGTGCTAGAAATCTGCAGTGGGTTTGTAAGATGTTATGGACCATATTTGTTTGGACTGACCCCAGCTAGATAATGCTAAAACAAAATTGCAAATCTCTGCAGAACAAGAAATGAAATGCACCTGATAACTCTTAAGACAAAGACTCTGCATAAATGTATTTGATCTGTTGCACAGATAAGAAGGCACTGAGCACTAGGTCAATATTTATTATTTTAAAAATATTAAATGGCCTGCCCATTGTTCTTTCCTTTCATTATTAAAGCTTAGAATTATGTTTTAGGTTTTTAAATTTGCCAACAGACATTTGTAACCCTCAACATATGGGGAGGGGAGCCTCTGTTAGGATAAAAGTATCTGTTCATGCCTGTGTTTGTTAAAGTTTTTGTATGCTTCATCATGTGTGCACATGTAAAATGAATTTTACTATTTAAATGTTCTAGAAAATAAAGACAATATACTTCTCATGCCGAGTCTGCCAACAGCTATGCTCTGAGAAATAAGATTCTTGCTAAAGTGGACCATGTACAGATAATAGGTGTTCTGTGATCAACCCGTATTACTTTATTCACTTGCTTTGTTAATATCATTGACATTATTATTATTATTATTATTATTATTATTACTATTCCCATCATCATCATCATCATCATCATCGTCATCTATTGTCAGCTTTATGTAATGCACAAATAAACGAATTGGTCAATAAACTTCATGCACAATCTTTTAATTAGACATTGAATTTGCAGGAGCCAGTGTTTCCTGTAATTCTGGCCAATCTGTATACTAAAATATTTGTGGGGTTACCAAACAACACATTGAAGTCTATATAGTATGTGGTATGCAGGGTGAACCCGAGCTTGACAAGGTTTTGGTTATTTGGGGATATTTTCTGTGTACATTACAGACTCTTGGTCTGTTGGCTCATTACAGAGTTATTTACCACAACTGTCATTGTGACGAACCATGTGTTATATACCGTCAGAAAATAACGCAACAAACCTCAGATGAAACAGACTGTGCCTCTCTTCCACGATTTTAAATTGAACCCATACATAAGGTGCATATTGGCCAGTTATTTGTCATTATACAATTTCATCCATGCTGATACGTATTACTTTAATGTACATTCGACATTGCTGTGCTGTGGGAAGAGATGGGTAGAGCTTGAGGCCAAAGAGAAGTGGTACCTCCTGTTGGCTACCTCAAGTACCATGAGTAAAAGGAACAAGCATAACACACATCCAATCAACATATGCACTCTTGTGTGGATATTTTTCAGTGTGATACAAATATATATAGAAACTAGTTAGCAGCTCGTTAGGCCATTTCCTCCCAACCTCTTTTCCAAGCTTTATCTTTGTATAGATCTTCTCTTAGGTCTCTTCGTTTTCATATCCTCCTCCACTTGTTTCACCCATTCTGCACAGGGTCTTTTTCTTTTCCTTTTATAAGGGGTTGCCAACATAGGACATTTTTTGGCCAACTTTTCTTGGGCTAGCCTCTTTACATGCCCATAACCTTTTAACCATCATTTACATTTGTGCTCAGATTTCAGTGTTTGAGATCATCTCCATTCTTGACTCTACAGCTCCTTTTCAATAAGTCCATTTGTATGGCTTCCAGTCTTTTCCTATGTATACTTGTCATTAACCATGCTTTAGCTCCATATAAATGGATTGACTTGTATAACTTTTTTGGCCTTTTTCTTAATTTAACCTGGCCAAAGTTTGGAATTAATTTATTCATTGCGTGTCTACCTTGTATTGTTCAGTCTTATTTCATTTTTACTGGATACCTGATTAGATACTACTACTACTACTACTACTACTACTAGAAATTTATACATTTTCTATGCAACAAATATACCTTCTTGGGATAGTATACAGATAAGGGTTTTATTGGTAATGTGTCATATACTTTTCGTAAACCTATTAATATCGTGCATGCATTTGCCTCTCTCTCTTTCTCCATCCCCCCCCCCCCACCCTTTTTCCTCTTATTTAAAAAAAAAAAAAAAAAAAATGTTATCTACTAGTGACCCCCTCCCCTGTTTTCTGTGCTTATAAAAATCAATGTTTTTGTATTGTTTGCTATGTTCTGTGTAATGTCATTAAACACAATGAATACCATGTTCATACAATCCCTTATGTTTAATTCATATTTACGTACTAGTATCACAGTCTATCATATTACAAAGTTTGCATTTGGAATTTGGAATGGCAGTATCGCCTCTAGCGGAGAGAGAGTCAACCTTAATGCCTTTACAGAAGAATGGTACAATATAAACAGTTGGCTTTTTCTCTGCTATGAGGGGTTACCATTGCTCCAAGTGCCACATCTGAACTTTTATATGTACATTAATAAATATCTTGACTGATCACTACCAAACTTCACAGGATCACCTACTGGCTAATCAGAAGTTCTGCTGTAGATTTAATCAAAATTGCAGTCCATAGGTAACATACATATACACATATCCATTGTTATAAATACAGATAAAAGATTGTCCTACAGTAACACAACACTGTTCTTTTCCTATTAATGTTTCTTTCTCCAGCCATTCTTTTAAAGCTCTTGCACACAGTCTTCACCATAGATGCAGTAATTCTAATGACTACTTGTTGTAGCCTGTTTTTTAATTCCTCTCTTATGAAACATAATCATATATGCCATTTTGGTGAGTCGTCTTGTTCAATTATACGTTTATATTTAAAAAAATGGATTCTTTTTAGAGTTTATTCTCTTGCATGTTTTTATAAGCTCAATGGATATCTTGCCTGGATCTGCAGGTTTTCTGTTTTTCATTACTTTATTTTTGTAATTCATTCAGAGACATACTTAACGCTGTCCTGTCAATACTAGTACATGTTTCTATTCATAGGAATTCTCTGTCCTGTTAGCATGTTTTCATTGTACTTCACCCATCTTTACCAGAGTATATTTTCTCTTCTAAAATTCTTTACTAGTTCCCAGGGCGTTTGCATTTATGTATCTCCCTACTTCATTCAACTTTTCCCAGAATTAATTTTTTTGCTTTTATTACCTTTAAAATATTTTTTTCAATTGATTTTAACTGGTTTTTATCTCAGTTGCTTGTTTGGTGTTCTAAATATGCAACATGGACATTTGGAAATTAGTGCCAGAGCTCCTTCTTACTAGGTAGTTGGGCTAAACCACAGCACACAGGCTCAACACACCTGCACAGACTATCTAAGCACGTAACTTTCATATGATTGCGTACTTTGACCATTATACTTCCAGCCTCGTGGGTGGCTCTGTAATTCCCTCCATGAGAATGGTCCTCGTCTGCATGCACATTGAAATATGTCTCAATCCTCGAGATTGAGACTTTACAATTAAGAATTGCACCATCTAACAGACATCGGTTATGTTATCCTGCAGTTGTTCTCAATATAAATTTAACTGCCGTGTGATGAGCCATTAGACCCTTATCCCAAAATATTTCTGATCATAACCAAAATTAACTTGTAGTAAGAGTTCACCCTGTATTGGGTAGTTTCAAGATACAATAAAACCCCACTTTTTCAAAAAAGTGTAAAATGTGGAAAGTAATGTTTTAAGGGAAAACATTTTCTAATAGGATCACGTAGCATTTTCATAGTTTACGTAATAAAGGTTGTCTGATGTTAGTACTATTTTTAGCACCCAGAGGATTTGGAACTTTATAGAAATTTGACGTGGTTTCTTTCATTATCATTGTTTTGGCTTTAAGTGTGTCATTCATTATGTAAGTAATGAAACATTGCACAAGTTGCATATTTTTTTGTAATTTTCCAAAGAATTTATTCACATTCTCATTGTAAATATTTATATAACTATTATTTGTTATGTCTGCATGGGGTTTGAGCCTCACACTGTAGTCATATTTTAAGGTTGTAAGAAATGTGCCTCTCTCCAGTAGGCAGAAAAAAACATTCAAAGAAAAGAAAAGGAGGGGAAAAAATTCTACTGTTCATAAAGAAGACAAAAATTACTTACATAAATATTTGAACTTCACCCTAAGCAAGAAAAAGTACTAGTCGTGTAAACAAATCTGATGATTGTTGCGGTGGCTGCTAGGAAGGTTGATAAATGGAAAAGCCTTTATAACCTCATCAGCTACCACATTGTGAGTCAACTTTGCAAACTACGAAACATGAGATACGGGTTTCAGTAAATTCAAAGTGTTAAGAAATGTGTGTGTAACGTGTGAAGGCGGAAGCCATGCCAGTGTCAGTTTGACAATCACATCGGTTATTTCCCCATGAACATGATTTCATAAGTATAAATTATGGGAAAGATGTTGATGCAAAAAATGGGGTTGAATTAACATCATGAACATGGGAAATTTGATGGGACTGACAAAAAATGATGTAAATGGCAGTAAAATGTAAAAGTGGGGTTATACAGAACATTTCTCATAGAACTCTATTATAATTATTACATTCATCACAGATCACATAATAAAGTTAGTTCATTATTCACATCATGTAAAATAATTATATAATTTGTGGGACGAGAGGTGTAGAGTTAATCCAATTTAAACATTTTGATCTGGAGATCAACAACCATAGCTCTATAACTTCAGTATGAGTGACATAAGTGTAAGTGCTGTTTTTTAATACATATTGCTTAAACATCATACTGTCAAATGTTCATCTCTTCATTGTGTAGTTTTTGTTGCAATGATAGTGTATCCATTGTGTTTATATTTTCAGATATATTTACCATCCTTTTGACATATATCAGTTTCAGTTCCTTTGTGTTATGTTGCCTCTAGACAAGTAAGGTTAACCAACAATGGTTATTGCAAACAAATTTTCTGGTTATCAAATTTTGAATTCTGCCCCAGAAACTTTTTCCCCCCCCTTCACTGTTCTAGATCGTGTGCGAGAGTTCAATTGTGTAACGTATTTACAATGCCTGCTATTTATTGTAGGTATTGACAATGGTGCTATTTTGTAATGGGCCTCCATTTGAATATAAACTCCTGTACAATTGTCTGCATTTATATTAAAATATATAATTTTAAATAAAATAAAGACTGAACCTCTACCAGTGAAGTCATTCATTTCACCTTTAGTTTTAGAAGCCTACCTTTCGTCAGCTGCCTGTCAACAAGAAGCAACTGCCTTACATTTATTTAATGAAGACTAAAAATAGACCAGATTGAGTCACACAAATAGTTAACCTTGTTATATGAACCATCTTTAAACCATAGATTGTGCAGCTGCAAACAAGAATAAAAAGGCTGAAAAATTTCGTTATTTAAAATATATTCAATAGCTTGTGAAGACAGCAATGAAGGTGACTATTTCACTTTAAGTAGAGCATAAATACAACTGGAGTAAGCAAATAAATTAATAAACCAAAGTAAATAAGTTTCATACATGTCCAGAGGTTGCGAAGCTTCTAATATCAATTCCTAGCAGCAAAGATACAAATGGTTGTTTGAAACACAAGTAGTCCAGTCAATGAGTGCTCAAAAGAGGAGTGTAGAGTGCATGGATTATGCGAGAATTTTTCACTTCAGGACTTTATTAGGGATAGTTAGGAGGTTAACATACTAAAAGTCCTTGTCCCTGAGGGGATGAGCTAAAGCGGGGAGGGGGCGGTGGAAAGGTACAATTTTTTGGTTTTTCACTTATATCTCGGAAATAGTCGGCTTTAGGAAAAAATTGTTCCAAATCAAAATGAATGACAATTGAATTTGATATAAAATTGTTTCTATACATAAACGTCGAATTCCCAACTGTTTTCGAGATATAGGTTATTAAAAATCGACAATTTCAGAAAAAGTCATCTTTACCTCACTACTTTTGTCGAACATTTACTTCTAGTGACTCACTTGATCGTTTCACAGGAAATTTGTCGGAAAGAAAGTTGTAGAGCATGAAATTTTGCTTCAATTTGATATGCACATTTGCTACCTTATCTTCAACCAATCGGAAGTTCTGTGCACTTATTTTCGATGTCCCTACAGAAATTAATGTTTTGAGGGGCTGTGGTGTTTTTACCTTATGAAACGTGCTAGCATGGTATATAACAGTAGTTTAATAATGACAAGAAGGTACTTGCAATTTAAATCTTTTCATAATTGTAGCTTTAATTACAATATTATTAATCGTACAATAAAAGTTTTTTAGAAACACTGATAGTGATTCAGAATGAAAAATAAGTGCATTCAAAGCAACATCTTCGTTTTTCTGAAGAGGAATGGTCAAGGTTCATTCACCTTCGTCAGTAATGGAGACGTCCAACGAGACTGGTAGTCTCGATGTCATTGTCTTCATCTTCATCCTGAATTAATATTCAGAGTCTGTTGTTGCAGTTGCCCTTGCAGTTCAGGCATGTAACAACGGTTTTCTGCAACATCTGCCACACCCCCGGGGGCCCACAGCTCTTTTGTGGGTATGTGTGTGGCGCGCACGGGGCCCCGAGCCGAAGCGGCCTTTCTTCTGTCCCAGGCTGCTTCCCTCTTTCCTCCCAGTTTGTGCCTTCGCCCGGAGACGGGCGTTTTCATTCAGTGAAAGGTTTTCTTTTCTTACTCAGAGACTTCTCCTTTTCTTGGTCCTCTACCACCCTTTTAATCTTCACTTCGGCATTTGAGATTCTCCCTCCTTTATCCCTTTCTCTTCTTCCTCTCTTCTTTCCTCTCTGTGCGTGTCTGAAGGTCAACCCACGCACTGCGTAGCTGGTGACTGGGTAAGGCATAACTCCCCGCCCCGGGTAGACATGTAGGGCACGTACGTACCCCCTGGTAAAGGCCGGGTCCAGGGAGGGGTGATTACCCGAGCTGGTACCTTCCGAACATGCCGATTGTTCCCTCTGTCCGTTCTCGGAAGGTGTGACTTGAGGTGCGAACAGTCACCTAAGGCGGGTGCGTCCTCAGTGAGGGCCCCCACAAGGAAGGAGCACGCCATCGGAGATGCTGGTAATCATGGGAGACTCTACAGCTATGAAACCTTCCAAATCTATTATGAGCCTGAACCAAAAAAGAAAATGTGACGAATCACAGTCCAAGAAAGTTTTACCCAACATTCCAAGTTCCTTGTAGTATCTTGTACTGATGATCAGGATTTCTTCTGTGAATCCTTTTGTTATTTAGAAGGGAGTCGATGCGATCGCAGGTCCCTTGAAGACCTGCTCCAGACAGCGCAATGGGACCTTGTTACTTGTTGAGAATGCCTTTCAGGCACAGAAATTACTTTGGGCTACGCTTGTGCATACTTTTCCTGTGAAAGTGGAGGCCCACCATACCCTCAACTCTTCGCAGGGGGGTAGTCTTCACAAGATCCCTGGATGGATTATCGGACGAGGAAATCCTCAACTATATGTCCTATCGGGGAGTTACACCTGTTCATTGCGTAATGAAAAAAGTTAACAATGATCTCGTGCCGACTCCTACTGTTGGCTTGACTTTTGACAGGGTTGACCTACCATCTGAGGTGAAAGTGGTCTATGAAGTCGTCTCCGTTCGCCCGTATATACCCAATCCTATGCGCTGCTACCATTGCCAGAGATTTAATCATACTAGTAAATCTTGTCCTAATGCAGCCAAGTGCGCCACCTGTGGCAGGGACGTCCATAAGGGTGAATTTCCACCTCCGTCCCCTCGCTGCATTAATTGCATGGGTGACCAGGCTGCTTCTTCTCGGGACTGCCCCGTCTAAAGAAGAGCGGGTCATCCAGGAGATTCGCGTCAAGGAAAAAGTTTCGACCTCTGCCGCTCGGAAGTTATTAGCAAGTATGAAGCCCGCTGTACTCCCAGCAGGTACTTACAGCCAGGTCCTCACCTCCCCTCAACCAAGGATGTAGGCACTCAGACCTGCAATTTCACCTTCTGTGATACTGTTGTCAGATTGGCTAGCCCAAAAATTGCTCATTCCACTTCTCTGATCCCTTCTGCCCGTTCAACAGTGAATTCGTCGACAAGTTCCCACACATCCCGGGCACCTAAATCCACTACCCTGAGTTCTAAGGAAGAACCCGTTCATGACGATTTCCTAAAAACTCTGTCTTCTCAATTGTCATCCGCTTCTTCTACTCGTCATGCCTCTAAGAAGGCTCACAAAAAAAAAAACAGCCCCCCTTCCCCTCCGCGGTGTGACTCTTCTGTCACGCCATCCGACAGTTGCTGGCCTTGGCCGTCTTCTGTTTCACTGGGACGCTCTGTCAGCCGGGCCCCCGGCCCTTTACCGGTGGTGGAAGCTGCCCCTCCTGTTCAACTCGGGGAGGTCGCAGATGCATCGGTCGAACCCATGGAACACGATCCTTTGCCTCTAGATAGCGATAGCAGTGCTCCCTCAAAGTGCAGTCCTCAGTGGCCGTCGAGGTGACCCCGCTTGCTTTTTCCTTATTTTCTTCTCTCATTTTTTATCATGGCGTTCCTTCAATGGAATATTCGCGGCATTTGCTCCAATCGAAAGGAATTAAAACTACTCCTTCGATTGCATTGCCCGCTTCTAGGCTGTCTCCAAGAAACGTTATGTCCATGTGATCATGCAGACTTCCCCCACTACACCTCTGTGCGTTTCGACCTGCCCCCTGTGGAAGGTACCCCAGCCCATGGAGGGGATCTAACGCTCATTCGGGACGACATCTATTACCATCCCATTTCATTTCATACTCACCTAAAGGCAGTTGCTGTCCGCATCACTCTCTCCACCTTTTCCTTTTCCCTCTGTAATATCTACTCGCCATCATCGTCTGCCCTTACTAGGGCAGATGTGTACACCTCGTTGACCAGCTCCCTTCACCTTTCGTGTTGGTAGGTGACTTCAATGCCCACCACCCCCTATGGGGTTTCCAGCACCTTGCCCCAGAGGCTCCCTTCTAGCAGACCTCTTCAACCATCTTGTCTGCCTCAACACTGGTGCACCGATCTTCCTTTCCGAGACAAAACATACTTACTGCCACTTAGACCTCGCGATATGCAGTACTCGGCTTGCGCGTCGGTTTGAGTGGTATGCACTTTCTGACACGTACTCGAGTGACCAATTTCCTTGTCATCCACTTCCAGCATCATTCCCCATCTCCTCGTCCCACCAGTTGGAACATCTCTAAAGCCGACTGGGGGCTTTATTCTTCCATGGCTGTTTTTCACAATCAGAATTTTTCCAGCTGTGACAGTCAGGTCGAATACCTCACAGAGATTATTCTCACTGCTGCCAAACATTCTATACCTTGTACATCATCTTCTCCACGTCGTGTCCTGGTCCCTTGGTGGACTGCAGCCTGCCACGACGCTCTTAGAGCCCGGCAACGTGCTCTACACACCATCCACCACCACCCAACGTTGGAGAATTGTATCAATTATAAACGATTGCGAGCGCAATGTTCGCGTTATGAAAGACAGCAAAAAAGCTTGCTGGTCTGCTTTTACGAGTTCTTTTAACCGCTCTACTCCCTCCTCAGCTGGCTGGGGTGGGTGGCCTATGCCATTTATCCGGCATCAAGGTCCATTCCCAGATTTCTGGCCTGACCGCCGAGAACGTAGCCCTTGTGGACCCCGCTGATGTTTCCAACGCTTTGGACTGCTCCTTTGCGGAGGTTTCGAGCTCTGCCCATTACCACTCTGCCTTCCTCCCTCACAAACAGGCAGAGGAAGCACTCTTTTAATCATGAAAGTTATGTCTCCTTCACCATGCAGGAGCTAGACCATGCTCTCGTCCTGTGCCGATCTGCTCCTGGGCCCGATTCCATCCATATTGAGATGCTGAAGAACATTTCTCCTGCGGGCAAGTGTTTCCTTCTTAGCACCTATATTCACATATGGACTGAAGGTCAGGTTCCCACAAGTTGGCTTGAAGCCATTGTTGTCCCCATCCCCAAACCAGGGAAGGACACACATCTTTTAACCGCCCCATTTCTCTGACGAGCTGCATCTGTAAGGTGATGGAACGCATGGTTAACGCTCGGTTGGTCTGGCTTTTCGAATCTCGACGTCTCCTGACTAATGTTCAATGTGGTTTTCATAGACACCGCTCTGCTGCTGATCACCTCGTTACCTTGTCGACCTACATTATGAATAACTTTCTAAGGAAGCATCACATGGTAGCAGTGTTCTTCGACTTGAAGAGAAGGCTTATGATACCTGTTGGAGGGCAGGCATTCTCTGCACATTGCAGACATGGGGCCTTCGTGGCCGCCTCCCTCTCTTTATTCAAGCGTTTTTGGCCTGACCGCAACTTCCAGGTATGTGTGGGCTCTGTTTTGTCAGATACCTTTCGTCAGGAGAATGGGGTGCCATAGGGCTGCGTCATGAATGTGGTTCTGTTTACTATTGCAATCAATCTGATTGTGGATTGCCTTTCAGCCGATGTTTCCGGATCCCTTTTTGTAGACAATTTTGCAATTTATTGCAGCGCCCAGCGGTCGTGTCTCTTGGAGCGTTGTCTTCAACGCTCTCTTGACCGCCTATATTCCTGGAGCATTGCGAACGGCTTCCGCTGCTGCACTGAGAAATCGGTGTGTATAAACTTCTGGAGATACAAGGAATTTCTTCCACTATCTCTACGTCTCTGCCCCGTTGCTCTCCTATTCGTGGAGACAACAAAATTCTTGGGGCTAATGCTAGATTGGAAACTTTGCTGGTCCCCACACGTATCCTACCTGACTGTCCGTTGTGCCCGATCCCTTAATGTTCTTCATGTCCTTAGTGGCACATCACGGGGAGCGTACGCTTGCCGACTGCTGTCGATGCCCAACCATCCATCTTACCCATTATTCTTTGATGACTCCCTCGATCGCCAATATCGGTTGTCTGCAATAGCCTTGCGTCCACCTGGAGTTCAGTTTCGCTGCCTGTTTCAGCGGCTCGATTTTATCCTTCCTTCCACCTTTCGGTTGAGCGAGAGCCCATTGCCACCATGGCATCAGGCCTAGGTTCACACCCACCTTGAACTCAGTTCGCTCCCCAAGGAGAGCACTCTGGATTTGGTATATCGCTCGAGGCTTGTCGAACTCCGTTCGAGGTTTGATAATGCCATATTTATCTACACTGATGGTTCCAAGAGCACTGACAGTGTCGGATCTGCCTTCGTCGTCGGGCCAACCTGTTCCAATACAAGCTAATACAATCGGTCACTGCAGATTCAGCTACCGTCATTTGTTAACCGCCGACCCTGCACCGCTGTGCTCCTGTGGTGAATTGCTGACGGTACGATATGTTTTACTGTCTTGCATTAATTTTAACCATCTCCGTGTAGCCCTTAATATGCCGTCTACTCTGGAGAACTCTTAGCTGATAACAGACGAGTTGCTGCTAGAGTTTTGCATTTTATCAACATGGCTAATTTATCAAAGGATATTTAACCCTTCCCCCCTCTCTCTCTCTCTCTCTCTCTCTCTCTCTCTCTTTTCCCACTGTGGAAACGCCTGGTCCATCTATTGTTTCATCACATACAAAATACTGAGTAGCTATTTGCGCACTACACAGTGAAGATTTTCATAAATCAATAAAAAACATCTCGAAAAGCTGACATATAATACCGACACAGAAACTTTCTCTAGGGTTGACGAACTTCTGAAGTGAGTGAGAACACTCCATTCCACCCGCCAGCCAGTGATAGGCTGATGTTCGTTGTGGGGCTTCGCCTCTCCTGGGCGTTAGGTACTGACAACTTTGACGGTATGTCCACTGCGGGCGACAATAAATGAGCCTCGACCCCTCCGCCTCAGAAAAACGAAGATGTTGCGTTGAATATATTTTTTCCCCATTCTGAATTACTTTCAGTGCTTGTAAATACTTTAATTGTATGATTCATAATATTATCAGAAAAGTTACATTTATAAAAAGGTGTTCTTTTTCAATTGCAAGTACCTTCTTGTCATTATTAAACTGTTCTTTTTACCATGCTAGCACGTTTCATAAGGTAAAAACATCACAGCCTCTCAAAACACTCATTTCTGGAGGACATCGAAACTGAGCGCACATCTTATAAATGACGTAACTTCTGATTGGTTGAAGATAAGGTAGCAAATGTGCATATCAAATTTAAGAAAAATTTAATTCTCTACAACTTTCTTTCCGACAAATTTTCTGTGAAACAATTGAGTGAGACACTAGTAGTAAATGTTTGACAAAAGTAGTGAGGTAAAGATGACTTTTTCTGAAATTGTCGATTTTCAATAACGTATACCTCGAAAACTGTTGGGAATTCGACGTATATGTATAGAAACAATTTTATAGGAAATTCAATTATCTTTCATTTTTATTTGGAACAATTTTTTCCTAAAGCCAGCCATTTTCAAGATATAAGCGGAAAATAAAAAAAATTAAAAAAAAATGGTACCTTTCCACCCCCCTCCCCACTTTAGCTCACCCCCCAGGGCCGGGGACTTTTAGTATGTTCACCTCCTAACTATCTGTACCGTAACTAAGTCCTGACGTCAAAAATTCTCGCATATTACATGCACTCTACAATGCATTCATTGATTGGACTACTTGTACATGGCATTGGTCCTAACTCCATCCCCCCCTCCGTCTTCCAGAAACATGAGTACAGTAGAACCCCGATTTAACGAACCCCCATTTAACGAAAACCCGCTTTTAACGAATATTTCCGTCGGTCCCGGCGGAACTCCCATTAGAATAACGTTATTTTTCCCCGCTTTTAGCGAACCCCGCTTTAAGGAAAAATCCGCTTTTAAGGAACAAACATGAGAAATTCTGGAAATTAAAATTTTGTTTTTACGCAATTCCTAATTGTGGGCAAGTTAATTTGTTTCGTTTTCTCCGCAGAATTAGGAATTTGTGTTTACGTGACGTCGGTTATCGATTCTTTAAGTCGGTTATCGATCGAACATCTTTGCAGCGATACCGGTATAAGCAGCAGTAATCGATTCTTTCCGTCGATAGGTTAACGTATCGAATACCAGTGCAGCGATACCGGAGAAAGCGTTTGACGAATCAGCTCGCTATTTCCCGCATGTCTTCCATGTGTTATGGTCACGTGGTCTGACGTCAGTCGAAAATTACGAAGCGCGAGCTGTGAAATGTTGTCTTAAGGGTATATTACACGGAGCGTATTTGGTCGCTAGTCGCTGGCGTCTGTTGTCGCTCGGCGTATTGGCGAATAGCGAATGAATACGCTGACGCAATGACACGCAGCGACTTCAGACGCTAGCGTCTTCGTAAAAACAATTGAAACACGGAGTAGCATATGATACATCGTTTTGGAGGTTAGGTGATACCAAACAGTTCTGTTTCCCAAGGTGTGGCATGCTCGCGAATTTATATCAGTGATCCATTTTGTAATTACTTTTAATATCGTTATTTACGTCGATCATTACAAAATTTCTCGTCGTTTTGACGACCGGTTTCGGTCAGTGATTACCATTTTCAAGTCTACAGCAAATCAGAAACACAAGGACACATTTAGTAATAAACTACCTTATAAAACATAAATAAGGCATTACAGTCATCAATATAAAAAACGTGTTAAAAATATTATACATCATACCTGTTGTTACATTCCTTAATGAAGATACACTTATGCTGTGATGATGCCATATGGCTATATTACATGTATTGATGACTGTAATGCATTATTTATGTTTTATAAGGTAGTCTAATACTTGATCTATCATGTTTCTGATTTGCTGCAGACGTGAAAATGGTCATCACTGACAGAAACCGGTCGTCAAAACGACGAGAAATTTTATGATCATCGACGTAAATAAAGATATTAAAAGTTCTGTGTCCTACAAAACAAAATATGAAGTGGAACTGTAATCAAATTTCTGAAAATTTATCGAAGTTTTCCAGTATTATGGGACATTGAAAATACGGATTATTTAAATTTTATTCTTGGCGAGATCGCCATCCTCATGATGGTATTCTGTTTCCTTATTTTATGCTCTACCATTTACAGTAATCTATCAAAATTTTCTTATGTGACCTTCACACGATAATTCACCCAAAAGATTTGCAGAAGTACCATATTTATCCCTCCTCGCAATCCACCTTGTAATCTATTTTTTTTATTCTTTACTACTTTTCCGATTTGCTTTTGGTTCATTAATTGTTTTTTTAAAACTGTTACGAGAAACACAACGCCAGCATTTACAATTTCCTTCGACATTTTGACTCGACTGGTGGCTACTTTAGACGCTCTCGTATATGACACGGGGCGACCAAAAACGCCAGCGACCAGCGTCTAAAGTAGCCCACCCTTCAACTTTAGACGCTCGCGTTTCTGAGCAGCGACTTTGTTCGCTGTCCCTGTTTACACGGAGCGAATTTAGAAGCTGCGTCCAAATACGCCAGCGACTAGCGACCAAATTCGCTCCGTGTAATATACCCTTTATGTTTTATTTCAGATTCACTTTTTCAGAATTGTAGGAGTGGAGAGAAGGTGACGACCAACCAGGGTGTGTGACAATGGCAAAGAATACGATTTGGCGCGTCTTCTTTGTGTGACTTTTAAAAACAGGGAACATTGTTAAATGCCGAATCTAGCGGTACCTTTGGTTTGCAAAAAGACGAATATTCGTGTGACAATGTTCAGTTGTACTTATTAAATGTTTTGAAGGCGTGCGAATTACATAGCTGCATTCCTGTAAGCGGAAAATTTATGCAAAACAGGTTCGAAAATCGCCTTGCTAGATTAGTGTGGAAAATGCACTGTTTTCGAACTGCTTAGAAAACTTAATAATCTCTCGTTTCACAGTAAGTGCAAAGTGTGGAAACTGAACCAGTGGAGAAAACATTACGACTAATAAAATGTTATAAGGCCAGCCATTAAGTTACCCCTACGTAATTAAAAACTGCAATGCGTTTAAAAAATTACCTCATACATCAAATGCCTGAATGACTTCGAGAATTGTCAAGTATTTAGCCCCAAAGACGGGTGGGTTAAAAAGCAGATTAACTGTCGGTGGCCGCCGATTGAAGTGTTAGCGCGATAATGATCCCGCAGTGAAGGCATCCTAACAGCTAATAACGTATTTAGGCTACGTTTTTCTCTTTGTAAGCAATTTGGTGTTGTGGATTATTTTTTACGAGTAGTATATCGCAAAATCGTGACACACTTGTGAGGATACGTTTAAGTTTTGACGAATTTACACTGTAATGTTATTGCTGCTCCTTTAGCTTGCAAAAAGAAAAGCTGTGTTATTGTAGTTACCGGCGTAACAACATAATCGAAAATCTTAACATATTTGTAGAAGCGCTAAAGACTTGTTTGTCGTGCGCCCAAACTCCCTATAGATCAATAATTTTTGAAAATGTTTTTGACGAATTAACAATGGAAATAATTTTGAAGAAGGTACAGGTTGTTAAAAAGGTATTTATGCCTCGAACCAGGGGGAAAGCGATGACGAAAATTTTGAAATTTATGCATTAGTAAAAATTACTGATTGCATATTCTGCAGAAAAGAAAGCGCTGGAGAACTTTAGAAAAAGTACATTGAGTATCAGTCGGTTCTCAAGTATAGTGTTTTTTAAGTCTGATATATGGCACCAATTTTTGCACCTGTAGTCACCTCTTTTAAAGTAGCTGAGTCAATAAAAACAAACATCAACCACATAGTGATAACTTTGGTCATTACAGTATGCTGGGAAAACAAAATAGTCATCTCTTTTCGATTTAATAATTTTTTTTTTTTTTTTTTTCAGAAAGTGTGATGTCTTTAAAATTGTAGCAGATTACTGGTATGCTAGTAATTAAATAGCTCCTATAACACCTACACATGCTTGAATTACGTCTCTGAGTCACTCCTTCTGTGTACCTAGGCAAAACCCCCATTTAAGGAAAACCCCTATTTAAGGAATAAATATTTCGGTCCCATGAGATTCGTTAAAAAGGGGTTTTACTGTACTAATATCATAACGAAAAAAATATACTATCAGAAATGATAAATTATTTTTCAAAAGAGGTAGATTGGCTGGCCAGTACTTGCTTTTTTGCTATACCGCTGATAGTCGCTCACGGAAATAAAAAAGGACGAAAATAAAACCAGTTTTCAGAACTGTGTTCCTTCTTCAGGTAAGAGAGAAGGGAAGAAAAAAGTTATGGGAGAGGAGGGATAAGGTAATACACAACCTAGGTCATGAGGATGGTGTTTGAGGATTGTGGAAGTAGAGATACTTAATTGAGTATTTCTGACTTAAATCATCCTCATGACCTAGGTCGTGAATTACCTTACCCTTCCTTTACTATTCCTTTTTTCTTCCCTTCTCTCTTACCTGAAGAAGGAATACAGTTCTGAAAGCTTGTTTTATTTTCTTCCTTTTTTATCTTTCTGTGTGACTATCGGCAGTAGAGCAAAAAGGTAAGTACTGACCAGCCACTCTATCTCTTTTGAAAAATAACTTATCATCTCTGTGCAGAATTTCCATCATTAATCAAATACTCCATCAGAGCGCAGCAAAAAGCAAATATGTCCAGGTAAGAGTAAAAGGTGTAAAATAGAACTAGTGTGTCAAATTACCTTGTAGCTTCAGAATCGTTTAAATCAGAAAATCTTGATGTGTCATTAATGTTTAAGATAAGTGCTTCTCCACTCGGGGGATACTTGCTATTACATATGTATCCCACTTCAAACATGATGCCAACATCTGAGATATCCTTCAGTGTTATCTGACGATAAGTGGTTAAAAGGGTATGAGTGTATCTTTAAATTCAGTATTATCTTTCTGTTTGAATGGGATTGCCAAGCAATGGTATGAAAAAGAGGAGAAGTTGGGTTTGTAACACCACATTGCAGCCATAGCATTAGAATCACAGTATTCCGACCTTTTTCATCGTTACGTAATTTTAATAATTTGTTAAGAGGCAGAATTTTCTTATTTTTCAAAATTTTTAGTAAATTCAAATTATATCAGTGTAATTCAGAGTAATTGTATCCAGGGAAAACTTAGGTCAAAACATCTCGTATATCGGAGATCATTTGTCAGATTGCTATTATAAATAGTACCCGCAGTTGAGTCTCTCTCTCTCTCTCTCTCTCTCTCTCTCTCTCTCTCTGTGTGTGTGTGTGTGTGTGTGTGTGTGTGTGTGTGTGTGTGTGTGTGTGTGTATGTTCAGCTGTCTGTGTGTTCAGATCTATGTGTAACGAGCTCTCAGTGCTTACCTAAAGTATTATACGCGGTTAAATTCCAAGATAGGAAAAAAACCGAAAACGTATTTAAACTTTCATATCATGATCATACGCGAAAGCGGACATTATCTTTGGACTTTGATCAGGATAGGCTAGGACGGAAGAATTAGAAACTACTGCTTCCCGTAATAAACTGATGAACATTCCAGAGAGATTAATACAATCAAACTTTGACGAAAATAATAACGAATTGTGAACTTATAAAGTGTGTACTGTGAAATTGTAGTGAATGTAACTATTGATTTCTTTCAGGAAATAGTTCTCTGTATCTTCCTGGACATCGAGGGGGCTTTTAGCAACACGAACTTCCATTCCATGGTTATGGCAGCAGAGGTGCATGACCTAGGGACCACTATATGTAGGTGGACTAGGGCCATGCTCAGTGGAAGAAAGGTAGAGGCTACCATGATGAATGAAAAAATGGTAATCAACACCACTAGGGGTTGCCTGCAAGGAGTAGTTCTTTCCCCTTTATTGTGGAATCTAGTGGTGAATGATCTCATTGGAGAATTAAACTCTAGGCAGTACTTTTGACAAGGATACACAGATATTGTCATAGTAATACTTGGCAAATTTGCTGACACAGTAAAGAATATGGCACAAGGTGCGTTGGACATTGTGCAAGACGCAGAAAACAGGATCTGGGGGTTAGTCCTAACAAGACTGTTGTACCATTCACAAAGAATCATATCCAACATTCAAGCTGGAATCTAAAGCTTTTCAGTGAAGTGCTACCTGTGAAGGGGACAGTGAAATATCTAGGGGTTACCTTAGATGAGAAACCGACATGGACCCCTCACATTAGGAATATTTGCTCCAAGGCAAAAGGTACTTTGGTAAGTACCAGGAGAGCTTATGGCAAAAATTGGGGCCTGAGCCTCAAGGGTATGCACTGGATATACACCATGGTGATTAGACCCAGGATCACTTATGGGGCGGACGTGTGGTGGAAGAAGGTAGAACAGCAGGTTGCTGCTAAGGAGCTTGGTAAGGTGCAGAGACTAGCCTGCTTAGCCATAACAGGTGGAATTAGCAGCACACCAACTGCTGGGATGGAAACCATGCTGGATATGCCCCCATTACACCTTTGTGTCAAGATGGAGGCAGCGGCTGGTGCATACAGACTCAAAACTGGCAACAACTGAACTCTTTGGAATATCCAGAATCACACACTGAAATAGTGAGTGAGGTAAATATAGGAAAGGTTGGGGACATGCCAGCTGACTATATTATAAACCCATACTGCTTCTACAAGCCTTTCAATATAACAATTGGAAGTAGGGAGCAGTGGGAGGAAATAGTTCAACACCGTACAGAGGATATTGTCTGGTTCACTGACGGGTCAAAATCAGACCAAGGCGTTGGGGCCGGGGTATACAGGGTGCAGCCAAGACTGGAATGCGTCATCTCTCTAGGGAAACTGGCGTCAGTATTCCAGGCTGAAATCACTGCCATCAGGGCATGTATGGAGGAGAATTTGCGTAGGTCCTACAAAGATAGTAGCATCTATATCTATTCAGACAGCTAGGCAGCCCTGAGATCACTTGCAGCTCCTGCAACAAGGTCGAAAATTGTTGCAGAATGTCACAGGGTTCTGGTGGAGCTAGGGGAAAGTAACAGAGTAAACCTATTGTGGGTCCCTGGCCACTCGGGGATCAGTGGCAACGGACATGCCAACAGATTAGCCAGGATGGGGGCAGAGACTCCATTTATTGGACCGGAACCTGTCCAGACAATCACGAAGGCAATGATCAAATTGGAGCTACGTAACTGGCTCAGAAGACAGCACGTAGAATATTGGACCAAAGTCTACCAATAAAAACATGGCAAGGTAATGATGCCGAAGCCATGTTTTAAAAGAAGCTCTGCAATCCTGGGCCTGAACAGGAGAGAGATTAGACTCGTGGTTGGATTGCTGACAGGCCATGGGAATTTCAAAAAACATCTACATACAATGGGAATAACAGGAGAGGACCCTAAATGTAGGATCTGTGATGACGGTGATGAAACTGCATCACATCTAATCTTTGAATGCATTGCATTGGAGAGTAAAAGGCACAGAACATTTGGGACAACCAGACCCGAAGTAATTGTCTAATAAAGAACTGGTAAAGGGGCTCCTTGCACTGTTCAAGGGCATTGGTTGGCTTAACTAGATATACAGGGAGTGATACCGCACAATAAACTTAGTTTCGGTGCGGGCAGTGGCGGGTTGGACCAAGACTGTTTTGGCTTCCCTGGAAAAATCAAATCAACTATTGATTTCTGAATAGAGAATCTATGAAGCTTAAAAAAATATTAAACGTTATTCGAGTATTTAGTTCCCTAATATTGTCCCAGCATATTCTAAAAGTGAAGGAATATATCTAACAGTAGTGGTCAGGAGAAACTTATGGTGAAATTTTCTAAAGAATAATTCTATAAATGAAAAGGATCAAGCAAAAACATTATTTTTGTGATGGGCGTCAAATTGTCTGAACTACCGGGACTCAATTATTCGAATTTTTATTCTTTGGTTTATTAAATATCATCCCCTGAGAAATGGATTTTCATACTCAAACAAAAAAAAAGGGTCTTTAAATTTTAAATAAAATCCTGAACCAATATTTACAGTGAAAAATTAAACAAAGATATAAATTTTATTAACTGCGAAGAAGTACCAGGTCTACCAACTTAATTTTTGTACTGTGGTGACAAATAGAATTTTAAACCTATACTTCGAATATGACTGTGACCATGAAGACATAATCTACAGCTTAAAAGTAGCAATGTTAAAACGAAGTCAACACAACTGTCGCCCCAGTCACCAAAACCACGTCACCGCCCAGCCACAGGTTGTATGTCAGGCATAAGTGCAGACATACTTTGGAGATGTACAGTTACAGAATATCCAAGCTGAAGAAAAAGTGAATTGTAGAGCACAGTGTCGAGGTGAGGCTAAAAAAGAAAAAGCATACATTCAAGAAAGTTTGGGGCTGTGTAAGATGTCAATCCTAAGATGGAGGAGGAGAAGGTTGCCATCTTATGAAAGGTGCTGCTGAGGATACGTACCAGGCAATTTCGACAGCAAAAGACTTCATAAAATGGTGCCAATACAGTGTATCAGTGGCTTCCATGGAGAAAAAAGTAATCTTGCAGATGTACATAAACAGAGTAGTAGTTCAAAAGGCTCTGGACTTGCATATCAAGCTGAGATAACATCGTAAGTTCAATCATGCTTTTTGCGGATGATGCTTTATTGGGAAGTCATGTCACTGGAAAAGGGTAGCGAAATACAGGAGGCTCTGCAGCATATTGACACATGGTGCAGGGAATGGCAATTGAGCTTCAACAAACAAGTGTAAAGTTCTGTATTTACATAAAAACAAACATCCTACATGGCTATATTGTATAACTACGCATTTGCATGGCAAACACTGGAAACAGGTACTTCTGTAAAATATCTGGGAGTACACAAATGGCAATTTAAAATGGAATGACCATACAAAATCAATAAAGGCTAAGGCAGATGCCAGACAGATTCATTGGAGAAATTCTCAGGAAGTGTAGTCTGTCAGCAAAGGAAGTTGTTTATAAAACTCATTCGGCCAGCACCTATGTATTGTTGATCAGTGTGGGATTGTACCAGGTAGGGTTTATAGAATACACACAGAAGATCCAAGGAAGAGCAGCATCTTTGTTACGGGCTCATTTAGTAATCACACAGGTGTGATTAGAAAACTCCAGTGACAGAGGCTGGAAAAGTCTTTCTGTACTGCGGTACGGGCTTCTGTCAAAGTTCCAAGAGTTATGTTTCATGATTAGTTTACCAAAATACTGCTTCCTCCTATGTGTAACTCATGAAGTGACCTCAAGGCTAAGATCAGAGAGATTAGAGCCCACAAGGAATTTGTGAATTGTCTTGGTGGTTTCTAATGAACCACCTTACTTCTCTGTCACTCACAAAAGTGCAAGAGACAGTGACAAAACACTCCTAAATAACTCTAGCCAGAGAAACCTCTTGCAGATTCTGTCATAAGTTTTTATAAATTCCTAAATGACTGGTCTCAGGTGCAACATGGAATTTCGGTAGAACCTCCAGTGTTTTGGGATTGACCACCTTGGATTATTCTTAATATCTACTGGTGGCAATAATCTAAATTCATTAGTAAAGCTGTGAAAACAGTTGAAGCCTCTAACGCAGCTAGGTTCATTGTGGAAAACATTGTATTGAAACAAGGAACACCAAAACCTATAATTTCACATTGAGGAAAAGATTTTCAATCATGACTTCTGGTAGAGATAAAGTCAGTGCAATATTACTCATCATGTGACGACTGCCTACTATCCTCAAACTAAAGCGCTGCCTGAATGTCTTAAGGCATTCGCTGACCTGCTGTTGATGTATAACAAAGCTGAGCAGATCAATTGTGATGAGATGTTGGCTTTCACTGCCAAACGGGGCAATAGGGTTTTCAACTAGTATACACACTGGGAGATTGAGGGAAAACCCAGGAATGTTTTAGAATTCCAGGAATATTCCATTGTTTAAGTAATCAGTTAATTTGTTTGGCTATTTGGCTGGTAAGCACTTCACTTGAGTCCACTATTGCGGAATAGTACTGCAGTATGGGAGAATAAAATGAAAATAAAATATGACTTGAATAGAAAATTTAGGATTTACAATAAAACACAGCGTGGATAGCCTACAAGCATCTGCCAATTACAAAATGTGTCAAAAGTGATAGGACAAAGAGTACTGATATGCAATAATTTACAACAAAGTGCTTTCAATGAGCATGATGTCTCATCTCTCTGTGTCTAGCAGGTTGCAGGAAAAAATTGTGAATAGTATCGGTAATTTCAGAGTAAATTTCCTTTTAAGCAAAAGCAATTATGTTAATAGTGAAAGGTGCTATAAATTTTTAAAATAAAAAAACTGTTTTGACTCCTGTTAAATAAAAAAGTTTCACATGTTTGTAAATCTGTGGGACTTCTTTGGTTAGTTTACAAGCTAGTTTAAGAGCTAGTTTACAAATTATGCAATAATGATGGCAAAACTATAATTATATTATGGAAAGTGAGGTTTATCAGGACTTTGAATCAAAGTACCAGGAGAGACAAGATCAAAAATGAGGTACACAGAGAAACAGCTGGTATCAGGGTTCCTATTGCCAACATCTTGGAGAAATGAAGATTGCAGTGGTATGGCCACGTAACGAGAATGGATAGCACAAGAACAGCTAAGAAATACTTCAGAATGGAAGTGGGAGAAAGAAGACCAAGAGGAAGGCCAAGTAGATGATGGATAGAGGCAGTACAATCAGACATAGAGAAGAACAATCTTAACTGGGATGATGTCCAAGAACAAATGCTATATTAAGATTGGATGAGATGGAGAGCACTTGTTAACCACGCCCAGGAAACTGATGATGATGGCAGCCTATCAGGAGTTTGTAAATAATTACATGTTGAAGTCTTAGTTTGTTTTATTACAGTCCTGATAATAGTTTAGACCTACGGTATTCTAAAATTGTGACATTAAAAAATAAATAAATAAATAAAAAATAAAAAGAAATTGGTGGAATATTATTGACATTTAAAACTAACACCGAGTTCCAGCATAACATACATACGTGAGAATCCATTACATATTTGTACAAAACTGCGAACTAGTCTACAAAACAAACTAAATAATGAAAAACTAAAATCTACGTGAGCTGCATTTGGGAAACAGTAGTAGTGAAAAAATTAATGTTTTTACTTTTTCTCAATGGCTGTTTTCACCTGACTCATGATCGGCCATTCTTACTTCCCATTCATTGTCACACCGTTGCCAAAATCTACAGATCCTGAGGAGAGGAAAAAAAAAAAAAAAAAAAAAAAAATAAAAAAAAAAAAAAAAATATTTGCTCAGAAGAAAGGGTATTTCATGCCAAAAAAAGTGTATTTATACCCAGCAGGGAATATTTTGTTCTTGTCTGTGTATACACTCTGCTGAATGCACCCTGATGGTGACCCATCCAAGTACTAGCCAAGCCTGACAATGCTCTACAGGGAACCGATGTATCCACTGCGACATGCAGGATACCCAAAAAAATACAAATATTGCACACAAATATTAGCTAGATAGTGTTTTTTGCCCTTGTAGGCTGTGGTGGCACACCCCTAATACATTCTACTAGACCTAAGGAAAATTTCAACAAATAAATGTGATTTTTAAAAACAATTTCAATGTGATAATCATATTTATATAATAATTGAAAGTCCAGGTTGGAATAAATAATATAGTGAGGACAGTTACAACTCACCGCAAAGACGTGGCGACGAGATGCGACAGGCACATACAAAAGACACACACATACAACACATTCAGCTATCGGCCATGGCCTTCTTCAGAAATAGAGCACTCACGCAATCACACAGGCACACAACACAGTCATACAACCATCACCTCCGACTGCCACAATTCGAAGTGTGGCAGTCGGAGGTGATGGTTGTATGACTGTGTTGTGTGCCTGTGTGATTGCGTGAGTGCTCTATTTCTGAAGAAGGCCATGGCCGATAGCTGAATGTGTTGTATGTGTGTGTCTTTTGTATGTGCCTGTCGCATCTCGTCGCCACGTCGTTGCGGTGAGTTGTAACTGTCCTCACTATATTATTGATAATCATATTTCGTATGTAGCAAGTATGGTCTTAAGTGCAGGTAACAACCACATTTTGAAATGTCCCATATTCTCTTATTACAAGTTGTAGGATTAATTAATTTTCAAGTGTAATAACGGTAGTGATGTGAAAGACAGTTTGTTCAACCAAACAATGCCCTTAAATTTGTTTTAGGAAAATTGTATAGTGTAAACTTAAAACCGTAGTTATTAATGTTTTACTTTGCAAGAACTAAAATTTGTACCCAAGAATTATTTCAGACTGTGCACCTTTGCCAAACTGCCATGAGCTCACCAGTGGCCACAGCAGTCTTACACCTGATGTGTGCTTGCCGGCAGCCACAACAGTCTCAGCCTGCCTTCTACGCTGGTGTGAAACCTTCTATCACTATAGGGGCTGCAGTCCATGTTTTATTTTACATAACAGTATTTTTTAAGGAGTAGTCAGTCCACACCAAGTGGACAGGACTGGTTGCTTGACCATCTCAGAATATTTGCTAAGTGAATCTCCTAATGTTTAGGGGACTCAAAAATATTATAAATTTATTTTGTAGTTTACCATTTTTGTTACTAGCTGCAATTTTTGCCTGTTTGTAATTATTTAGTAATGGATTGCTCTAACCCTTTCAAATAAAAGGCTTTTAGTTAAGTGTGCAGTGACCAACAAATTTAAACCTTATCATCTAGCTGAATGTAATTCTTAAAATATTTGTGGTAAATGAAAGTTATTGCTTGCAAATAAATTTTTTATATAATATGGCAGTGACAAGCAATGATCCTTTTGGTAGCAGTCTGCAGTGTGGCACCAAGTCAAACGCTTTTTTTGAAATCGAGAAAAACACAATCTGCTTGTTGCCCTTCATCCATGGCTCGCAAGATGTCATGTGAGAAAAGGGCAAGCCGAGTTTCACATGAATGATGTTTCCTAAACCCATGCTGATTCATAGAAAGAAGATTTTCCGTCTCAAGGAAATTTACTATATACGAACTGAGAATATGCTCCAAAATTCTACAGGAAACTGATGTCAACAATATTGGCCTGTAATTATGTGTGTCAGTTCTCTTTCCTTTCTCTTCCTGACTTGCAGTCGACCGCAACCTGTATGCTCGATAGCCACCGGCAAGGCTGCCTCCACATCTTGGATGAGGCCCCCCGGCAGACACACCAATTGCATGTTGGACTTCTTTTTAGATCTCAACGCTATCTGCCTAAGGGGCTCCATCATGTGTCTAACATTGGAGCTTCCAATAGCTAATAATCCCCTTCCCCTGTGCACCTGCTCGAACCCTGCTGAATGAGTGCCCACACATCCACTCACAGGAGGAATGGGCATGGCCGGATGGCCAGCCTCCACATTGGCCTTCCGTCTTGAGCCATGCAAATGCTGTTCAACCCGCCACTCCCCTTGGCAGGGTGGCTCAACCATGTCCAGTGCACCTGAAGGTGCCTCAACAACAGGGACATAGGGTGAAGCATGAGACAATTTAGGCGTCCCACTTGATGGACCAGACTTTCCACTGCTGCTACATCCAGAAACAGCAGCCTGAAGATGGCTGACCATAGCCAACAACACACTCAGCTGTTCGTGAACTACTCCTACGTCCACACAAAGCAGGCACAGAAGATTCAATGGGAAGCTTGCATAAGGGCTCATATACACATAAGGAGCTTTTGCTCTCAGACAATTTGGTACTCACGGAATACTTTACAGTAAGTGTGTATTTTCGCAGTAGTAACTGCAAGAGTCCATTCTGAGAGGTTTTCAGGTGAGACATAACTCTCCATTAGATTTTTAAAAATTGCAGTTCTTTGCAAGAGGAAATGGACACAATGAAAGAGATTTAGGCATGCAATTGGTAGAGAAAAAACTCATCGACCATGTTTGTGTTAGATAAGAGTGATTTAGGCAGTGAGGTAATTCTGGAATATGTGAAAATTTCATCACAGAACTTGTGATGGAAGATCCACAATAATATCAAAATATTACATGAGTGACTGCAATGGAAATGGGACAAATAGTCTTATTTCCTAGCAATTTTGGGTCTATTTAGCATAGCTCAATTAGTGTTAAATACAGACTGCATGCAACACTAAGATTACTAGCATCAGTTACATTTAATTGTTTTAATATTTGGTAAAGTAATAAGAAATTTTGAGACTAATCCCTCATATGAAAGTGTTGTGACCTTCAGTATAGAGTCTGGTTTGATGTAACTCTCCACACTACTGCATCCTGTGCAGGCCTCTTCATCTCCAAATAAGAACACAAACCCACATCTATCTCAACCAGCTTCCTGTACTCTTTTCTTGATTGTGTGGTGGTGATGCCAGGTTTTTGAATGGAATTATAAGATCATAAATCACATAAAAACAATTTCAAATGGTTAACTGTTTTATCTTTAGGTATATATAGTTACAAATAAAGGCACACTTTTTATTTACAACATTTTGTACATTGCTCATTAGTAATAAATATTCCAGGTCACTGTCATCTCAGACTCCATTGCCTTGCATACTCCCATACAAACATGGCACCTGTCACATGGACGTTAAGTGAACGGATCATTCCCAGTTGAGGAATTTCGACACATGTGTCCATTATAGGAAGCAGATTAGCAGGAATGCCTTCTTTCTCATTGCTATATAAGAAAAAGAAAAATATGTATCTATAGATCCACAAGAACACAGAAGAATGATTTAAATCATCTAAATGAAGACAATATTGTCCCTACCCCAAAAATAGAAGAGATTTCTTTGGAAAGTTGTATTCATTGAGCTTCACACTGTTGGATGTTTGCTCTGCTCCTATAACAATATAACCATGTCTCTTCATCTCCAATAAATAGTTTGCCAGAAGATCTGTTTTAACCTAAAATGGAAGGAAAAAGTAAAATATTTGGTGATGGTAAATTAATAAATTATGTAAAGCTAAGGAAATAGATGACTTAAATTTCAATTAGTGACTCTGCAGTCCAAAAAATTGCTATTACTTAAAATTTTACATTCTCAAAGATTTCCTTCAAAGTTAGTAACAATTTTTAGGTGTTGAACAATTTGATATTTTTTATGAGATTTAGACACAAGAAGAAACCAGAATTGTAGTGACATTAAAATACAAGCTTTTTACATCTTCAAAATGTGCACTATCTCATAGAATATAACCAGATACTTTTATGCTTGTGGATCTACAGCTACATACTCTACATGCCACCACACAATTGCATGGCGGAGGGTACCTCATACTGGTACCAGTCATTTCCCTTTCTTTAATAAAATACGATTTAAACCATTCACTGTGTTATTAAGCCATTAATTACCTACCAATTTTGGTCACTGACCATTATCATTGAATAAGCTTGTTTACTGAAGAAGTTATTCATAATGTATTTTAATATGATGTTATTAATGGTCTGTACATTGCAATGGATTGTTGCTAGTGTATCAGTCAGATATAACTGTATACTGTGTGTTGTCCTGTTCTGTTGTACACCTTTTATCCAGTGATATGTCAATAATGAAAGCTAGTAGATGCTTTAGATATTAATAAAACAGCTGATCGTTTAAAATTTATTTTATTAAATATTTAACAGCTGTTAACAATCACTTGACCAACACATTGATTTCACTTTCTGTTCCTTTCCCAATAGATTGAGAGAAAACTGCCTTAGATGCTTCTGTACAAACCCTAATTCTGTTATCTTACATTTTGTTTAAGGCTGGCAAAGTAAGTTGGCAGCAGCAGAATCATTCTGCAGTCAGCTTCAAAAGCTGGCCTCTAAATTTCCTCAGAAAGAACCTTATCTTCCCTCCGGCATTTCTCATTATCTGTTACTCTCAGCTCAACTAATTAACTAAAGATTATAAAGAACAAAGACTGGGCCGGGGCCCACCGGGAGGTGAGAGAGCACATCAATGTTGTGGTGATGAGCTGTCAAGTGATACTGTATCTCATAATGGAAACATGAAAAGTATAAGGTCCAGCATTGTAGACGATGGGTCACCTTGTCAGGAAGTGTCACCGCCAGGTGAAGCAAACACACTAACAGGTAGTGGTCAGTACACAGAGTGAACTTAGACCCATAGAGTTAAACATAAAATTTCTTAAGAGCAAAAATTTTGGCTGTGGTCTCATTTTGCATATGGAAATGTCAGTGTTGAGCCTCCGTAAATGTCTTACAAGTAGACCACATGGATTTTGGATTATAGAATTTCTTTATATTTATGGTACGTGAAGTTCAGAACTTCAGACAAAGCCATTTGATGCAACTCTCAAAAATTTTCAAGAAAATCGACTTCAAAGTTTCACAAAGTACACTTAAGTAGTAAGTACCAGTAATTAAAACAGTTGCCGCATCTTTTCGTGTAACTTAGGTGGCAATGTTCTGGCATTGCAACCCTGGGGTCGGTGGTTCGAATCCTGTCATGGCAGATTTTTTTCCTGTTGTTTTCAAATACTTACACAATTTCGACATCTAACAGTAATTTTTACAAAAAGAGCACTTGTTTTTGTTTATTCGTAATTTTATGGAAAGTTGTTAATAATGATAGTCAAACAGAAAAGGTAAGTTACATTTTTTACAGTAGTGGCTTCACTAACAACTGACGACGGTAGTCTTTGATTGTTCTGTTTGTGAAGAACTATGGCTCTGTATTTGGAAAGTCACCTCCCTAGCTACTAATGGCCTTCCAAGAAGCTACCCTACTCAACCACTGTTTTATGTGACAACCAGGTTTTCAACTCATCTACATACACATAAACAAAAACTGAAACAACATGTGGAATTAAAGATCCCAAAATGTTTTATATAACTGAATGTGAAAACGAAAAAAATCATATGTCCCAACGGGATTTGAACCTCTGTCTCTATGGTTGTGATGCCAGTACGCTACCACCTGAGCTAAATCGACAGATACTACAACCGTTAATTACTTGTACTTACATATACTTTGAAGAATTTTTGAAAGTTGCATCAAATGGCCTTGGCTGATTCTTATTTAAGTTCAGAGCTTCACGTACCATAAATATAAAGAAATTCTAAAATCTGATATCCATGTGGTCTCCTTGTTAGACACAAATACTGAAGGTTGCTAGGACCCATCTAGGAAACAATGTGCAAGTACTGCCCCCATGCTGTACTGGGAAGCATCTGCTGACACCACGAGCTGAACCCCTGGATTGTATGAGGCAAGGAAAGGAGCCACCAGAAGTGCCACCTTAAGTGACTGAATAGTTCGTTCACAAGTAGGATACCAGCAGAAAAGGGACACCTTTATGCAATTAATGCAAGGGTTGTACCACCATGTCTGCCTGTGGGGGGAAGTGGTGATAATAGGCGACTTGCCTAGGAACACCTTTAGTTCCTGCACAGATGGAGGATGGGGAAGGTCTGCAACTGCACATTGCACATACTTACTGGGCCTCGGACCGCACCTCCGACTGTATAGCACAAGTACTCTATAAAAGGTTGGAAGGCAGATAACTTTTGCAAAGGTTCCAACCATTATGATTTAATCTTAATTGTTATGAAAATAGTTTAAAATTACGAGTGTACCAATTGAGTGCTTAGAATTCCAATTTTTAGGTTTGAATAATAAATCGTTGTCATTGTTTTATGTCGGTGAAACTCGGTTCCTTTAGAGTTCGTTCGTGTGATGTCATTGACAAAAATTAACTGGTTATGAGCAACACCTTCTAGCATGTCCTTGAGAAAATCACCAGTAATGAGAGTAACTTCTACAAACTCGAAAACTATGTGATATGGTATACGGGATGAATCCACAAAGGCGCGCCATTGTAGCATCGAGCAGCAGCCACATGCTGAGATCGCTAATATATCCAAAAGAAAGCCAAGAACTTTGCATCTGTGGATTACTTCTTGGCTCAGTATCCAAGTGGCTTATAGTCTACTGAGATTTAAGGACTTGAAGAGGAGTCCAATAATTTTCAGTTTTGGGGAAGATGTACTTCATGAATGAGCATATATGACATGGTATAAAAAGTTCCCAATTGGAGAATTACTAACTCAAAACACATTTTGCAGGACTGCTCAAAGTGATTATAACACTGTTGGTGCCCCAAAGTAATGTACTCAGTGCAAGAGTTTTAGCAGTGTGCCTAAAAACAAAACAAAATTCCGAAAAACTGTTACACTTCAACCTTTAATTCATTACAAGTGGAAAAAATTAAAATGATTTCTTCAAAAAAAGTATGTCATCTGTTAACACCGATAAGCAGTTGACTGATTCCAAGAAAGCGACTAGGTTATACTATTAAAGTTTTAAGAGCTCCACTGTCACTTCAGGTCCCCCCACTCGCAGTGTTGGAACTTTCATGAGTGTTGCAAAAAACTAGGGAGAATGTTTCCATTAGGCCTAGTAACATGCTGGAAGAAGAGAATGTGGTTGCAGATACCAAAATTTGACCATTTTTCAAAAACTTTCTTAACTCAAACACTCACCGAAATATCTTAACCTGCACTCTTACTCCAAGTTATGATTTTTATCTTGTGTTTGTGTGCAATTTTTAATGAGTAGATTCTTTTAGATACAGGTATGTAGCCTATATAAATTAATATTAATCTGAATATCAAAAACTCTGAGGAAGAAAATAATGAGCGATTAAGTTTTGCTGTCACCACCCTCCCACCCACACACACACACAGAATGATGTAGTAATATTGTCTGCAACCTTACAAAAACTGTTTTTCACAATTCTGATGATTCCTTATTCACTTATTCCCCTTGGACCCCTTCCAACTCCCCCCCTGCTCGCTCATACATATTAGGTCGCATTACTATTTGCCATATTCAAAAGTTGGAAGCTCTGCTTTTGGAAATGACAGCAGAGGCTGGCTGCCACCAAGACAGAAAACAGGGAGTGGAGGTTGGTGAGATGGTCAGTTGTCGTGGACCTCGTCACAACAATATTGTCCATGTAATTTACACAATAGGATACTGGTGCTGGCTGCTGCTCCGAAAGAATGCTGAAATATGCGGGGACACTGGCCACACCAAACAGTAACCATTGAAACTGGAAAAGGCTGAAGGGGGGTAGTGACCACCAGTGCTTTGTCTCATCATCCAAAGGCAACTGCAGATACACCTCCACAAGATCGATCTTGAAAAATTACTGACCCCCAACATCTGGTCTATCAAATCCAGTGGAATAGGGTGGCCTCCATAGCCAACCAATGGGCTTGGAGTAAACACTTTATTCTCAATCAACTCACACTACATAAAAGAGACCAAGGTCATTGTGCACCAGCTATTTAACACGCACCACAGGCAGATGATGCGGGGGGAGGTTTGTCGACTGTCTGCTACTGCTGTGATCTCTGGTGACCGGGCCATGTACTATTGAGATTTGGCCGGCACGAGTCATTGACAAGTGATGCTGGTGCATGCAATCTGAATGCCGCATTTGCTAGTCCACGACACCCACCCTTTCCCCCTACTATTGCCTAATCATATAGGGTGATTCAGAATGTAGCAGGTGGAGATGATGTTTGTGTGATGCTGAGTGTACCTTTGTGAACAGTCAGTGTTCTGTTAAAGGCCAATCGGCGATAGCGTAAGTGTTGTATGTGTGTGTTTTCTTTGTGTGTCTGTCACAGCCCATCATATGTCTTTGCAGCAAGTTGTAAATTGTCATTATCTTGTAGATGTTAATTGAGGATTTAGATACCTAAAACCCAAAAGAATCTTACGATATAGCATGCCCATTTCTTACTGTCAAGCAAGGTGGAGTTCCTTCTTGATTTGGGCAACAATATTGTGCTATTTAACTGTTTGTAATATTACCCTCACTGGTCAGACAACTAAATGATTATCTCAGCATCCTTGACATCAAACTGTGTACTATTACTAATATATTGACAAATCTAATAATGGAAAATTGATGATGGAATTCAACAATATAGCACGGACAATTTAAAACTCACCACAAGGACGTAACAATGACTGTAATGGGAATAACAAAAAAGGCACACACCCAAACACCACTTTAGTCATCGTCCATGGCCTTCTTCAGAATAAAGAACATTCACGCAATCACACAGGTGAATCAGATTGTAGCACCCACAGATGATGGCTGTGTGACTGTGAATCATGTCCGTGTGATTGCATGATTGTTCTTTATTCTGAAGAAGGCCATGGCCGATAGCTTAAGTGTTGTATGTGTGTATCTTTTTTATGTGCCTGTTGCAGCTTATTGTTACATCTTATTATATTGTTAAACATCTGAATTAATTATTTAAAACAAACAACTGCTTACTTCAATAATGTTTATCCATCTCTCAGCTGATACACTTAAATTTTGGAACTGCTTGTCTTCCAAATATTTCAGATTACCAATAACATACTGAGTGACTCCAAAGACTTCACATGTTCTGCACAGACCACCCAAGTTTGGTGCACGGTCAATGAGAGATGCAACAACTATTAGGCCCTCCTGGGCAACAGTCTTTTTGTCCTGGAGCATAGTTTCTGAGAATAAACTCAGCGAATCTGCATCATGCAACATATACTTCCAAGGAATAACTTTTTTCTGCACGTTATATGTTTCTTCAATAACAAAGTCATCTTCAGGCTGGCCTGTAAAATTAGTACTTTACTGACACATGTGTCTATAATGTACATGAAAGAATGAGATTATCACATGTTCATCAAAAGCAAAAAATACAAGGGAAATCAATGTTTTAATTTGTGTGTGAAGCATAAGTTTTTACAACACTCCAAGTGTGTAGCTGCTCATTGTTTTCACCTGTGTGTTAAGCAGGACAGAGGGGAGCAAATAAAATATGAATAGTTGGCAGAAATAACCAATTCTACCACACCCTTACCTAATGACACCATCACTTGCTCAGTGTATATGGTGCAGTGATATGCTTACCCATAAAACATTATTAAAAAGAGATGGACTAGGTACTACTTATCTTACCTCAGCTCACTATTGCCGACAGTCACATACAAAAGACAAAAATAAATGTAGACACAAGCTTTCAGAAATTAATGTCTTCTTCAGGTTGGAGAGAGGACGGAGGATAAAGAGGATGGAAGCTATGAGGTAAGGATGTTACGAAGGGTGACAGATGAAAATCAGAGATATTGCATGATAAGTACTGAACCATGCCAACAGCAAACCAAAGAGGATAGATCAAGATGTAAAGAAAAGTGAAATGAATAATGTTGATTGGGGAAGGGCAAACAAAATTAATTAAGAAGGGAACACACACACACACACACACACACACACACACACACACACACACACACACACACACACGCACATACAAAAGGCAGCACAAACATCCATGCCCGAGGGGGGATTCGAACCCCTGACGGGAAATGGTCTTGCGCATCGCAGCATAGTGCCTCAATGCGCTCCTCTACTCCGCCGTGGCTAGGTTATCACCAACAATATACTAAATGACAAGAAAATTTATAGTTAATAAATAAGGTCTCATTTTACCTTGAAGCTCAGAACTGCTAGAGATGCTTTCACAGTTTTTCAGTCTTTTGTCAATATTTTCCAGTAATATTGTTTTTTCAGAATCCAAACCACATTCTTTCAAGGTCTCAACTGCAATCCATTCATCAGAGCAAATACTGGAGAGCCTTGGTAGATCATAAAATATGGTCTGAAAACAAATATTAACTCCAAATAAGTGCTGAAAATGACTGCTAAATTTTCATGATCACTTACATCAATCAAAACAGAGACACAAACCAGTATTTCTTTTTGTTTTCTTCGTCTTCTGTGGGTATATTTGCAACTATTCACAATGATGAAGAACAAGTAATTAGTTTTACACTACAGATATATTTTCTCTGTGATAAACAGCTACATGCTCCTATTTATATAGCTAGATGTAAAAAAAATCATAATCTACCACCTGCATATTAACTACTCAGAAATTATTTTATGGATTAGTAGTAGTTATTATACATAAATTATTTTAACACTATACACACAAGTGCTTGCAGTGTAACACAACAGTTGACAATACTGTTTAGACTCATATAACTGGCACAAATTTAGTATTGCTTTGAAATTTCATTAATATAAAGTTGAAACATATTGTGTTTTAATGCAATACTATTTTAATATGTTTAATTTTGCTTCCAAGATGAGTGGCTAAATTTTCTTTTCTTTTATGAAAAAATTTCTGTGGAATGAGCACTGCAAGTGACTGAATGGTAAATTGGCTACTGTTATGGCTTGATACAGTCCACAATGCCATGCAGCCACTGTTGTTTCCAACAAAAATCCTTGTTACTCGTGTTTTATTAATAAAAAGTTGAAATAAAGGAATGTACGCATGTTAATTGGCTCCTATGAGCAGATTGGAAAATTGAAGAAAATATATTACTATATTTACTAAATGATGTCAGAATTAGAAAAAAAATTGCATTTGAGAAAAATAATATTGAAGAAGAACCACAACATACATAGTTTACACATATAAAATACTGTTGTCACTGTCTAGGGAAGAGTAATTGCAAAAAAAAAAAAAAAAAAAAAAAAAAAAAAAAAAAAAAAAAAAAAAAAAAAAAAAAAAAAAAAAAAAAATTTTAACTCTGATCTCTTGTCCAGCATATCAAAATACATACAAATATGATTGAAAATTCTGTGCAAAATGGAAATTTGTTATCATTCAGAATTTTGCTCTAATTTTGGTTAAGTTGGTTTTCTTATTTTAATTATTCAAGATTTAAACAATGGCTACAATGAAGGGCTGTGGGGATGATCCATCACACTGTCTATGATCAGTTTTTGTTGTAATAACCTTTGAAATTTCTTCCCTGAACTTTACCTCGAACTTCGTGTAGGTTAATGTTAGTTCAGTGATTTTTATTAATTTGGGCTGGAAACTATATGGTCTGGGAATTTTTAATTAGAATAATGATACATTAATACTCATGCAGTGTCCATATTACATTTAAGTGAGTTCGTAACTTTTATTTAGTAGAAGAATGAAACTTTCACTCTGCAGTGGAGTGTGCGCTGATATGAAACTTCCTGGCAGATTAAAATTGTGTGCCGGAACCGGGACTCGAACCTGGGACCTTTCCCTTTCGCGGGCAAGCGCATTACCGACTGTGCTATCCCGACACGACTCACGATGCCGCCTCACAACTTTACTTCAGCCAGTACCTCGCCTCCTACTTTCCAAACTTCACAGAAGTTCTCCTGCGAAACTTGCAAGACTAGCACTCCTGGAAGAAAGGATATGGTGGAGACATGGCTTAGCCACAGCCTAAGGGATGTTTCCAGAATGAAACTTTCACTCTGCAGCGGAGTGTGCGCTGATATGAAACTTCCTGGCAGATTAAAATTGTGTGCTGGAACCGGGACTCGAACCTGGGACCTTTGCCTTTCGCGGCAAAGTAATTCAAAATCACTGAAGGCTCTCCTTCTTGTTGGAATCTAAGAAGCATGTTGCTGAAATAATAATAATCAGGGTTTGAGATTCAAACATTTGTTTAGAATACCCTTTATTCAAGGAGTGTTAGTCTAGCAATGTACACAGGTTAACTCCATAAAATTTTTTATAGTAGGAGAGAGATACTGGAGGAAGCGAAGTTATGAGGTTGGATTGCGAGTCATGCCTGGATAGCTCAGCCAGTAAGAGGATGACATGGCAAGCTCTGGATTCATGACTCAGTGCAGCACAAAGTTGAAACTGCCGGTAAGTTTCAATATCCATCCACCACTCTCAAAAAGGGCGAGCCAGCCACTCTGCAAACCACTAAAGCCTTCAGCCTAAAAGCATGGGTCAGTGTCCAGACAATACACAAAATTTTAAAACTTTGATCACACTTGCCTCGTCACAAGCTAAGCCAGAGGGCACGGCCCACCAAGATTCACTGCTGTTCTCTCAGCACAATATAAAATACACCCATTTAAAATTTGGTATACAATGAAACATCTGTCAGAACACACAAGAGGATGTTCTCCTGGGAAATAGCACACTGTATATCGTAAAGGCCTCTGCAGGCCTCCTTGGCAGCCCAATCAGCTGTTTCATAACTCCACATAGCCTGTATCCAGTAGAATAACACTTGCTTCCCCCACTGCTGGAGGGAGTACAGTTGGTCATGTATGAACTGCATTATCTTCTCAGCTGGATACAGGTTTTATAAGATTGTAGTGAACTAAAAGAATCAGAGCAAATAAGAAACCATGCCCTGAACATGCCGAATTTGCTCCAACGTTTTCAGCTCTGCTGCATTGGGGAGGGTAAGCATTGGGGAGGCGGGTCCTGACAAAATGGTTACAGTTGGGAAACATTGCAGAACAGCCCAGGGAATCCCTTGGTTTTCAAACATCCTTGTAAACCATGGTAAAATTGCAATGTTCAGATAAAATGTTAAAGAATATTGGTTGAAATGTAAAATTCAGGGTACAATAAAAATCAGCCTGGGCCTCTGGAGGAGTCAAGGTGGACATTTACTTCAACCACAATTTAAAATGTTAAAACTAGGCACACTCATGTCTAAAAGACAATCATGAGTGCAAATCCTGAAAGGTCTGATTACAAAATTACAAAAAAAACCTCTCCATAGCAGGCCGAGCAATAGTATGGTATGCTGGTCTATATGACGTGGACAGTGTGGTGTATGCCTGGTGCACAATGCGAAGTTGACACTTTATGTGAGGTGGCAGCTCAGCAACCTTGGCACAGAGACATGGTATGGGTCTGGTCCAGATGGCCCCAATGGCAAATCTAATCCCTTCACAATGCGCAAGGTCCAACATCTTTAAATATGAACGTCTTGCAGACCCATTCTCTGTGCACCCATAACTAATTTGAGATCACACAAAGGCTCTATAAACCTGGAGCAGAAAAGTCCTGCCTGTTCTCCAAGAAGTGTGCCCAAGACATTTTAAAATACTCAGTGCTTTGAGGCACCAATGTTTCAAATCTTTCAGGTCAAATGTAAGTTCCAGAAAACTCACCGTGTCCTTAAAATGCAGAATGGTGCCCCTCATTTGTAGTTCAGGCAAGTTTAAAATGTAACAAGAATGGTTAAAAAGAACAAACACAGACTTCTCAGTTGAAAATTTAAAACCAGTCTTCCCTGACCATTCTTCCAACCTTGAAAGTGTTAATCGCAACTGACGTGTTGTCATTGCCAGGCTTGAGGAAGAGCAAAAGACAAAGAAGTTGTCAACTAATAAATATCAGTGGATATGACAGTTAACAACTGACCTAATACTATTAATAGCTACAGCAAACAAAATCACACTTAAAAAACTATCCAGAGGGACGCTGTCCTCCTGCTCAAAGGAAGCAGACAGGGTGTCACTGTCTCTATATCTAAAATAACGTGGAGGAAAGAATGACTGAATAAACATGAAATACAAATATAAAAACCCCATTTTTGGTTGACCACATCCGCAATGTGGTAGGCATCCAACAACATCCCCTAAATTGCGAATATGAAGTGGACATTTTTCTGTGGTGAGGGCTAAGTATATTATTTAGATATTTAGTAAGTGAGTATGTTGGAGCACCAATGTTGCTAACAAAGGGCTGAAACGGCACTTCATTTTTGTGTACCTTCAGGAGGCAGTAAAGTTTTGTTGGAACAGGTGTTCTCTGTCTTAGCTTTGTAACATACCATCTGGAAAGCAGGATTCCTTGAGAAGAGCCATGGCCTTCCTCTTTACTTTTTTGCTACAATCAGTGTCAATCTTCCAATAGTTTCATGTACCATTATTATCTCAGCAAGAATCTTTGATTGTATGCACTATACGACCTATGTTAGTCATACAACATTCATAGCGGATCTAACAGACCCCTGATTTTGACAGAGACATTGACTTTCAGAATTACATGGAATGATTTATGACCAGACAGGGTTCTGACACAGACATCTAACTACTGGGATTGTGTCATTAAAGAATCTATCAAGATTTGAGTAAGGGAATTGCTGATCAATTGAGATGGTGGTTACATTCTTAGTATGCCCTGGGAACCCACTTTGAATCTGATTAAGAAGAGAAAGAAGATACTCTATGACAAATTGACTTCGAGGACCGGCAGATCAACAGCTGAAATGCCGCCAGCACACATGCACCCCTGGGTGTGAACCACAGTAAGAATGACTTCGTGAGAGCAAGAGGAGCAGAAGAGATGCTGGATACCCTGTGTCTCGGTATGGACCACTTTCGGAATACATGACAGGAGGAGGGAGTGGGGGTGTAAGGTACATAGCAGTTTCTATGACTTAGGCCTACATTCTCTGGAGTAATTCTAGTATCGCTGGTGTGCGACACCAGTAGTTCAGTGGTTGAGCAACGACAATCATGTAAAGTTGTAGAGCTTGGACAGTCATGGAGTTTTACGAGCTGATGCAGTTAGGCTGTACATTATAATAATTAGTGGCACACAGTTTGGTATTCAATTTTGTTGTATAATTTGTTTTATATGCATGTGAAGTTTTCTGAAAATAAATGTGTGATCATGACAAAGCAAACTGCATTTCTCTGTTGAAAATATTTAGTCATTGTTGGACAGCAAATATTAGATGTTGCAGGGCCTGATAGGGAGTAATAATAACTTTAGTTGTAGCTTCTAATAATTGCTCTATGAGTAGAGTAGGGGGAGCTTACAGGGGGAGGGGATAAAAGCCCAACACCAGCTGCACAGTGGTCAGTTCGTCAGCACACCATATGACAGCAATGTGGTCGCTTGCCAGACTATTGAGCCCATTAAAAACAGCCACCCGACTGTTCACCCATGACTTCTTTTCTCGTGAAATATGTCAGGAAAAATTGAAGAATCACACATATGGCCTGTCATTCGTACAATCCCACATGAAAGTTTCATAGACACCCAACTGTCATCTCTGACTGCTGCAGTCTGAGTCACGATCTGCAGTGATGGGATGTATGGGGAGGGGTGGGGGATCAGGACGGTTGCAAGGTGGTGGTGGATATAGATACAACACAGCTTTATGGATCATGTAGGTATTAGATGAGTAGAAAGAGATGCAAGGAATGTAGTAGAGGAGGGGGATGGGAGGGAAGAGAAACACACACACACACACACACACACACACACACACACACACAAAATTCCTCCCTTATGGTCTAAGAACTTGTGGAAAACATATTTTCAGTGATGATAAATCCCCTATTCAATATGCTAAAGGTTTTAAAAAGGCCTTCACCGACAGACACTACCATCCAGACTTACTTCAAAAAAACTTTCCCTTGTCATATACCATATATCCCAAAGCTTCCCTCCAACCATAATAACCAGCTACAAAAAGACCCCCCCCCCCCTTCATCACCCAATATAGCCCTGGAGTGGCACAACTAAACCACAAGCACTGTCAAGGCTTTGATTTTCTGTTGTCATTCCCACCCATCCTAAAGCGGTGTTCCACTGCCCAAACAACCTCCACAACATCATAGTCCATCTGTAAAGCACCACCAACCTGATTCCTGTGTCAAAGGGATCATATCCCTGTGGAAAATACCACTGTGAAACCTGCCAAATCCACCCGCACAACACTTCTTATTACAGTCCTGTCATGGGCTTACCCTACCCAATCAACAGCTGGGCCACCTACAAAAGCAGCTATGTTATTTACTAACTGTGCTGCACTAACTGCACTGCTTTTTACATTAGTAAGAGTAATGACCAGATATCCCTTAACCCTCAGGCGGCAGCGCCAATTATTATAACTTCAGCAGCAGCGCGATGCAGATTTGCTACCACTGTATATTCCGAGTTACAAACCTGGTATACAGCTACTAAGGGATCGTAATGACAAAAATAGTATAATGTACAGGTAGAAATATCACATTTGTTAGTATCTGAATTAGTATATCAATTACCTTCAGTGTATAAATATAACAAACGTAACATTATTCCGAAAGAGGACAATAATCATGTATAATAGACCCAGCAGTACTATCATTTCCTCTTTCATTACATCCCTGTAGTTCCTTTCTCTTGACTAACTAGTGTCAGCTTTTTTCTGTGTTATGTGGAACTTAGTACACATAATTATCTCATCAGTCATATTATCATCTATCATGAATGATGGAGCTTGCGTCTCTGACCTCACATCCCTCGCATTCCCTTTTGAACCTGGGAAGATTTTTATGATATTTTTTTTTTCAGTGTCTTGGAGTGCTGCTTATATGGTGGTTTACTCCACAGACTGGTTCTGCCTTGAATATCAGATTCATTGCGTCTGAAGTATCCTTCTGGATCGAAACTGAGATTTACATTTGAATAATAGTATCCTGTTCATGATCTGATGTGCTTCTGAGATGCTGTCTATCCTGACCCGAAAATTCTATGAATCTTACACTGAAACACATAATTAAAATCTCTGAATACGAACACATATATAGTAGAATAACATTCATTTTCGTAATGTGTAAAGCTTAAAAAGGGTTAAAAATGAGGTTGACGAAAACTGCAGCATGGCTAATGAGGAGAAACTAGAGGACCATTTATCGAGAGTAAAGCTTCTATTTACAAAATAAATTTTATTTTTGAGCATTCTAATACCTAGGGTAAAATTTATACAATAAATATTTACGAGAATCTGCCACAAATCCATTTGCAAGGAAAGCTAGACGTAAGTTATGTCACATAACACAAAACAATTCAAATCTACTTACATGACAGGCAGCGCGGTGCAAATCTGCTACCAGTGATGCACTCCCTAACAAAACGTTTTTTGGGTGGACACAACTGTGCTCTAGAATCTCAGAACCTTCACTGACATCATTGTTAAGCTTTAATTGAGGAATAGCTAAAGCAGAAATATGGTATCTGCATTATTGTGACAACAGTGAACATTTAAAGAAAAGTGGTAGCATATTTGCACCAGCACTGCCGCTCGAGGGCATATATGGCACAATATGCAGCTCAGCAATGTGAGATTTCAATGGCTGTTTCATAATCGGACTGTCTGGATCTCCCCCACTACCAGCTTTACAGAAATGCCCAGATGGGAATTATCCACAGCACATTCCCTGGTTCTGAAATTATTCAGGCCTCAACCTACAGAAACCTATTTTCCTCATGCAACAGATCCTGCTGCCCCCCCCCCCCCCCTTCTATTCTACAAATCTCCCATTTCTGTGTGTGTGTGTGTGTGTGTGTGTGTGTGTGTGTGTGTGTGTGTGTTTTGCCACTTTGTTTCCCTCCCTTCCTTGCCCCCCTCCCCCCCCCCAAACTGTGTTCCTAAGCTGCATCTCTTTCCACCTTTCTAATACCTACATGCTCTGTAAGGTGGTACTGTAGCCATCCCCACCACTGCTTTGCAAACTTCCTGTTTCCCTCCCTGCCACATCCATCCAATCACAGCAGAGCGTGATTTCTGTTGCAGCAGTCAGAGATGATGACTGTGTGTCAGTGAAGTGTGCCTGTGTGATTGCATGAATGATAGTTGTGTGTGTATGAATGTCTTTTTTACATGCCCGTCATGGCTTGACAAATGTCTTTGCAACAAGATGCTTACTATTCTCATTATACTATTGAATTCCAATTTAAACTTTTCATTGTTAAGTAACTGAAAAACATTACAATATGAGCTACTCAAAATTCTAGTTCACCTTGTTTAGCTTCTACAAATTACATTTGATTTAACTATGCATAATCTTTATGAATGCTCGTTGCAAAGACAGAACATTGACCTGGAGACAGCTGCAACAAAAATAGTTTGTGATATCATGCTATCATCTAAAAAAGCTTTACTCACCAAAGAATACTGTCCCTGACAAATTATTAGACAGACTGCACATTTTTAGTGTTATTTGTGTTAATTATATTTTGAGTACTATATTTAATGCAATTAATTGGACAATTTATGACAGTTATTCAGGGCACTTATTACATTGTTGAATTTTGTATCTATTGTTGCTAAGTGAGACTGGATTGTTGACATATTGTAGGTATCAGTGTGCAGAGTACAGCATACAGGAAAGGACCTATTCAGTGGCAGTCTCATGTGTAGAGTCTGTGCAGGATACCATGGACGATGCTCAGAGATGAATTTTTGTCCGAAGGGGAGACCACGTCAGTCCACTTCCGCCTGCCGGCCAGTGCACATCGAGTGAGCGCGCTGCTATAAATGGCATGGCAGCACAGTCTCCAAGCTCTGTAGGTGCAGGAAGAGTTCTGTATAGCCAGGCACGAGAAATTGTTTTCAGTGTGATTAAATTTCTAAAAATCCCCTTAAAAAGTGTCCTTGAAAGAGTGCAGGCTGCTACTGATGTTTCACTTCAGGTAAAAGAGAGAGAAAATTAGTTGCTGCTAGTTCTAAAGGTTTCTTTACTCAGGGAAAAAGCAGAATAAAGAGAAAAAGTCTTAGATTTAGATGATTTTCATGAACAGATTAAAACTGTGTGCCAAAACCGGGACTCGAACCTGGGACCTTTGGCTTTTCGCGGTCTAGTGCTCTACCGACTGAGCTATCCCGACACGACTCTCAACCCCACCTCACAACTTTTCTTCTGCCAATACCTCGCCTTCTACTTTTCAAACTTCACAGAAGCTCTCCTGTGAAACTTGCAAGATTAGCACTCCTGGAAGAAAGGATTTGGTGGAGACATGGCTTAGCCACAGCCTAAGGGATGTTTCCAGAATGAAACTTTCACTCTGCAGTGGAGTGTGCGCTGGTTGTGGCCAAGCCATGTCTCCACCATATCCTTTCTTCCAGGAGTGCTAGGACAACATCTCATTATAATACACACAGGTAACAAAAATAACTGATAAGAACAAGTAGTACTGAGACTATAAGGTATTAATGAGTCTAAAGGTTAAATGAAACACATACTTTTCTGGTCTACAATACTGTAGATTAGGAGATATTGAGCATTCCTTTTAAATTTAAACACATTGTATAATGCACTCACAGAAATACCATCAGTTTTATTAAAGCATTTTGTATTGTGGGTGTTTGATTAAGTATTGTTTCTGACTGATTGTTTAAGCTCTATTCAGATGAGTGCAGTAGACTGAATACTAATGAAAAATTTTTCTATTTGCAAGTTAAACAGAAACACCATACTGCCTGCATGCACACCAGTAATATTAACAAAGCAGTCCATGTCTGGGTCACTAATGTTACATAACTAATGCTTTAAGTAACAAGTATTGTGAAGTAAGATAGGTAATGTTAATAAACTGATAAAAATAATGAAATATTATAACAGTGAGTTAACCATTTAGAAAAAGATATTTTTGACGGTATGGTTAGGTACATAAGAGAGAATTTATAAAACTCCAGCAGATAGCGTAGTGTAGGCTTCAGTTTAGAGTGCCGCTTCCCCTCCAGCACTGGTCATTTCCCCTCCAGTGCTCTTCCACTGCTCGGCCACTTCTCCCACCACTACCGCTCTCCCCTCGCTTGCCTAGCTGTCTGCACATCTACCAGCCAATTTACCATGTGCGCACTCTACCTAGTGGAATATTTTGTTCACTTTGATTATCAATATTGTAATATTGACATCACAATTGATTGTTTAACAGCCAGATATTACTGTGATCTTTAAAAAATAGTTAAAAGAGGGGGGATCTCATCACGTAATAAAAAGCTGAGGTCAAAGCCCTTGTTAAAATGAAAATGTATTACAATCAGGAAATTTAGTGAAGGTTGGAAATATTTGAAGCTAGCGTGAAGCGCATAAAGAAGAAAACTGATTCAGGTGAAGCATTCAACCCCACCAGGAAAAATAATTGTGGAAGAAAAGCAATTTTCACCCAAAGGTCAGAAAGATGTCTAGTTTTGCCTAGAAAACAGATTTGCAACAACAAAACAGATAAAATCTCACCTGGAAGAGACTAATGTGAATGCATCTGAAATGCACTGTTTGCAGAAAGTTGGAGATTGATTTCAAGACCTGTCAAACCAAAGTTAACAGACACAACGAAAGCAAAGAGTTTGGAGTAGGCTAACAGTGGTGTAATAAGGATTTGGTCTTCTGGAGATTACTAATTTAACTTTAAAATTATTTTTACAATTTGATGTAACATATGTACATTCATTCATAGTATATTATGTTTCTTGATTTTACAGGTATGCTTCAGCGATGAAAGCACATTTGAAATTTTAACTAACAAATCTCAGTACGTGTGGTGTTGAACAGGAGAAAAATTTCATCATGACTGCATTATTCAGACCATAAAACACGCAACTAAGGTGGTGATTTGGCCTGGCATCTCTGGCAAGGGTACAGGACATTTTTAAGGGGTTAAAGGCATAATGAGGCAAGACCAAAACAAGGAAGTCCTGCAAAATTGGTTAATAGCACAGCTCAGACAATGGTTTTCTTTTTATGCAGGATGGAGCTCCCTGTCCCTCAGCCAGTTCAGTTAAATTCTTTCTGAAGGAACGAAATATTCATCTGTTAGACTGGCAAGGTAACAGTCCTGACATGAACCCTATAGAAAATATATGGGAACTAATGAAGAGGGAGGTGGCAAAAGATGTCATCACAACAAAAACACAGCTATTAAGGAAGATCATCATCCACAAATGCAGGACACAGTATAGTCCTGCATCGACAGAATGCCACATCATATTAAGACTCATAGCTGCAAAAGGTGGTTCAACAAGATATTAAAACTAATGTTTCCACTTTCATAATATTTAAATTTTGTTATAATTATTAAAATAAAATATTTTCAACAAATACTACATTTTAGAAGTAGCGGATAACTGCAGAGCTTTCTAACAAGAAACAAGCTTTGGAAGACACAGATATAACGGACGATGACCCAGCTATACTAAAGGTTTGTGATTTGGAACCCTGAATGTGCAAATTTTGAAAGGAAAGTGGAGAATGTAGTGGAGCTGATGGACAGAAGAAACAAGACAGAAGAGACAACTGAAGTGACAGAATATTATTATTATTATTATGGGAGACTGAACGCACATGTTGGCAAAGAAAGAAAAGGATACGAGGAAGTGATGGGATTGGATAGATGGGAAAGTAGAAAAAAGGAAGGAAGATAATTGCTGAATTTTTGCAAAGAGAATGGTTTAGTAGTCGGCAATATTTGATTTGCAAAGAGGAGGAAGTCACAAGGTGACATGGTACAGCCACAATGCAGCACAAAAAACGGTGGGGGATTATGTGACCTGACCAAGACACAATGAGATTAGCCTCAGATGGCAAAATAATACCATCAGAGTTCTTAAGACAGTGATCTTCTAGTGGTGATGTTAACAGGGGTACAGAAAGAATGGGAACAGAAAGACAGGAAAGAAGGATAAGAGTTTGGAAGCTCAAAGATGAGAAAATCAAAGAAGAATTCCAATAAATAGTGGAGAGTATTAATAATAATATGTAGATATGGAACAACTCATCGTAAAGACGAACGTTGAGCTGCCAACAGACACAAATAAAAGACACACAAACACACACACAATTCTAAATTTTTGGCTGCGGCCCTCCTCAGAAAGAGAATACTCATCCACAAAATCACTCAATCACACTAATCTACACACGTCAGCCATCTCTGGCCAGAGATGGCTGACGTGTGTGGATGAGTGTGCCTGAGTGATTGTTTGGACGAGTGTTCTCTTTCTCATGAGGGCTACGGCCAAAAATTTATAATTGTGTGTGTGTTTTTTATTTGTGTCTGTCGGTGGCTCAACGTTTGTCTTTACGGTGAGTTGTTCCCTATCTACATATTATTATTAACATTCCTTACTGGACCTTCCATTGTTGTTAAATAGTGAAGCGTAATATACCAACAGATGTCCAGTGAGGAGAAATAGGGAAACAACGATGGTCGAAGCAGCAGAAAATGTGTGTGGAAGCACCAGTGAGAAGAACAGGTGGAAGGAAACTCCATTGTGGAATTCTAGAGTGCGGTAGGAAATTACATAGAAGAACACAGACTTTGGAAATGGTTCTACGTGTACATCTACATGGATACTCTGCAAGTCACATTGAAGTGCATGGTAGAGGGTATCAAAGAACAGAGGATGCAAGTTAGGAATACATAGCGAGGAAAAAGGTAGGAAAGAAAATAGTAACAGAAGATAAGAATAAATTGATGGAAGAATGGATGAAAAGGATGAAAGGGACAGTGAGTGTAGTAAGAAGGTACTCTATGGAATGCGTAAACCTAAGAACAGAGGCATAACTCAAAATGTCATGGTTAATAAAGATGGACAGGAAACAAAGAGCTTTCAGGAACTCAGGTACATGTGGAAGGAATATTTTGAGAAGCTGTTGAATCCAAATGGAGAATGTTAAGAGTTATGTTGAACAAGAACAGACATAAGAGGGACAGAAAGACCTAATGTGGACAGAAATGAAAGAATCACTGAAGGCCATGACAGTAGGAAAAGCACCAGGATTGGATGTAGTCAATGTGGAAATGGTGAGAGCAGATGGCATTGTGGAAGCACAATGGCTCTACTGGGTTATGAGGGTAATATGGAAGGAAAAGAAGACACCAGAGGACTGGAAAAGAGGAATAATTGTGCTTATTTTTAAGAAAGGATATAAGAAATTATTAAACATTATTTATAGAGGAGTGACTTTGATGTGGGATGTAGCCAATGTACACAAGAATAAATTGGAAAGGAGACTACACAACATAGTGAAAAAAACAGTTGAGAGAAGAGCGGTGTGGGTTCAGACCAGGGAAGTTAACACAAGACCTGGTTTTTAGTGTAAGGCAGCTACAAGAGAAACATCATGAGTTTGGTACAGATTTTGTAATGGCCTTCCTCAACATGGAAAAAGCATATGATAGTTAGGAAAGAAGCAATGGAGAAAATGGGAGTTGGGAAGAAAAATGCTTGAAGAATAAGAGAAATGTACCAAGTAAGTGTGAGCTGTGTAAAAGTAGGAGGAGAGAGGACGGACCGGTTTGAGCAGAAGAACAAAGTGAAACAAAGGAGTGCTCTGTCTCCTCTACTCTCCATCATTGTAAGGGATGAAATAATGACAGGGGTTGCAACATGAATAGGAGAGGATATGAATGTGATGGTGTTTGCAGATGACACAGTGGTGTGGGATAATGGAGAGAGAGAGAGAAGCACAGGAGAGACTAAATGCATGGGCAGAGGTGGTAGCTCAGTATGAAATGAAATATAATGCTAAAAGTGTGAAATTATGGTGATAACAAGGAATACTACTCCCAAGAACTACGGACATGGCTTGCATGCCTCAACGATACAGATAGCCATATCGTAGGTGCAACCACAGCAGAGGGGTATCTGTGGAGAGACCAGACAAACGTGTGGTTCCTGAAGAGGGGCAGCAGCCTTTTCAGTAGTCTGGATGATTGACTGAGCTGGCCTTGTAACATCAGCTAATGTGGCTTTGCCACACAGTTACTCCGAAAAGTTGAAAGCAAGGGGAAACTACAGCCGTTACTATTCCCAAGGACATACAGCTCTACTGTATGAACATATGATGATGGCATCCTCTCGGGTAAAATATTCCGGAGGTAAAATAGTCCCCCATTCGGATCTCCGGGCAGGGACTACTCAGGGAGATGTGATCATCAGGGAAGACAACACTGGCATTCTACGGATCGGAGCGTGGAATGTTAGATCCCTTAATCGGGTAGGGAAGCTAGAAAATTTAAAAAGAGAAATGGATAGGTTGAAGTTAGATATAATGGGTATTAGTGAAGTTCGGTGGAAAGATGAACTGGATTTCTGGTCAGGTGAGTACACGATTATAAATACAAAATCAGTTGGGGTATTACAGGAATAGGTCTGATAATGAATAAGAAAATAGGAATGCGGGTAAACTACTATGAACAACACAGTGATCGCATTACCGTAGTCAAGGCAGACACGAAACCAACACCGACCACTGTAGTACAGGTTTATATGCCAACTAGCTCTGCCGATGATGAGGAGATCGAAGAAATATATGAGGAGCTAAAGAAAATTATTCAGACAATTACGGGAGAGGAGAACTTAATTGTTATGGGAGACTGGAATTCGGTAGTAGGACAAGGAAGGAAAGGGAAGATAGTAGGTGAATATGGTCTGGGCAAAAGGAAAGAAAGAGGAAGCTGCCTGGAAGAATTTTGCATGGAATAATTTAGTTCTAACAAACACCTGGTTTAAGAATAACGAAAGAAGGTTGTATACATGGAAGAGACTAGGAGACACCGGGAGATACCAGATAGATTTTATAATGGTAAGACATAGATTTCGGAATCAGGTTTTAAACTGTATGACATACCAAGGGGCAGATATAAACTCTGATCATAACTTATTGGTCATGAATTGTAGGCTGAAACTGAAAAAACTGCAAGAAAGGTAGGAAAATAAGGAGAGGGGATCTGGATAAACTGAAGGAACCTGAAGTTCTTGAGAATTTCAGAGGGAGCTTTAGGCAACAATTGACAGAAACGGGGGAAAATAAAACAGTAGAGGTGGAATGGGTAGCATTGAGAGATGAAATAGTGAAGGCTGCAAAGCACAAAATAGGTAGGAAGGCAAGACCTACAAAAATCCTTGGTTATCACAGGACATACTAAATTTAATCAATAAAAGGAGAAAATATAAAATGCAGTAAATGAAACAGACAAAATGGAATACAGACGACTAAGAAATGAGATTGACAGGACGTGCAAAATGGCGAAGCAGGAGTGGCTAGAAGGCAAATGCAAGGATGTAGAAGAATGTATAAATAGGGGAAAAATAGATACAGCCTACAGGAAAATAAGACATATATTTGGAGATAAGAAAAACAGCTCTATGAATATCAAGAACACAGATGGGAAACCAGTTCTCAGCAAAGAAGGGAAAGCTGAAAGGTGGAAAGAGTATATAGAGGAGGTTCTACGAAGAAAATGAACTTAGAGGCAATATTGTAGAAAGGGGAGAAGAAGTAGATGAGGATAAAAAAAAAGGAAATACTATACTGAGAGATGAATTTGACAGAGCACTGAAAGACCTAAGTCGAAACAAGGCTCCTGGAGTAGATGACATTCCCTCAGAGCTACTGAAGTCTCTGGGAGAACCAGCCATGAAAAAACTGTTTCACCTGGTGTGTAGGATGTATGAGACAGGCAAAGTACCCTCAGAATTTAAGAAAAATGTAATAATCCCCATTCCAAAGAAAGCAGGCGTAGACAGGTGTGAAAAATACAGAACCATCAGTTTAATAAATCATGGTAGCAAAATATTAACATGAATTATTTACAGAAGGATGGAAAAGTTGGTAGGAGCTGACCACGGGGAGGATCAGTTTGGGTTCAGGAGAAATGTAGTAATACAGGAGGCAATACTCACTTTACGGCTTATCCTAGAAGATAGATTAAGGAAAGGCAAACCTACATTTCTAGCTTTTGTAGATTTGGAGAAGGCTTTTGACAAAGTTGATTGGAATATACTATTTCAAATTCTGAAGTCAGCAGGGGTGAAATACAGGGAAAGGAGAATTATTTACAACTTGTACATAAGCCAGACCACAGTTATTAGACTCGAAGGGCATGAAAGGGATGCAGTGGTTGGGAAGGGAGTAAGACAGGGTTGTAGCCTTTCTCCAATGTTATTCAATTTGTACATTAGGCAAGCTGTAAAGAAAAGTATGGAAAATTTGGAAAAGGAATAAAAGTTCAGGGTGAAGAAATAAAAACATTGTGTTTTGCAGATGACATAGTAATTCTGCCAGAGACAGCAAATGACCTGGAGAAGCAGCTGAACGGAATGGATAGGGCGTTGAAAGGTGTGTATAAAATAAAGATTAACAAGACCAAAACAAGGGTAATGGAGTGCAGTCTAAGAAAATCAGGTGATGCTGAAGCAATTAGATTGGGCAATGATACAATAAAGGAGGGTAGATGAGTTTTGTTACTTGGGAAGTAAAATAACAAATGATGGTCGCAGTACAGAGAATATAAAATGCAGAATGGCAAAGGGTTGAAAAGCGTTATTGAAAAAGAGAACTTTGTTAACATCAAATATTGATTTAAGCCTAAGGAAGTCCTTTCTGAAGGCATTTGTGTGGAGTGGGTGTGGGTTTGAAACATGGACGATAAACAGTGCGGACAGGAAGAGGATTGAGGCTTTTGAAATGTGGTGCTACAGAAGAATGCTGAAGATTAGGTGGGTGGATCGCATAACTAATGAGGCGGTACTGCACAGAATTGGGGAGAAAAGGAATTTCTGGCATACCTTGACTAAAAGAAGGGATTGACTGGTAGGACACATTCTTAGACACCAAGGAACCATGAATTTAGATTGGAGGTAAGTGTTTGGGGCAAAAACCACAGAGGATGACCAAGAGATGGATACAGTAAGCAGATTCAGACAGATGTAGGTTGCCGTTCTTATGTGGAGTTGAAGAGACTTGCTCAGGATAGGACATTGTGGAGAGCTGCATCAAACCAGTCTCTGGACTGAAGACAACAACAACAACAACAATAACAAGGAATAAAGAAAGAGCAGCAGCAGATGTAAAGATTGGAGGGGAGATAGTAAAGAGAGTGGACAGTTTTAAGTACCTGGGCAGTTTGGTTGAAGAAAGTGGGAGGAATGATATTGTGATCAATAAAAGGAGAAAGCAAGCCCACAAATTCTAACACAATGTGTGAAGTCTGGTGTGGAGCAAAGATGTACCCCAGAAGAGTATTATGCTCCAGTACTCCAGTTTAACAGAAGCAGAAACTGTGGATTTGATAAATGGCAGAGACATTCAATACGATGAAGTGAGTACTTGCTTCTCAGCTTGTTGCAGATAATAAGACTGAAGAAATAAAGAAACTGTAGGCTATCTCAGAAGGAAACGTTTTCTGCTTTACATAAAGCTAATATGCTACTTACATATGTCATCTGCAGTTCCAGAAACAAGACAGAAAGAGGTAAGGCTTTTCATAATAGAGAGACCAACTAACAGTGCACTGACTACAATACCGTTTTGAAATTTTCAACACATAATAGCTGTAGAGACAGTAACGTATATAATAACTTTGATCTCTGGCGTGACGTCACGAGTGCTGGACTGCTGTGCACATCGCTCTCGATTTTTTATATAATTTTAGGATTAATAAAATTATTTTAATTGTTATTACGTGACAATATTCAATCTAGAGGTGTTCTAGTAAAGGTTCGTCAGTTATTTTAGCGTTTGTTGTGCCGTAATTGCTTTAAGTGGTGTTATTTGTGTTCGCGTGTGCGCCGGCATCGACGTCTTACTGCTTTGTTTACATCTGGTGGCGAGTGGTTCCAGCCGTAGCGGTCTCCGAAAGCTAAGTTCCAATAAGTGTTTGTGTATTGTAGTTAGATTATTAAAGTTTTAGATTTCAGGAGGTGTTATCGCGCTAGTTGTTTATTAACTTTAGTACTTTTCAACAGGTGACTTGCTGTTTTTAACGTAGTTGAGGTTGGGAAACTTTAAGTTACGGTATTTGATAACTCTTGTACTCTCACAGTGTTTAGTTATTTTATTAGTGATGCTTGAATTTGAACTTGTTTATACAAGCAACAGTGTAAAGTTTCTGTGGTAGTGTTATTTGCTCTTTTCTGATACTATTAGTTGTTGTTACTTGATTTGTAGAGACTGAGGTTTGTTGATTGCTGTAGTTAAAAGGTACTTCCTACTTATTTTGTAGAAACTTAACTTCATAACGTTGACGTCTAGTTTTTCTTAACAAATTATTGTAAAATTTTACCATGAGTGAAAAGTGTGGGCTCTGTCGTAGGGTCGTGCGTAGTGGGCTGCAGTGTGGGATTTGTAGTAAATATTTTCATGGGGGGGAGTGCAGTGGGGAAGACAGTGGGCATTGTGGTGAGGTTCTCTCCTGGAACTGTAGGATTTGCTGCAGGAATAAGTTGATAGAGGAGCAGGAGCGTTTGATCTGCGCCCTTCAGGTGCAGTTGAAAAACGCTGAAGAGGAACTAGGTAGGTTGAGGAGGGGAAGGGGGGCTGGGGAATGGGAACTGGCAGTTGGCAAGAAGGTAGCTAGGAGAAGGTATTCAGATAGCTTTACATTGCAAGTTGCAAATAGGTTTGACCAACTGTCGGAGTTGAGTGGAGATGAACCTCCTGTAGCTGTAGGTGTAGGAAGTACGCAGCAGACCTCAGCTTTTGGTAAGCCGAAATCTGTAGAGAGGTCTCTTAGGAAGAAGAAGGTTCTGCTGCTAGGTAGTTCTCATGGCAGAGGTGTTGGCCAACAGTTGCAGGAAGTACTTGGGAGTGAGTACCAGGTCACCAGCATAGTGAAGCCTAGTGCAGGGTTAGCTCAGGTCACTTGTAACATAGGGGACTTATGTAGGAATTTTTCAAAAGAGGATCAGGTAGTTATAGTGGGTGGGGCCGGGAATAGTCTTGATAGGGACGGGGAATATGATATAGGTGGTGATCTGGAAAGGATAGCAACTGAAACTGGTGGCACGAATGTGCATTTCGTGCAGCTGTTTCAGTGTCATGATAGGCCTTGTCTTAATACGGCTGTCAGCCATGTTAACATGGGGCTTGAGAAGGCGCTGATGACGGAGGGCATGGATCACATTGCAGTGGTGCCAGTTGAGACTATCCAAAGGTCGGATTTTACTAGGCACGGTCTGCACCTCAATAGGTATGGGAAGGGGAGGTTGGCAAAGCTCATAGGTGACAGTGTAGTAGGGGGTGGGTGTTTCACTCATGGAAAAATTCCTGTAGTAGTTGGTGTTAGGGCTGCACCTTTTTTAGACTGAAGACAGCTGATAGATATTCCTGCTTAAAGGAAGTCCCTCTAAGAAATGAACCACCTTTGACAAAGTCTAAGAATATAAGTAATAAGGGAATTACTGTTTTTCATCAAAATATACAGGGTATCAGAGATAAAGTTAATGAAATGCTTATTGATACTGATTCTGACATTATTGGAATTTCAGAGCACTTTTTAAGTGGTGTGACAATTAAGAGACTTCCTTTGCCAGGATACAGGTTAGCTGCCTTCTACTCTAGGAGTTCCTTGCAGTGTGGGGGAGTGGCCATGTATGTAAAAAACGATTTTTCATCGGAGTCAATCGATTTTTCTAAACACTGCACAGAACAGATATTTGAATGTTGTGCAGGAGTTGTTAATGTTAATGGAACTAAACTAGTAATAGTTGTTATTTATAGATCCCCTGACTCAGATTTTAAAATGTTTCTGCCCAAGCTGGAATTGGTTCTGGGTTCACTGTATAGGAAGTATAAGAATTTAATTGTGTGTGGAGATTTCAACATTAATTATGTAGGTGATAGCTCAAGGAAAAGTCAGCTGTTAGATCTATTTAATTCCTATAACATGATGCAAACAGTATTTTTTCCAACGAGAGTGCAAGGAAATAGCAGTTCTACCATTGACAATATTTTTGTTCATTCTTCATTATTAGAGGGGCACTCCGTCAGCAGAATAGTAAATGGCCTATCAGACCACGATGCCCAACTTTTAATTCTAAAAAGTATTTGTTCTCAAACAAATGTTAAACATAAATATCAACTACTCAGAAAAGTTAATCCAGTTGCAATTGAGACCTTTTTAAGCCTAATTAAGGAACAAGAATGGCAGGATGTTTATAGTGCTGATAATGCAGATGATAAATATAATGCTTTTCTGAACACATTTATTATGCTGTTTGAAAGTTGCTTTTCGCTAGAACGCTCGAAACAGGGTACTTTCAGTAACAGACAGCCAGGGTGGCTGACAAAGGGGATAAGAGTATCATGTAGAACTATGCGGGAGTTGTATCAAAATGTTAGAAGCGGTCAGAATGAAGATGCAGTAGCTCATTACAAACAGTACTGTAAGGTTCTGAAAAAAGTCATTAAGAATGCAAAAAGTATGTGGTATGCAAAAAGAATAGCAAACTCTCGGGATAAAATTAAAACTATCTGGTCAGTCGTGAAGGAAGTGTCTGGTCAGGAGCAGCAGGTAGAAGATATAACGTCAGTGCGTAGTAGGAATGTTTCTGTTACTGACAAGTTAGATATATGTGCAATATTCAATAATCACTTTCTGAATATAGTAGAGGAACTAAACAAAACTCTAGTTTCTACAGGTAATCATATAACGTTTTTAGAAAATGCGTTTCCGAGGCTGTTACCTGAAATGATTCTTCACGATACTTCCATAGGTGAGATTGAGTCAATAATTAAATCACTAAAGACTAAGGACTCTTGTGGATATGATGGGGTATCTAGCAGAATTCTAAAGTACTGTTCTCCATATGTTAGCCCAGTACTAAGCCATATTTGTAATTTTTCCTTTCAGAATGGTCAGTTTCCTAACAGATTAAAGTACTCAGTAGTGAAACCGCTTTATAAAAAAGGAGAAAGGCATAATGCAGACAACTATAGACCTATTTCTATGCCATCGGTTTTTTCCAAAGTTATTGAAAAGGCTGTATATTCAAGATTAATTGATCATTTCAGTTCACATAATTTCCTGTCAAACGTACAGTTTGGTTTTAGAAGTGGTTTAACGACTGAAAACGCTATATTTTCGTTTCTCTGTGAGGCACTTGATGGGTTAAATAAGAGGCTACGGACATTAGGCGTCTTCTTTGATTTAACAAAAGCGTTTGATTGTGTTGATCACAAAATATTGTTGCAGAAGTTGGAACATTATGGAATACGGGGAGTAGCCCACAACTGGTTCACCTCTTACTTTAATAATAGACAACAGAAGGTAATTCTCCGCAGTGTAGAAAATGGCTATGACGTGCAATCCCAATGGGGCACAATTAAGTATGGGGTGCCCCAAGGGTCTGTTTTGGGACCATTGCTGTTTCTTATTTATATAAATGATATGCCTTCGAGTATAACAGGTGATTGTAAAATATTTTTGTTTTTGATGATACCAGCTTGGTAGTGAAGGATGTTGCTCGTAATATTGACACAGTATCAAATAATGCAGTTCAAGAGATGAGTTCATGGCTAATAGAAAACAAGTTGATGTTAAATCACAGTAAAACTCAGTTTTTACAATTTCTAACACATAATTTGATGAAATCTGACGTTATGATTACACATAATGGGCATGTGATAAGTGAGACTGAACAGTTCAAATTTCTAGGTGTTCATATAGACAGTAAGCTGTCATGGAAAGCCCATGTTCAGGATCTTGTTCCAAAACTAAATTCTGCTATATTTACCATTAGAACAATATCTGAGATAAGTGATTTTTCAACACGAAAAGTAGTCTATTTCGCTTACTTTCACTCACTTATGACGTACGGCATTGTTTTTTGGGGTAACTCGCCTGATGCAAAAAGGATATTTCTGGCTCAAAAACAGGCGGTTCGAGCAATATCTGGTGTAAGTTCGCAAACGTCATGTCGACCCCTTTTCAGTAGTCTGGGAATTTTGACTCTGGCGTCACAATACGTTTTTTCTTTAATGTCTTTTGTTGTTAATAATGTCAGCTTATTCCCACGAGTTAGTAGCTTTCACTCGGTGAATACTAGACAGATGTCTAATCTACATTTGCACCACACCACCTTAACACTTGTGCAGAAAGGGGTGCAGTATTCTGCGGCATCCATTTTCAATAAGCTGCCACAAGAACTTAAGAATCTTAGCACTAATCCACACGCTTTCAAATCTAAATTGAAGAGTTACCTCGTGGCTCACTCCTTTTATTCTGTCGAGGAGCTCCTAGAAAAGTTAAACAATTAAGCTAATTCATTTTTTCTTTATTGATTCTTTTCACTTTGTCTTAAGATTGTCGTGTGCAAAGGACTACTTAAAATTTTTCTATTACCATTCTTGTGTAACAATGTATTGACTTGTTCCATGACCATGGAGTCTTACTCCTCAAGTGGGTCCTATGGAACAGAAAAAACAAATAAATAAAACTTCATTACATTAGTTCAAAAAATCAGTGCTCTGAGTTTCTTCTTTGTATGACTTTTTTGAATTCTTAAAAGCATCAAAGTTATTTCTATAACTGTAACTCAAAGCCATGCAATCCCAACGGAGTTTCTTTGACACAGTGTTAAAGCAGAAAAGTGCAGCTTTAAAATGGTATGAAATCTGCCACAATCCAAGCAGCAAATCTGATGCAGTGAGTTTTTAGGTTTTGGTAAAATTGTGTAGTTTCTACAGATGGTTATGTAAGATAGTACTTAGAGTTTTAAATTATCAGTTTTTACAAATGTGGAATTCATTATTACCTCAAAAGTGTAGTGTTGAACTGGATGGAACACCCCAAACCAGAAATCATTTACTAATTTATGCACATTCTTGACAGCATTGGGTTGAGACAGACTTACTTCAAGACAAGACTGCATCACTTGGTATTTTTGAACTATTCTTGTGAAATCATGATTTCTACTTATATCCCATAACTTTTTCAATGCAACCTGTAACAAAATATACTTAGTGACTAACATATGGTCTATTACTAAGGCTACAAATAGCATAGAGAAGGAAGATAAAAATAGCACATAACATAAATTAACGGAAAATAAACACAAATAAAATATCCACGTCAAATGTACCAGCACAGCTCAAATAAAACAACTCAATGCTTAACATTACTCTGTAACTACCACACACAAGAAAGAGGCACAATCTACATATATTATAAAACAAAATTCTCCCACCGCGTCTGTCTGTCCATCCTCAATAAACTCAAAAAGTACAGAACAGTTTTTCATATGGTATTCACTAATGGTCAGTCTGATTCACGAGGAAGGTTTAGGTATATAATTATTTAAGATGTGTGGCAGTGGGTGGCCATGGCAAACAAAAATTCATTAAATACACTTTTCTTCTTCTTCATGTACTGTCTCCATTTTGGAGGTTGGCTACCATCACGGCTATTTTAGTTTTGCAAGCTGCAGCCTTAAATAGGTCAGATGACATGGCATTAAACCATTTTTGCAGGTTCCCAAGCCAGGAAATTCTTCTCCTTCCAGCAAATCTCTTTGCTACTATCTTTTGAATGTATTATGAGTTGTAGAAGCTCATACCTTGGACCTCTCATGATGTGGCTGAGATATTGCAGTTTTCTTTTTTTCACTCTGTAGGAGCACTATGCTTCTACCCATTCTTCTCACAACCTCCACACTGGTGACATGTTCTGTCCATGATATTCTCATCATCCTATGGTAGGTCCACATCTTAAAGGTATCTATTTTCTGCTCACAATATATGTTGAGGATCCGTGTTTCTAATCCACACAATAGGACTGGGACTAAACAACATATGAGCATCCGAGTTCTCAGGTCCACACTCAAATCGCAACTAAAAAATAGTAGCTCCTGATCTTCATAAAGGACACACAAGTCCTCTCAAAGCGATTATTTATTTCTGAACAGTAATCAATGGAGCAGTTGACAATTGCACCCAGGTAGTCATACTTCCTGGCTTTTGCCAGCCTTTCACCTTCCAAATACAAATGTTCATTGGGCACTTCAGCTTTGGTGACAATCAGGTAGTTGGACTTCTTAATATTCAGTGTCAGACCATTTACTTGACTAGCTGTGATGCCATTATTAAGTATATGCTGTAGGTCCTGCATGTTTTTGGCTAGAAGTACTGTAGCACCTGCATAATGGAAATTTTTCAGTGGGACACCACTGACTCATATTCCACTGGCATCATTTACAAGAGCTTTGGTGAAAATTTCCTCTGAGAAGACGTTGAAGAGGAGTAGTGAAAGAATACACACCTGTCTGACTACCCTCTTGATTTCCACTGTTTTTGTTTGTTCAGATCGAACACAAACAGTTGCACTTTGGTTTAGGTTCAGTTTTACTATTATTCACAAATACCTTACGTCAAGGTTCTTTTGTTTCAGTGCTTCTATCAGTTGCCTGTGTCTCACTTTATCAAATGCATAGTTATAATCAATAAAACAGGTGTGCACATTTTGGTTGACATTAAGACTCCACTGCATCTAGATATTGTAGGCAAACAAAGTTTTCCTTGTGCCACAACCATTTCTAAAGCCAAACTCAGTATTTATAATAATGGAAAGTCCAGGTTGGAATTAATAATAAACAACTCACCACAAAGACGTGGTGCTAAGCTGTGACAGGCACATACAAAAGACACACACATACAACACTTTCAGTTATCGGCCATGGCCTTCTTCATAAAACAGAACATTCACGCAATCACACAGGCACACAACACAGTCATACAAACATCACCTCCGGCTGCTGCACTGATTCGAAGTGCGGCAGCCGGAGATGACAGTTGTGTGACTGTGTTGTGTGCCTGTGTGATTGTGTGAATATTCTATTTTCTGAAGAAGGCCATGGCCGATAGTTGAAAGTGTTGTATGTGTCTGTCTTTTTTGTGTTCCTATCACGGCTCGTTGTCACATCTTTGCGGTGAGTTGTAAACTGTACTATTATTATATTGTTAATTCCAATTGGGACTTTCCATTATTAGTTTTGAATATATCATGGAAAACACACATTGCCGAGGTGCAGTGGCTTGCGTGCTTCAATACAGGTAGCCGAATCATAGGTACAACCACAGCGGAGGGTTATCTGTGGAGAGGCTGGACAAATGTGTGGTTCCTGAAGAGTGGCAGCAGTCTTGTCAGTAGTTACAGGGGCAACAGTCTGGATGATTGACTGAGCATCAGCTAATGTGGCTTTGCCACACAGTTTCTGCAAACAGCTGAAAGCAAGGGGAAACTACAGCCATTACTTTTCCCGAGGACATGCAGCTCTACTGTATGGGTAAAATATTTTGGAGGTAAAATAGTCCCCCATTCAGATCTCCGGGCGGGGATTACTCAGGAGGATGTTGTCATCAAGAAAAACAAAACAGGCATTCTACGGGTCGGAGCGTGGAATGTTCTAACCCTTAATCGCTTAGGCAAGTTAGAAAATTTGAAAAAAGAAATACATTACAGTTAGATATGTTAGGGATTAGTGAAGTTCAGTGGCAGGATGAACAGGATTTCTGGTCAGGTGAGTACAGGGTTATAAATACAAAATCAGTTGGTGGTAACGCAGGAGTAGGTCTGATAATGAATAAGAAAATAGGAATGCGGGTACGTTACTATGAACTGCATATTGAACGCATTATTGTAGCAAAGACAGACACGAAGCCAACACCGACCACAGTGGTGCAAGTTTATATACCAACTAGCATGGTCGATGATGAGGATATCGAAGAAATGTATGAGGAGATAAAAGAAATCATTCATAAAGTTAAGGGAGACAAAAACTTGATTGTGATGGGGGACTGGAACTCGGTAGTAGGAAAGGGAAGTAGTAGGTGAATATGGGTGGGAAAAAGGAATGAAAGAGGAGATCGCTTGGTGGAATTTTGCGCAGAGCAGAATTTAATGATCACCAACACTTGGTTCAAACATCATGAAAGAAGGCTGTATACGTGGAAGGGACCAGGAGACACTAGAAGGTACCAGATTGACTTTATAATGCTAAGGAATAGATTTAGAAACCAGTTTTTAAACTGTAAGACATATCCAGGGACAGATGTAGACTCTGATCATAACTTGTTGGTTATGGACTGCAGATTAAAACTTAAAGAGACTGCAGAAAGGTAGAAAAGTTAGGAGATGGAACCTGGACAAATTGAAGGAACCAGAGGTGATTGAGAGTTTCAGAGGGAGCAGCATTAGGCAAGGATTGGCTGAAACGGGGGAAATAATACAGTAGAAGAAGAATGGGTAGCTCTGAGAGGGTAGTGAAGGCAGCAGAGGATCATATAGGCAGAAGGACAAGGCCTAATAGAAATCCCTGGATAACAAAGGATATACTAAACTTAATTGATGAGAGGAGAAAATATAAAAATTCAGCAAGTGAAGCAGGAAAAAGGGGGTACAGACGTCTGAAAAATAAGATTGACAGGAAGTGCAGACTGGCTAAGCAGGGGTGGCTACAGGACAAATGCGAAACCATAGTAGAATGAATAACTAGGAGAAAGATAGATACCGCCTACAGGAAAATAAAAGAGATATTTGCCGACAAGAAAAGCAGCTGTATGAATATCAAGAACTCTGACGGAAAGCCAGTACTAAGCAAAGAGGGGAAAGCTGAACTGTGGAAGGAATATATAGAGGGCCTATACAAAGGAATAAACTTGAAGGCAGTATTCTAGAACTCGAAGACGAAATGGAGGAAGATGAGATAGGAGATATGATACTGCGAGAAGAATTTGACAGAGCGCTAAAGGACTTGAGTCAAAACATGGCCCCTGGAGTAGATGTTATTCTGTCTGAACTGCTTATTTTGTTAGGAAAGCCAGTCGTGAAAAAAATGTTCAACCTGGTATGCAAGATGTATGAGACAGAGGAAATAGCCTCCGACTTCAAGAAGAATATTGTATTTCTAATTCCAAAGAAAAAGTGCAGACAAGTGTGAAAATTACAGAACTATCAGTTTAATAAGTCATGTTTGCAAAATACTAACGCGGATTATTTATAGACGAATGGAAAAACTTGTGTAATCTGACCTCGGGGAAGATCTGTTTGGATTAGGAGAAATGTAGGAACATGGGAGGCAATATAATCTTAGAAGATAGGCTAAGGAAGGCAAACCTATGTTTTTGGCGTTTGTAGATTTGGAGAAAGCTTTTGACAATGTCGACTGGAATACACTCTTCCAAATTCTGAAGGTATCAGGGGTAAAATATAGGGAGCGAAGAGTTGTATTTAACCTATACAAAAACCAGACAGCGGTTATTAGAGTCGAAGGGCAAGAAAGGGATGCAGAGGTTGGGAAGTGAGTAAGACAGGGTTGTAGCCTTTCCCCAATGTTGTTCAATCTGTACATTGAGCAAGCAGTGAAGGAATGGAAGGAGAAATATGGAGAAGGAATTGAAGTTCAGGGTGAAGAAATAAAACCTTGTGTTTTTCTGATGATATTGTGATTCTGTCGGAGACAGCAAAGGACCTGGAGGAGCAATTGAATGGAATGGACAGTGTGTTGAAAGGAGCATATAAGATGAACATTAACAAGAGCAAAACAAGGGTAATGGAATGCAGCCTTAGAAAATCAGGTGATGCTGAAGAAATTAGATTAGGTAATGAGACAATAGAAGTAGTAGATGAATTTTGTTATTTGGGTAGTAAGATAACTTCTGATGGCCGAAGTAAATAAGATATAAAATGCAGAATGGTTATGGGGAGAAAAGTGTTTCTAAAGAAGCGAAACTTGTTAACATCCAATATTAATTTCAATGTTAGGAACTCCTTTCTGGAAGCATTTGTCTGGAGTGTAGCATTGTATGGCAGTGAAATGTGGATGATAAGGAGTTCAGACAAAAAGATTATAGAAGCTTTTGAAATGTGGTGCTACAGACCACAACAACAACAACAATATATAATTGATTAATTTGCTCATCAAAAAGCAAGGAAAAGATGTTTTGTGTCGAGTGTGTAAAGCAGAAGACCCTTAGTGTTTATAACCTCCAACTAATTTAATTTCTTACAAATACATAGCATCTCAAGTGCTGAAAACCTGTAAGTGTATGTCCTGAAAAACACTTTTGAATCTTTTTCGATCTTGAATGATATTAAATTGGAAGGATTCTGATAGCTATGTTATTTATTATTATTAACAATTTAGTAATTAGATGCTTATTAAGATTTCTTCTCTAGTTAATTATCTTCCTATCATAACAATAGGTCTGTTGTAATAAGGGAGGAAAGGATGCAGGAAAGCCCTGAGTGGGAGTTTTTCATACAGCGCAACACAAGCTAGGGCCAACTCTACACAGCCAGAAATGGTGGCTGTGTGTGAGTATTGCTAATGTGATTGCATGAATGTGTGTGTGTTTTTCTCAAACAAAGGCTGTGCAAAATGCTAATTTGTGTCAGTGTGATTATCTTTCCTAAGTTCCTCACTGTCGCTCAGCAATTGTGTCTGTGGTGAGCTGCAACCTATCATCATTATATCATTAAGTGCTTACTTACTATAATGTGGCAAAGTTATTTAAAATACATGGAATGATGCTCAAATAATCTTGTTGTACAAAGATTTGCTTGATGTGGCTTTCCATACTTGTCTGCCTTGTGTAAATTACTTCATCTTCTCATAGTTACAGCAACCTACTTCCATTTCAACCTGATTGTGTTAGTCAAGCACTGGTCTCCCTCCATTACCAAATTAATTACTTGTTTATGCCTTATGTTGTATCATATAAATTTAATATTTGTTTTAATAAATTTTTGCAACAAATACTATTTCTATCTTACTTTATTGGATTTCTTGTTTACCCACCCCAATTTCAGCAGCCTACTGTAACACATTGTTTCAGAAGATTCTATATTATTCTTGCCTAAGGCTAAGCCCCAAACAAATACTATCAGGAAAGTTTCCAAATACTTAAAATGCATTTGATGTTAACAAATACCCTTATCTGATCCATTCAACTATTCTTTCAAGTCTTTCAGAACTTCCAAAAGTGTGATGATGCTGATGGTAGTTGTGGTGGTGGTGATCGTCATCATCATCGATGATGTGAGGTACTCAAAAACTGGTCATCAGTACACTTACAATGTGTTAGCATGTCATCCATTTGGTAAGACAGAGGATTTCACCACAAATGAAGATGCTTATAATTAAATTATTATACTGAGAACTTTTTAATATTATTTCCAAACTGTTTGAGTGAGTTATTCATCTGGAACATTTTGAGTCCTCTCCTCAGCAGTCTAGGGATGATGCTTGACAGTTTACAAAATTTCAAAATCCACATTACGTTAGTGTCAATGTGAGCCAAATATGCAACCAAGATGAGGGTTGCCCTAATGTCAGTAAGTAAAACATAAGTAACCAAAACAAAACTAAAGGAGAGAAGCCACAAACTTCATAAGGGAAACCATGTCCTATATACATTACAGCGAATAGCAGTACTTCATTCCAGTGGTGTGTTTAGCATTAAGTCTGCAATGCCTGTGTGGTTGACTTGAATGACCATTTTCAAACATTCAGTTTTTCAATGATTCAAGATTCTTCTTTCAGACAATCAAGTGACACCATGCAAAGGAATGGTACACTGGCATGCAACACTCTCCCTACAGGTTTGGCTGTTCTGTCAGCTTTGTCATTTTCACTTATTCAGATGAGTCCAGGAACCCAGCAGATGTCCAACTCCTACTTGCCTTGGTGATGGCTTTGAATCAACTGGGCTACAAGTACAAGTCATGCGTGGCTTGTAGTGCACTGAGTAAATAAGAACACATGAGAAACTTTGTACAGTTATGTCTTTGCATCCTATACAGTCCCATTATAATGCCATCAAAATCCATCATGATTTCTAAAGTGTTCTGGAAAGTGTACTTGGATAACCCCATCAGGGAAAATAGCTGAATAACCGATTCTCGTCTTGCTGGGAAATACCCAAATAAACAACAATAAACTAGAATTGTAAAAACAAATTCTGGAATACAAGTTTTCTTATACTGCACCAACTCAAAGTGGCGACAGTTCCATCCCTAGCTGCCTATTTGGAGCTCTGATGTGTCCAGATTGTGACTCAATTGATAGGAACAATATCCAAATGGAAAGCTGGCATGGGGGCGATTCCTGAATAGCCACTAAATGTGGTGGGTCAGTGCACTACAGTCTAATGATTGGGGCAATTCTAAGACTTTCAGGACCTTATGACCGTCTTCAAATCTGGAACGACATTTCACCATCCTCAGCACATATACTCTGAACTGTGCTGATCCAACAGGCTCCATGTGATTTATAAATTCCCTCATAGTGATCAGCGTCTAACATATCAAGATAAGAAGTAGGTGCTGATTCATAATACACACTGCCTAAATTGTTTAGAAATTAATGCTTGCCAGCATCTGCCTTCTTTTGGTATTTGGATTGTCATATTCTTCTTGAAGTCTGAAGGCATTTCTGCCTCATTTGCCCTGCAAACCAAGTGGGGCAATTTGTAATTGGTGATTTACCTAATGACAGTAATAATTCTTAGAAATGTTGGGCTTACTCAAGATGCCTTGTTTTTATTTAGGGTTTTCTGTATTCTGTCACATTTTATCACACTAATCACTTCTTCTATGTCATATTCATTCACTCTGACTTTGCTTAGCAAGGCATTATCTTGAAATTTAGGTCCTCAGCCGTTCTACATATACAAGGTTCCCTTCTTAATACTGACTTCCCATTTGAGCTCTTTATGTTCCTAGTGCTGGTTGTCTTTTCTCCAAAGGCTTCTTCAACTTTTTGGTCATTCCTGTTATGGCCTTCTGCACATCCTATCAATATCTCTGTTATGATGTCTGTATTGTCTCTTATCTGTACCATTTGCTGCATACAGTATTTATATTACCTTCTTGTTAATTACATTTAGTAGATCATACTGCTTCTTGATTTTTTCCCCTGGTCATTCCTAGTAGGATATGCAACTCTTCATTCAGAGAATATAGTTGCAGACTGAATCTTTTGCATATAATATGTTTTTGAGAAACACTTCATCACTAGCAGTAGTCAGAAAGAGATTATTAACAACTGCAGCAAAGCATTCCTTCTGCATCTGGGATTTTCCAAATTACTTTCAAACAGTTTTGAACTGCTATTAAGATATTCAGTAAAGTGCTTAGTATAAAGACTTAACCTATCTTGAATTCATTGAATCATTCCTGACGATTTCAATGAATTTCTCTATAGTCTTTGAGGATGAAAACATTAATTTTTGATCAGAGGTTATTTACAGGCATTGCTGATTGCTAATTAGAATATGAGACCTGCAAGTGCTAGGACTACTAATATTTAACTCTTAACTGATGGAGCAAATGAAATTGTTCACATTAAAAAACACACACAGTAGTTCACTATCCCAGGGTTTTCAAATAATGCAACTGCACTAGCTGGTCTCAAAATATTAAAACTTAGAGCAATACCTTCAGGATAAACGTTATAGTATACACAGTATTTGTGACACTAATTCAGTGAATAAACAACTAGAAAGTGCAAAAACTTACTTGGGCATAAAGGCGAACACTGAAGTGTTGTCCCATACAAAAAGGAAATATTTCACTCATGCTCTTGTCTATAAATTTCTCTTGTTCCTGGTGATCATCAAGGATTTGTGCAAGGTGCACAACAACAGCAATAAAAGAACACAAGCTACCAGTCCTCTTCTCACAAGCCTGTTGAAGAAATGTTCTCATGGCAGTAAATTACATAATTAGCTCATAGAATGTGAATAAACTGATTTACAAAATTGGCCACTCTGAAGAAATGTCATGAAGTTTCACAGAAGATATTACAAGCATGTAGCAGGTAACACAATCATTAGAATCTATAACTACTGGTAGGGACACTTAAGATGGAAAAGTAAGAAAATTATATTACTCAAGAATTGGAGAGGAAAGGTAGCCAACATCATGTTAATGCTAAACATGGCCATTAACTCTGACAGAATTAGGTGAACACTATTATGCTTTCAGTGATCATCTTATTACTGATCTTAGTGGTGGTTCACAGCAGTGAACAAACAAAAATGTCTCTAAAATTTTTTCTTTGCCAGCAATTTTAGTTTTGCATTGTTATTCCTCGAGTTACTTTAATGACAATTAAATAAGTAACTATTATGTAAAATAAAAGAAAGGTAAATACTCAACAATGGAAGGTCAGTAAGGAATGTTAATAATAATATATAGATAGGGAACAACTCACCATAAAGACGAACATTGAGCCGCCAACAGACACAAATAAAAGACACACATACAATTCTAAATTTTCCGCTGAAGGGATGGAAGGGGTGGAGGGGGAGCTGTCAAAATGAAGGTACTGTTGACAGTTGGTGGGTTTGATGTGGACAGAGGTGTCGTTGGAGCCATCAGAGAAATGCAGATTAACATCCAGAAAGGTGACATGTTGGGTTGAGAAGGACCAAGTGAAATGGATGGGTGAGAATCAGTACCTTGATTTTGACAGCTGCCATCTTTTCCACATCAAAAACCCCTCCCATAGCCTCACCATCTGTGGAAGGCGTATCTCCAGTGATGAGAACTCCCTTAACCAGTATGTCAAAAACCTCACAAAGGCCTTCACAGACAAATTAACCACCAGACCTAATCTATAAACAGATTTCCCGTGCCCTATCTTCACATACCAACAGTCCTCCCTCCAACCCTACTAACCAGTCAAAAAAGGAGTGCCCCCTTGTCACTCAGTACCATCCTGGACTGGAACAACTGAACCATATCCTACCAAACCCCCTAAAGTCGTGTTCCGTCACCCACCCAACCTCCACAACATCCTAATCTATCCCTATGCCACTCCTAATTCCAATCCCTTACCACAGGGATCATATCCCTGTGAAAGACCTCAAAGCAAAACCTGCCCAATCCACCCACCCAGCACTTCCTATTCCAGTCCTGTCACAGGCTTATCCTACCCCATCAGAGGCGGGCCACCTGTGAAAGCAGCCACATAATATACCAACTCTGTTGCAATCACTGCTCTGCATTCTACATTGGAATGACAACTAACTGGCTCTCCATTAGAATTAATGGCCAATGTCAAACTTGCCTGGTGAGCAGTGCCTTAAAATGGCATGGTGTAAGGCTGTCATTGGAAGTAATGTTCTGCCAGCGGTGGCCCAATTGCACCAACTGTGACAAAAGTGGGTAACAGAGCACCACAGAACCATGGTGACATTGCAGGTACAAATTTGTCCATTAAAACAATGCTTCATGAGTGGCAATACAACAGACAAATATTTCTCACTGGCTCCATGTGAAGGGGGACTAAAATTGCTCATGCATAAGTGAAAAACAGTTAAAATCTACTTCTCATAACCCGTTATTCATCACAATGGACAGCCTTCAAATGTGTTGAAAGTTATAACAATCAAATAGGGAGAATATACAATTAAAAATGAAGGTCAGTTTAAGTCTGAATTAGCTCCCATATATTTCCAAACTTAAGGGAAAAAGAACACGTGCAAAGGCAAATACAGGTGCATACAAACTTTTTAATTTTTAGGATATTTTATTAGTTATATAAATATACCCCACCACTTCCATAACAAATGATTCAATCTAAAATAAACTATGCAATTTATGGCTAAAATAATCTCAAAACTGTTCGAAATCGCCTCATTTGAAGATGCCTGAAAACTACAAAAGTGCTGAATTATAATGAGTGGACTAGTCATTTTGTAGTCAATAATTAATGATAAACTTTTTATTTTCCTAATTAATAGAAATTGCAAACACTAATGAAAGACTGAAGAAACACAAAGTGATATAATGTTTGTTATTCACCAAAAGGGATCTGCCAATATGGAAAGTGAGTATGAAACATACTAAGGCAGCAAAACAGACATTAGTACAATGTTCAAGTAAAAAGCTCATTTATTAACTCACCTCTTTCAATTTGAGCCACATGCCATCAATCAGCTGATTGTGCCGAAACAGGATTCTTACCAACAACCATTCTTGTTGGTGACGGACACTTGGTTGATGATTTTCATTGAGCAGGCTCTCATACAGCCACAATGCAAGTTTGGCATCAACATCCTATGAACAGGATTAACTTAATAATAGCATCTCATTGTTTGCGTAAGCAATTGATAATGGCAGATTGTGACAACAGCCATAAAAATTGTAAACGATAGAAAATAAATTATTATTCAAAAGAGATAGATTGGCTGGCCAGTACTTACTTTTTTGCTGTACTGCCGATAGTTACACTCAGAAAAAAAGGAGGAAAATAACGAGCTTTCGGAACTGTGTTCCTTTTTCAGGTGGAGAAAAGGGAGAAAAAAGGAATGGCAAATTCCTTTTTTCTTTTTCTCCCTTCTCTCCACCTGAAGAAGGAACACAGTTCCGAAAGCTCGTTATTTTCCTCCTATTTTTCTGAGTGTAACTATTGGCAGTACAGCAAAAAGGTAAGTACTGATCAGCCAATCTATCTCTTTTGAAATAATTTATCATCTCTGTGGAGAATTTCCATATTAATCAAACTATAGAAAATAATTGTCTCAGGATTTAAATCAGTTCCTACAGTACTGCAATGGTGGGCATAACCCGTGTGTGTACTGATGTATGTAGTTCAAATTTCACATGTTAGTACTCATGTGCCATAATTTCTTTTTTTGTAGGTGGACTCCTATTCTAAGCTGAAACAGCATGTGGTCACTGAATTCTAGACAAAGGAAGGATGTAACCTTGCTGTCCTCCAAAGGAGGCTGATTAATATATGCAGAAACAGCATAATCGACAAGAGCAATGTGCGGAAATGGATGAAGATGTTTAAAGAAGGAGAAACCCGCACTAAAGACTAACCTTGCAGTAGGATGCCCATATCTGCAGCCAATGACATGTATTGCCAACGACTGAATGAAATTATCAGTACAGACGAATCACAGTTTGTGAACTTGCTGCACAAATGCATTAGACCACAACTCCATGATTAAGATGGTGAAAGTGTATGCAAAGTGGATACCGTGGCAGCTGACAAATGATTTGAAGGACAGAATGATGGAAGTCTCGTCTGAGATGATGGAAGCATCTGAAGCTAGGGAAGACTTGTTTTTCTCTGATCTGGTCACAGGGGATTGAGGGGGGGAGGGGGGGGATCAGTCGAAGGTGTGGCAATAACACCTCTTTTTCGAGGATTATTAAGTTCAAAGCCAGTGATCAGCAAAGGAACTCATGATGACAGTTTTTTGTTGTTGATTTTCTGACAAAAGGAAGGAGGTTTACAGTTTAACATCCCATCGACAGCTTAGTAATTAGAGACGGAGCTAACACTCAAGGTTTGGGTTAGGATGGGGAAGGAAATTGGCCGTGCCCTTTGAAAGGAACCATCCCAGAATGTGCCTGGAGTGATTTAAAGAAATCATGGAAAACCTAAATCTGGATGGCTGGAGGTGAATTTGAACCATCGTCGCCCCGAATGCCAGTCCAGTGTGTTACCAATGTGCCACCTCACTCGGTTTGATTTTCTGGAGCATGGCTGTATTGTGAACAGCAATAGCTATATTAAAACACTCAGGAAGCTTCAAGAAGCTGTAAGGAAGAAGAGATAAAACAGGAATTTGAAACTGATCCAAATTCATCATGACAATGTGAAACCCCTTCCGTCTTTGGCATGAGGAGATTCACAAATTTGGCTGGTCAGTGGTCCCTCACCCACTGTACAGACCAAAATGAGCACCTTCTCAATTCCACTTGTTTGGCCCCTTGAAGGAGAGTCTTTGAGGATGACTGTTTCACAACAAGTGAATTTTTCCAAAGAGACGTTGAGTGTTGAATTCAACATTGGTGAAAATGAAATGTTTGTTATGAAGACTATGTTGAATAGTGCCACTGTACAGAGGAAGAGTTACTCTAATGAAGTGTAAAATTGAAAGCCCTCAGAGATGATTTCAGTACGTTACACCCACTGTTGCAGAGCTTTTGGGAATACCCTTGCATTTTATAGCATTTAATTCTTCCAACTTTTGTGGAGACATACTAATAAATTGCACTGACATAGGGTGGTTCAGTTATTTCACTCCTCTATTAGTCAAAAAACTGTCTTTGTTTCTTGTGCATTTTTAAAAAGTTAGGATGCTGTACATGTCACACAGTCTACAGGGTGATCCAAATTGTGATTCTGGGTAGTCTGTCCTGATTTATGAAAATAATGCCTTATTGTGATGATACATGCTGTGGGATGAGAAAATTTGGATGGAAAAAAGGAAGCTATTTTTTACTTTTTTATTATTTTGTAATTTATTTCTTGTTATTAATTTATTTTTATTCCATGTCTATACAATAAAATACATACAGTAAAGTTACATGTAAAAATTTCTTTGGTATACAACAAGTCTAAGTTTATTTTGTTAAAAGCATTAGATGAGTTGTTGTCTTATATTAGTTGGACTGAATGGATATCAGGTCTTAATTTGTGCTAACTTTTGTAATATTTCAAATCTTTTGAGTTTGACGTATTCAGTAATTGTATAAGTATTCCAGACGCGAAGTAGTTGTTTTACTTTTCTAGAGATCCTTGAACATGTCAAGTTAATTTTCAGGTCAAAAAGAACTGGTACTACCGCTGACATAGCTGAGTTATGTTCAAATGTTTGTATAGCTTATGGGACTTAACTACGGGGTCATCAGTCCCTAAACTTACAAACTACTTATGAACTAGCTAACACTAAGGACGGCACAAATATCCAAGCCCGAGGGGGGATTCGAACCCCCGACCGTAGCGGCCGTGCAGACCGTGACTGGAGCGCCTCAGTCTTCTCGGCCACCACGTCCGGCTGAGTTATGTAAAAGAATTATTTGCCACACTTATTGGACTTTAACAGACAATTGATTAACATCAAACTTAACCATACTTTCTTTACTTACATTACTATTTATCTTGATGTTGATAAAATAATAACAATCTTATGTAGTATTATAATTAGGGTGTGTCCAAGTGGTTCGGCAAATCCATTATTTATCTATCACACTGGCTTCGGATTCGAGATTGGGGCATAATGGGCGAATACTACCGAATCCTGAATCCAAAGTGTTATCTGCAAACCAAGTTGTAGTTTACTTTGCATAACAGTGTGCTTTTGTTTGCGTTATTTATTTTATTTTCCATAGATCTGCTGAAATACAATGTAATACAAATAAAAGACCTCACTTTGAATAATTCTGATAAATGGTGATAGGAGCCGCCACAAGTAACTTTTCCCGCCTGGCACTAAAACTATTGCGCTCCTAAAAATAATTAAAATGGAAGACGAGTATAATTTCCTTTTTATTTTTGCCTAATGAATTTTAATACACTATTCAACAAAGGAAATAGAACTTCAGTATTGCTCAACTTCAAATGTGGCAGCCTTTCAAATATAAGTAGCAACAAAAATAAATTTCTTCACGTAAATAGCAACAATACATAAGGCTTTAGGATTCTTACATGAGTTGCCTCATTCTGATTTCACATATTGTTTTGTAGAATTTTGTGAAATGCTGGGGTATGTGAACTGCAATGAAGCACTTGGATTTCAAGAAGAAAGTTATTTATTATGAGGAAAAAAAAAGTTCAAATCGTGTGCCATCCAGGCGGGATGACGTAAATTCAGCAACCACTTGACATCTGTTTCAATAAATCTTGTAAGGTAAAGCCTAAACACATGTACACCGACTGCCTTTTGAAATGTGACAGACAGCTGGCACCAACAGGTCGTGTAAAATGTGCAAGTGTGCCACTGGAATGATGATACATGGTGTGGGTTCCAAATCAATATTGAGTAACAGGCGTTTAAAAATGTTTGATGTCAAATGCACTAGATTGTATGAGGGATGATGTTCTGTTGTACAAAGGAACTGTGTCTCAGAATTACCGTACTGATATTTAATTGCTATTATAAACATTATGTAAAATTTGTATTATAAGTCTGATAAAATTGTTTTATATTTCCACATTTAGTTTCATACAATAGCTGTACATTTGAAGTTTTATCTAAAAGCTACTACATAAAGCCGATTGGCAAGCATGTGTAGTGTCAATATGCCTGACACTACAACCATTGCCTTCATGCTACAATTTACGTGTTTTTCTATTAGAGGTAAGGGATTGTTCCTGTGAATCATGATTCGTAAATTCCACACTCTCTTCGACATAAGAATAATATGAATGTAAACACTATGCCATGTAATCTTCCATGTTAGCTGTTACCATATTTAAATGCCGTCCACCTAACAAACCCTAAAGACAACAGAAATGTGGGAGAATATACATGTCATGTCAATGTTAACATTTGTGTCATTCTTATCTGAATGGAAATAGTTAGCAATGAAGCACGGCAACTGACTTCTAGTACTGATTTTTAAATCTTCTATGAATAAATAAATGTACAAAATATCCTTGCTTAACCCTCTGCAATGCGCAATCTGCGTGTTAAGTACTTTTTACAGTTCTGAAATGTCTTTGTGGCAATGACAAGTACACACACGTCAAATAAACGCGGATTTCTCTGTGTCTGAATGTTCTGTTCGTCACTCATGAAATGCCTGATATGTCAATATAATATTGCCGTGAGACTCCAAGTTAATCAACTGATGGCGAAGCCCAATGGATAGCATCATCAATTGCGGTGCTGAAGATTGTCGGTTCAATCCCGTCCAACGGCAAAAATCTATTTCTTTGTAATTATCATTTCCAGAATATTCTACATGTTTCTTATGTTAACTTGTAATTTCTACATGTTTCTTATATTAACTAGTCTTCTAATTTCTGGTACATTCTGTCTGCATATAAATAGCAGAGCACTCTGCCCGAGAGGCAATTAGTGCTGCGTGTATATTAAGTTCGCAATAAACCTGCTTTCACTATAAGTGCTGTGTTCAGTTGACAACCTTGCCTTCGAAGTCAAGCCTGCTTCCATTTCAATGCGAGATTGTTTGGTGGAGGCGCCGGGTACACTGTGCAACAGCTGCATCACCGTGGCTCCAATTAGGCGATGTAAAAGCCCTCGCTTACATGGACTACAACCGGAATACAAGGGATATACTGAGTACATCCTGTATTATCGGAAGAATGATGGATACAAAATCAGCGGTAAGCCAGTTGCACATCAGACATCCTTCGATGTTCTCTGGAGACGCTGGACAGGACCCCAACAAATGGCTAAAAGGGTTCAACCGAGTTGCCAAGTACAACAGGTGGGATCATACAATGTGCTTGGCCAACATTTATTCCTACCTCGACGGAACAGCCCAGCAATGGTTCGAAAACAATGAAGAGAAGCTGAATGACTGGGAAACGTTTCAGACGTAACTCAAAAAGATGTCTGGTGACCGCCAGCAACAAATCCACTCGGCGGAAGAATAACTGAAGAACCGGACCCAACGACATGGTGAGCCGACACAGTCATATATAAAGAATGTGTTGGCCGTGTGTAACAAAGTCAATCCGAACATGACTGAGGCTGACAAAATCACGCACCTGATGAAGGGTATAGCAGAAGACATGAACCGAGCCCTTCTGATAAAAGACGTTGGTATGACAGAAGAGTTCATCAAGTAGTGCCAGCATATTGAAGAAATGCCACAAAGGAGGATTGGACGAAACAAGTATGACAGACTCCCAATGTAGTCCCTATGGCCGTTGTGGAAGACCAGCATGACTTCACTTCCCGCATTTGACAAATTGTGAGAGAAGAATTACAACAGTTTATGGCAGCCAAGACTATTAGACTGAGTGAGCATCAGATCATGGCCATGGATGTAAGCCCTGTAAGTGATGAGGGAACTGACACCACTGAGATAGAGGTATTTCAGGCAATAGCTCCTGTCTGCCCCGCCAATTGCACCTGATGTGAAGAATGGGGTTGCCATGCTATGACTTATGCTGCAGCCACCAAACAGCAACCCATTAACCGGCCGATGCGGTCACAACCAACTCCCCAGGCAACTATGACGTCCTGCAGAAGAACAGACGTGTGGAGGACAGAAGACAACACACCACTGTGTTTCCACTGTGGGCGCCCTGGACATGTCGTACACTACTGCGAGTATTCAACAATTATTTTGCCACAAGACGTCAGCCATCAGAGCAGTTCTATCCCAGGCAGTTACCTGCTGATGAGTTCAGTCGACCTATGGGAAGAAGCCCATCACTGTACCCTGGATGAGGTCACTCCCCGATGCGCTGCTGCTGTTCACCATCACTGCACTGTACAGAGGTACCAGCCACTTCCCTAGCTGCTGCGCTCAGGAAAACTGAGCAAGGGGACCATCTACAGAGGTGAGGCCACTGCAGATGAAAATCCTCCATGGACGACAGTCACTAAGATGTCAGTAAACCTCATAGACGTCATAATCGATGGCCAACCTGTTCGGGCACTTGTTGATTCAGAAATTCAGGAGCTTCTTTCTCTGTATTGTTGGATAATTACCGCCGCACACTAAAGAAGACAATGTTCTGTGATACGGGGGCAACTGTGCTGAAGGTCGCAAATGGAAGGTACATCCAGCCAGCAGGAACTTGTGTCGCAAGAATGACTATCAACAATAGGACCCAACCGTTTGAATTTGTTATTTTAACAGAATGTAGCCATAACGACACACTTGGATGGGACTTCCTTCAGGCATCCCAAGCTATCATTGACTGTGGAAGTTCTGAGCTGCTAATTGAGGAAGTCGTTTCGACAGGTACATGTAATACAGAATTTTCTGGGAAGTTATTTGGCATTGACAATGTGATGATCCTGCCGTTGACAATAAGAAGAGTTCCAGTCACAAACACAGACGACCAGTTAAACTGTGAAGTGCTTGTTGCTAGGAAAAAGTTTATCAGGTTTACAAAATTAATTTACATACCAGCAGTTATCATTAGCATTGCTGGTGGTCGAGGAGAGATTTGGATCACTAATTGTCACAAGCACACACAACCTATCCCCAAGGGAATGTGTATCAGGACAGATAAACCAATCCAGGACAGTGAGCTCAACGTCATCAACAAAGACCCATGCTCTGCTGTTAGTACAGACAACAGGCTGGAGGAAACGACCCTGGAACTGCCAATAGGGCCTGGACTGACCAAGGGACAATGCCAGTGGGTGTTAGCTATACTGCACAATTTTCGGGTGCATTCACGCCCCAGCATGAGAAAAGTTAGATGAAACAGCCCATGATAAAGCACCGTATCAATACTGGGGATCATCCATCAATTAGCCAGCGTTTGTATAGAGTGTCACCAGCTGAAAGACGGATAATTCAGGAGGAAGTGGAGAAGATGTCGCACGATGACATTATTTAACCTTTGGAGAGTCCTTGGTCGTCTCCGGTGGTCCTCATAAAGAAGAAGGATGGCACGTGGCGATTCCATGTCAACAATCGGCGGCTGAACAAAATCACAAAGAAAGATGTCTACCCATTGCTGCGCATTGACGACTCCTTAGACTGCTTGAAAGGAGCTACATACTTCTCAACTATGGACATGCAGACAGGTTGCTGGCAAATCGAAGTTGACGAAGCTGGCAGGGAGAAGACGGCCTTTATTTCATCTGATGGCCTCTATGAATTCAAACTAATGCCATTTGGATTATGTAATGCTCCGGCCACATTCAAATGCATGATGGACAACTTGCTTTGACACCTTAAGTGGACAACATGTCTTTGCTATTTAGATGACATTATCATTTTTCTCAAAAACATTTGAAGAACACCTGAGTTGCCTGTCAACTGTGTTGAAGTGTGTTCAGACTGCAGGGCACCGCTTCAGTCCAAAGAAGTGCCTCTTCATCACCAAAGAGATCCTGGGGCACCTAGTCAACAAAGATGGTGTCCGCTCTGATCCAGACAAAGTAAGGATAGTCACAGAATTTCCAACTCCTTGGCACATTCGTGATGTGAGAAGTTTTCTCGGGCTGTGCTCATACTACTGATGTTTCATAAAACGATTTTCTAACAATGCACGTCCATTGCAAGAACTTCTGCAGGAAGACGCCAAGTTTTACTGGGACGAGACAAGAGAAAGTGCTTTCCGAGCATTTAAGGAGGCTCTAACTTCCGTACCAGTTCTAGCTTTGTACAATGAGAATGCAGAAACGGAACTTCACACAGACACAAGTGGTTATGGGATTGGTGCAGTGCTTGTACAAGTTCAGGAAGTGCTGAAAAGGTGATAGCCTACGCATACAGAGTACTCACAAAGTCCGAGATAAACTACTCTACAACTGAGAAGGAATGTCTCACAGTTATCTGGGCCTTCAACAAGTTACACCCATATTTATTCGGCAAACCATTCACTGTTGTGACAGACCACCATTCTTTGTGTTGGCTGACTAGCTTGAAGGATCCATCAGGTCGACTAGCAAGGTGGGCACTAAGGCTCCAAAAGTACGAGGTTACAGTCGTATTCAAGAATGGGCATAAACACAAGGATGCTGACTGCCTTTCGAGGAATCCACTAGTGGACACAAGAGCACAAATGAAATTTCGACCCTTACTGAATTAGGTGACGTTACAGCTGAACAGTGGGAAGGTCCAGCACTATTAAAAACCATAGAGGCCTTGGAAAAAGGAGAACCAACCAATTGAGAGTTCCAACTTATAAATGGGACATTGCATAAGAGCAGCTACGATCCACTGGGCCCAAAATGGCTACTGGTCATACCAGCTCACTTCCAGCCAGCTATTCTCAAGTATTTCCACGATGCTTCAATATCTGGTCATCTGGGATTCGTGAAACCCTAGACAGAATCAGACGCAGGTATTCCTGGAAAGGTCTCTACTGATCTATCAAGCACTATGTGAATCACTGTAAAGAGTGCCAGTGATGGAAGCATGTGCCGCAGTTATCTCCAGGGCATCTCGCACCGATTCCACCTGCAGCAGCTCCATTCCACCGAGTTGGGATCGATCTTTTAGGGAGGTTCCTGAAGCTGATGACCAGTAACCAACGGATAATAGTCTGCACTGACTATGTAACATGCTACGCTGTCACCAAACCTGTGCCAACTGCAGAAGCTCCAGAGATCACAAAATTCCTTGTAGAAGACATTATTTTGAAATACGGAGCACCACACGTGATGATATCTCATCATGGAAAAGTATTCTAGTCAAGACTGGTATCAGAGGTAATGTCACGTTGCAACATTGTCCACAGAATGACAACTGCATACCGTCCTCAGACAAATGGTCTTACAGAACATTTTAATAAGACGTTAGCAGATATGCTGTCAATGTTGAGCAGAAGGATTGGGATACAATACTGCCAGTCATCACATGTGCTTATAATACTGCAAGACAAGACACAACAGGCTTCACACCGTTTTTCCTGCTCCATGGCCGTGAAGCTGAGACAACAATGGATATGCTGTTCCATTCCAGCCGGACGACAGGATGACTATGTGAAACAGAACAGCTCATCACCAGGGTCGAAGAAGCAAGACAGCTGGCTCCCATATGGACACTCGATGCCCAGGAGAAGGGCCGTCAGCAGTATAACGACAAACACTGACCTGCTGTGTACAGCCCAGGAGATCTGGTATGGATTTTTACCCCTGTAAGGAAAGTTGGACTATCAGAAAAGTTATTGGTCTGTATTGTGTCATACGCCGCGTGTCAGACGTCACAAACGAAGTTGAGGATTATGAGCCATCGTCGAAATGACAAAAATGAAGTGAGATTGTTCACATCCTCCACATGAAGCCTTACTACAATTCTAAAGAGCAGATAGGACTCTAAGAATGGTTATGATACTGATGACGCCAGTACAGGGATGTCTGTCATCGGTAATTGTGCAGAAGGGAAGGATTCTCCAGAACTGCCATACAGAGGACTCATGACAAGATCAAGAGCCAGGACATTGCAGCTGGCTCCAAAGGGAACCTATCAGCGGGTCGCTGTTCTTTCAGGGAAGGGAGAAATGCCGCGAGACTCCAAGTTAACCAACTGACGGCGTGGCGCAATGGATAGCATCACCGATTGCAGTGCTGAAGATTGTCAGTTCAATCCCATCCACTGGCAAAAATGTATTTCTTTGTAATTATCATTTCCAGGTTATTCTACATGTTTCTTAAGTTAACTATTCTTCTAATTTCTGGTACATTCTGTCTGTGTATAAATAGCAGAGCACTCTGGTCAAGAAGCAGTTAGTGCTGCGTGTATGTTAAATTTGCAATAAACCTGCTTTCAGTATGAGTCCTGTGTTCAGTTGACAACCCTGCCTTCGAAGTCAAGCCTGCTTCCATTTCAACGCGACAATATTACTTAACATTTACACATCCCTTTTTTTTTTTTTAAGAATATATTTTTTTAACTTCCAAAATAGCTACTCATCTTTTCAGGTTTTATTTTTGACTCTTCCCTTTGAAAAAAGAAAAATAAAATACATAATCCATCCGTTGTAGGACTTCATTCTGCAATTATTTGTTATTTCATAAAAATGAAACAGTTTGTAATAGAGTGAAAAAAGTTTCTTATTGCCTTTTAGAGCATCTAAACACATATGTATCAAAATGTTTCATGCAAATTTCTTTTAAGGCTAGGAGGTATTAAAAAATCCTTAAGATTTAAAACAAAAATCTAAATCAAATTTAAATTTCTTAAACTTTACTGTTAATATTGTAATTTGGGAACCACTCCAGAAGGCTTTATCTTCATCACTAGCTGTGAGAGAGTTGTAATTCTTTTTAAATTCATGTACTTGAGTTGACAGATTATTTGGGTTTGAGATTTGGAAGATTCAATTCAGGTTCGGGATTCGGCACATGTTGTATTTAAGATTCAGTATTCGGATTTGATTCGGTAAAATTGGGGTTCGACCCATCCCTAATTATAATGGTGTCCAATGAAGGACCTGAATTAACTATGACATGTATTGTTACTTTTGATTGTTCAATACTAATTGTGACCAATCTCTGTTGCATATACCTGAGACAAAAAAATAATCAAGTCATGCACAACAAAGGAGAAATCAAAAATCAACGAAAAACATTGCTGATGGGTAACAAATTTTTCTGACAATGCTATGGACGTTGTTTGGGTAATGTACCCAAATGTGTCTTATGAGTGGGATTAGTTGTTGCATCTCTCTGGCTTGTAGAAACCTCTTCTAAATTCTCCTCTAAATGTTCAAATGTTTGTATAGGTTATGGGACTTAACTATGGGGTCATCAGTCCCTAAACTTACAAACTACTTATGAACTAACTAATACTAAGGACGGCACAAATATCCATGCCCAAAGGGGGATTTGAACCCCCAACCGTAGTGGCCGTGCAGACCGTGACTGGAGCGCCTGTCCCCTTGGCCACTGCGGCCGGCAACATTCTCCTCTCTTTTTGTAGTTTTTTGGAAGTCACAAAAACTGATTATATCCCAGACATTAAAATTGTATTTAACATGTCACTCCAGGAGAAGGGAAAACTACTGAGCAAACTACAGTACCCAGTATGGACAATATCGCCTATTACGAGACATGGCAGTGTTAATAACATCTTAATCTATGAAACCAGTAATGACGACGAAAAGATGATGAGGAGTACAAGTGATCCCGTACTCGGCAGTAGTGTCGATTTGATAATCTCCATGAGATCACAATTGTTAATGGTACAGGACAGCAACACCATTGTAGACAATGGTGTTTTAGATGACGTGTCTATGGAAACTGTTACATGTGGCTGTCCCCTCTATTACCTCTGGTGGACTCACCACACATCAAAACTGAAAGCACCATGCCTATAAAGAATACAGAGAAAGGATGTAAGGTGATGGCTGGTAATATGCCCAACTGGTTATCAACAAGTCTCGTGGCAATAAAGGAGATGTACCGATATGTACATGTTACAACAATTCAAACACACATGATGCACTACATGCAGAATTGTGTGGTGATATGAAGGACATGAAAGATGTTATTAGACTAGGGATGGAGAAAATAAACACCAAGTTCAACCATCTGAACAGTATCAGAGCTGAGCTGGTATCAGAGAGGGTTGATAAAGTAGCTAGCAAATGTGAGCAGTTAAAATCATGCTAATCAAACTACTGAAAAAGCAGTGTAAGTAGTAGAACATGCGATTTGTGAGATGCAAATGGAATATGAGCGCCCCTATAAATTAGTAGAACAGCTGGCCCGAAATGAAGGTTTCCTAAAATTTGAACAAAGATATACAAACGAAGAAGAAAATGAAATAAAAAAGCATGTGGGAAAAGGGCAAACTTGATAGCAACCTCACCATGGCACAGCCTGAGGTAGCCCAGCACAGGACATATCTCGATGAAGTTGAAACATTGATAACTGAATGGGAGGAGCAGATTTTTGTAAAAATACAAAAACAAGTCCATTCAATGTCACAAAAGAAATGGTAGGAAGTGGTCCCTCCAGATACAGCATACACATATATTCTGGAGCAGTCAGTATACAAACCAAACCTGGTACCTGTAGAACCATTTCAGCTCATTACCATTACATATACAAAAGGTAGATGGTGGAAAGGAGAGAGAAATGGTTAAACATATGACCAGACCGCCAAGTCCAACAATCGTCTACGCTCAGCTGGCCCTGGGTGTCTCGGCAGTTGTGACACAAACACATCCTATTCCGGCAACTTAATATTTATCTTAATATTGATGAAATTATAACAATCTTATGTAGCATTACAATATATGTGTTTTGAAACTGATATACCTCCATCTTATTATAATCATACTGTGTCCAGTCAGAGCCATACTTATTGATGCTTGATGCTAATTGCATTGGAGGCTTAATTTAAAAAAAAAAAAAAAAAAAATGAGGCTCATTCAGTCTACATGATCGCTTTTCCAGCATTCCACTAAAAGGTGGTCATTGAAGTATTCCCAGAGTTTACAACAGCCAAGTACTTGCACAGTTGATCAGCCACCAACTCAGTAACCACAAGTTTGACAAAAATAAATCCAGTCATCTTTAATTGAACTGTCACCTAACGTAACTCATAGGCCATTTGACCCTCAGAATGTGTAGTTGCAGTATTGCATGAGGAAAGCAGACTTTCATATAAACAGGGGAAAGGAGAGGGGAAAAAATATATTTTTATTCTCAAGATATGTAAAAAGTAGAACACATGCAACTAAATTATAATTGTTTTCAATTTTATGACTGCTAATAAATAAAAAAAAAGTAGTAGCTATTATCTTCTTTAAATTCTCATTCTGATACTACTGTACATTAGTGAATGGGGAGACAGTTTACAAATATAAAGCAGAAAATACGTGAAGGATAAAAAAAATTATACAACTGCTGAGTACAAAAAAAAAAAAAAAAAAAAAAAAAACCAGAAGAAGAGTAAAAGCAACCTAACAGAAATATTCACATATAGACAGTAATTAATACACTTGAAAATAAACATATGTGATAAGACATTTGTTGCCATTGTCAAGAATCAATCACAAGTTTTTCTGACAAAAGATATTACGAATTATCGCAATGGTAAGATTGAGATTACTTTTCATTACATTATTTATGGCACTAAAACTTATAAGAGGTGTGTTTTCTTTTTTTTGGAAGTAAGAACCTTATTGTTGTACTTTAGTGGTACACATGCTGCAAGGAGTGTAGCATGCTACAGGAACAATGGTGCTCAGATGCAGCTCTGTTGCTAACCTGTACAGCTAGCATTTGCCTATAAAGGTGAAGGCCAGTGGCGGAGCATCCTATGTGTTCACTGGTTCAGTGAACCCTCGGAAATTCTCATCGTGAAAAAAAAAAAAAGTGTTTTTAAAGTATCATTCTTTGTTTCGTCCTTCTATCAGATCATTTTATATGCACATTCGAGGATTTTTATAACATTAGAAACGTTTTAGGTCGTGGAGATAGCAAGTCTATGATTAGTAGTGGGGTTGCCTTAATATGGGCGAAGTGGCGACAGCGTTGCACTGCGCATGCGCGACTCAGGTTCAAATCCTCTTCTGAACCCCATGCGAGCAGCATATGGTGTTGGCTGTTAGGGACACCAGCTCCTGGCTACTCGAGCTCTGGCTGTTACGCACGAACTGTCCCGAAGCAGGACAATGGAGCTACTGCACACGTCGTCTTGTGCATGCACAAATCCTCCATTACAGCAACATCTGCCATTCATATTTGTGTTTGACACATTTGAGATTCATCAAAAGCACATCATATTTCGTAAAAATCTTATTACTATAAATTAAAGACACATCAACTGTAAATGGCTTCACATGATCTGATCATGATTAATAATGAAGTCACTACTCTATTCCTAGCAAGAATAGCAGTGTGGTTAGCGACATCACATTGTGCCATTGAAGGTAGTGGGTTCAAGACTGACTTAAAGTAAATTTTTAAAACCCAATCTTGTTTTTAATGAATACAGGAACAACAATGACTTTTGTATTGTTACTTTCCACATACCTTGCGACGTTTTAGCAAATGTATCATGATTTTGAGAGTAAATGACATTTATACTATTCATCGTAACAAATATTTAACTGTTTGAAAAGAGGTGGGGGAGAGCAGCCTTTCCACTTGCATTTTTTGTCAATTTAGTGTCATGTGACCCGCAGGTAGTTTGTCTCTTTATCGTAACAGATTCGTTTTGTTAGTCACTTAACAGTGTTATCAGTTACTTACTGGTTTTTAGTGTTCATGTGCATATTCATATGTTCTTGGTGTTTATTATCAAAGAAAAATGAAGAATGTTCAGTATCTTTTAGAAACAAATTACTCAGCTTTAAGCTTGGAACAAAAGTGTAAAATAAAGAAACTTGGTAGGTTGATGCCTCGGCTTGAGTTGAAGCAAGTGTAAACAAGTCGAGATAAGACATTCTGAAAATCTTTTAACGAAAATATATCTAAAGGGAGGTGGGCAAAGCGGGATGCTTTTCCTGGTGCCACTTGCAGAGGTGCGTCAAATTGTCTCTTTGGATACCGAAACTTCGTCATGCCGAGTGGGGGGAAAGGGGGGGGGGGGGGCAGATCCAGCAACTTAAGAAGTTAACCCCCAGTCATCTGAAGCACCAGTGCCACTGGTGAAGGCCAAACAGACTCTGTCCCAGTGCAAGATTGTGGCACCCATATTTTGGGATGGTGATTTGTTGGTTTACATCATACCACGAGGAACCACTATCAAATTGGAGGCCTATTAGCGCTTTATTGGCCTGGAGTGTCACATTATGGATTGCACAGCCTCCCGTGTTGGTGGTTAGAATCCTTCCTTGGGCATGGATGTGTGTGTTGTCCTTAGGTTAGTTTAACTTAGTTTAAGTAGTTTGTAAGACTAGGGACTGATGACCAACTTAGTTTGGTCCCATAGAATTACAAATATTTGAACATTTGTAAGCCTATTGCCAAACATTTAGTGCAATACAAAACAAAACTGTAGTATGGTGACAAAGGCAATTGTCCTTCTGCACAACAGTACAATGTCTCAAACTGCATCTCAGACTCAAGATTTACTGGACACTTTTGGTTGGGAAGTTTTAGACCACCGGCCCTACAGTCCTGACTTTATGCTGCCACCTTAAACACCACACCAGTGGCAATCATGTTAATGATGACACCAAAGTGAAAACAGCTGTAAACCCTTGGTTATCGGAATAAATGGAAAATTATTATGACAACCATTTTCCAAACTTAGTTGTAAGGTATGATAAGTGTTTAAACAAAGCTGGTGGGTATGTTGAAAAATAGAGTAAAGTATGTAGGGCTTAGAATCTGCAAATAAAAGTGGTGTTTGAAAATTATAGCTTATTGTGTAGTTATTTTCAAATGGCCCTTGCTTAGAAAATAAATAAATAACTAAAAAATGCCTCATACATGTAGTTTATACAATGTACGAGGGTGAATACACATGTGATTTCAACTTCACACCAGAACTTAAAAAAAAAAAAGATAAAACAGTGAGTGATAAACAGTGACCCTATATAAAAAAAAAAGTCGCAATTTCATATCCCACAAAGATATGCACAGTGTTTACTGGTGCAGGGCTCATTAAACTTATTATCTGGCAGATTCCTTATCAGTCAAGCACACAGTATCTATTGGAATTCAGTGCAATTCCAAAGGGAGATGAAAACTTCTTACTGCATATGCTAATTTTATACCAAATGCATGATGAATCAAGAGTCTTTGGATTAAAGCTGAATGAAAAGAACTTTAAATTACAATGTTCCTAGTTGTTTTAATCCCAATTATATTTAGATACTTGTTGCATTTCCTCACATTGTTCAACATTCTAGGCAGGCCATATTTCTAACTGAGTGTAGAAGAATGTGTTTGAAATAACTCCAACAATCATTGGGTATCACTTTACTATTTATAACAACAGAATTTAATTAGTTAGTGTGTAAATGAAAGACAACAAAAAATTCGTACAAAAGTTAGAGCCTGAAAAACTTCTACTGTTCATCTATGAAATAAAATGTGTTGTTCTTTACTAAATATGAGTCTGCATAAATAATAATAGAATTATAATGGGTAGTTTGAGGGAGCTTCTTTTGACACGATTTTGATCTTTCTCATTATTTGACTTGTCAACCATCTACATCTTGACAGTTTTGATTGATATTTCATTGAAGTTACAAGTTTTACTGGGTTTTTGTGTAGCATACAAGAAACAATACAGTTAACACATGGCTTTATGAGGGTTTCACAATGGTAAAGAGATTTGCCTGTCTTTGTCACTCCACAAATTACCAAGAAAGAATCTTTCAAGGAGATTTCATTAAGTTTTTTGAATCCTGAAAATATTGATTAAGTTTTTTGAATCCTGAAAATATTGATCTTTCTATTCTGTAAGTACAGGTGAATTCCCTAAAAATAATGGGACAATTTAACTTTAACTTTAACCATCCATCTGTTTGGAAGGACTTGTGGCTTGATAAAATCCAAATCTATATATTTTTCATACTGTGATAAGGTGAAGCTTCACAGCTATCAAATGATTTTGAAATTCCATTTTTGTTAAACCTCAGTTGTTCTTTATTTGGCTCAGAGCTACCGGCTTTGATAATAAATCACTTTCAAGCCTCAGCAGCGCAAGATCACTTTCTTATAACCACATCACAATTGAAAAGCTTTGACAAGGATGTAATTACACCAACAACATGGCACTACTTACAGCATCAAGGTAAGATGATATTTCAAACATGCAACTGTAGATCTTGTAATAAACTGCATACACAATATTTTGCTAATTTCACAGCTACAGGTGTTTTTACAGTTAATAAAGTTGCCCTATAAAATTTTGCTCACATTTACAACAATTAGTATGCTTCTGATTACATGTACAATATTTGTAACTTGAGAAAAAAGAAGGCAGATTAGGATTTAACATGCCATCAACAATGAGAATATTTGAAATGAGAAAGAGAAGAAAACGAAAGGGAGGAAAATTTGATTTTGAAAGCCTCAATATTCAGACCATCATTTGGTTACTGCCATCAGCAAATGAATCTTATATGTTTCATGATAGAATGGCTATGTAATTATTTTAGAATGTATTATAGTAATATACTTTTACTTACATATGACAGGTAAGGTTCCAAAACTAACAAAACCTGCATAAGTCGATTCTTCAAGCGATGATGATGAGAGTCTGAAAAATAACGAGTTTTCTGGAGTTCAGATTTGTCTTTCTGCAGCAGCTTTTCTACAATCTGAATTGGGAGGTCTTGTTTCACTGAACTTAAAGCAAGTAGGATTTGTAATGATCTTGCCCGAACATCACCATCTGAGATGCAGGGTCTGCAAATCAAATATCACATTGTCAAGCTAATACACATTTCTTGTCATAAAAACTACAGCACCACAAAGGGGACAAACAACAGACATTAAATTTTGATGATGTGTGGTACATTCTTGGACATACATATGATAAGTGATTCAACACAACCACACAAGATAAGTAAGAATAATGTCATCTAGATTTGTATGTACAGAAAGATTATTTAATTGATTTTTCATTCACAAATCACATTTGAATATTGGTTGACTATGAGAAGATTTTGTTATGCTTCATGTAAAGATCTACTAACTTGTGCGAAATTTGGTATCAGCAGAAATCTTAGGCTATTTGACAGTGGTGATTATGTTGGTCAAAAGAAATATAGAATCAATAGTTTCTGGAAGGCCATGAGGGAGTCTGTTCTAAAGAACAGACACCATTGGTTGACATTACCAGTCACAAATTTATGAATTATCTATACATTTCTAAACATCTTGGTTGTTTCAGGGAACTGAATGAAATTTAATGGAGAAGTTTAAATGTTGTGCTGGACTGGGACTTGAATGTGATTTTACTTCCTACTATTAGGCTAACCAAACATGCTTCCCATCCTGCCCAGATTCCAAACTACTATTGTAGTGTTCCAAGCCCATCATTCCACTTCCTTGCTGATTTAACTGTATTCATGCAGAGGGTTGGGCTTAATTATGCATTAGCAGTGATTCTTTTCATCATAAAAATTTCAACACTGATGCACGATTAAGTATGATCCTGTGTAGTAATATAAATAAAGCTGCAAGAAATGAAATAACCAAGAGAAGCCACAGCAATAATAGTGTGTGATACATTGAGAATTTGGGTGGCATGAGAAGTGTGACCAGATATATTAATGGTTAAGTATACCTCCAGCCCAAAGCAAGAAATCTGGGTTCAAGTGCTGGTCTGACACAAATTTTCAACCTTTTCATTGAATTTAATTCAGTACCCTGAAACAACCAAGATGTTTAGATAGTTCTAATTCACAATTAGATGTTCTCTTCCCTACAGCTTAGGTCTTCGTGGCAAACAAGTCTGCTCCAGTCCCGAACCTCTGTAACATCCTAGTCCATCCCTATGAAATCCCCAAACCACCTTCCCTACCTTCTGGTTCCTACCCTTGTAACCACCCCCGTTGCAAAACCTGCCCTATGCACCCTTCCACCACCACTTACTCCAGTCCAGTAACCCAGAAGGTGTACACGATCAAGGGCAGAGCCACTTGCGATAGTACCCACGTGATTTACCAAATGACATGCCTGCACTGTGAAGCATTCTATGTGGGAATGACCAGCAACAAACTGTCCGTTTGCATGAACAGTCACAGGCAGACAGTGTTTGTTGGTAATGAGGATCACCCTGTGGCTAAACACGCCTTGGTGCATGGCCAGCACATCTTGGCACAGTGTTACACCATCCGGGTTATCTGGATACTTCCTACCAACACCAATCTTTCAGAACTCTGGAGATGGGAACTTGCACCTTCAGCATATTCTCTCTTCCCATTGACCACCTGGTCTCAACCTCCACTAAATTCAAATTCCTGTCCACCATGTTTAACATCTTTGCCTTGGTTCTCTGGATAGAGCCTCTACCTCAAGTGGTATCTCTGTCCAACTTCTTTGTTTTCTACAGCATGTCTGCCTAGGTGTGTTTGCATCTGTGTATATGTCTGGGTGTGGGTGTGTATTTGTTTTCCTTCCTTTCCCCCCCCCCCTCCCCCCCAAGAAAAGTCTTTCCTCTCTCGGGATTGGAATGGCTCCTTACCCACTCCCTTAAAACCCTCATCATTTCCTTTTCCCTCTCCTTCCCTTCTGCCTGAAGAAGCAACTGGGTTGCAAAAGCTTGAATTTGTGTGTGTGTGTGTGTGTGTGTTTTATTTGTTACCATCACTAACTGTGCTCCTTTGCTCGGTAAATTAACTTCATCTATTTAAAAAAAAATTTTTTTTTAGATATTTTTATCTCAGACATATTGTTCTTTCAGCCATACAAGTTCATCCAGCCATGTCACATAACCTGTTTGAAGCAAGAAAAGTATAGAAAGTTTAGCTCTATCTGGAGCACCAGAGGCTGTCAGCATAAGGTCAGTGGATTGGCACCTTGTCATCTTTTCAGGCAAGTCCCAGTTATAAGTAAAGCAAAACAATATAGCTATCTGTGTCTAGAGACTCCAAGAAGAATAAAGGTGGCAGGTTACATTCATACCACTATATGGATCCAGCACCTGGTGTGGTGAAACGGGTTGTCATCAGTTGATACAAGAAGTAATTTGGAGGACAAAGTGTACATTCTGACACCTTAATGCCAGTGTCAATCTCCTGGCTTTGAGATCTCTATAATATTACCTTTTGACCAGGTAACTCTGAATGATGCCCATAATGTTCTGGCCTAACTAACTACATATGGTGTTCTGCTGTTGCCTTGGCCAGCAATTTCTTCCGACCTCTCACGCCCTGAAAACAGCTGGTCATGGGTTGTCCATAGACTGGTAGATCACCAATTGCCAGCACTATGGTTGATGAATTCTGGCATAGAACTGATACATAGTGGAATAATGTACCTGTATCTCTCATCCGAGCCCATTTTGATTACTTGCCAAGCCCATTTTCAGCCATTTTTCACTGCTACAGGTGGTAGTTCTGTAAACTGAACTTCAGTCCTTATATACCCCAAAGCACATGTAAACTGAATCATGCATTCCTTCTGCTATTCTGCATATCTGTAATTACTAAAATGTTGATACTTTCAACCCTTCCTGATGTTGCAATTTTTTATTTCCAGTTGTGTACATACAGGAATCTCGAATGAAAGATGAATAATAATGTAAGGGCAAACTACCACTCACCACACAAAGAAAGTGTTGACCAGAGGTGAAAAACATGGAACAGCAGCTGATTATTCTTACTCAGGTTATGAACTTTCATGATTCATAGCACTTGACTTATATGTGTACTCTCTCTTCTGAAAAACATTTCTAAGCAATTTATTCTTTACATTATGGGCACTGAAAATTAACTACATGTTATTAAATTCCACATTTTCAAGTGAACATCCTAGACATTTAGTTAAAACAGTTATTGTACTTATGCAGTCAACTTCTCAACATGGGTTGACCTGAAGGTAAACAGTAACATGAATAAAACAAACTTTGTACACAGCAAAGACCAAAACTTTTGATATGTCCAGAGAAGGACATTTCTAAATGCCACGTGTAGCAGTGACACACATTGCTCAACTATTGTTTAAAATAGTGAATTTGTATCATTAACATATGGAGCATCAGTCCTCATTTGGCTATAGAGGTTAGGTTTCTCTTGGTTTCACTACATAACTTCAGACAAATGCCATGTTTCTTTTGAGAAAGTCACAGCTGATTTCTTTCCTCATCCCTTTCCAGATTGAGTTTGTGCTATCACCCTAACAACTGCCAAATACATGGTATCTAACATTACTTTTCTTTTCTTCCATTGTACGTCATGAATCATGTCATGCTTGTATTCTTTACCTTGCGTTGTCAGTGTCTAGTTACCTTTAAGATTACAGAAGGACAAAATTGCTACTCAGTTCTTAGTGTCAAGAGGCCAAACTTCAGTCTACTTGCAACAGCCACATTTATAAGTGACAAATTTATGGTATCTTCCAAAACTATTAGTTCTTGTACCAGGGAGAAAAGAGAGCTACACTTTATGAATGTAAGAAAGGAGAATCATGTTATCAGGTTATTCAAACACCCAGATGAGAGAGAGAGGGGGGGGGGGGGGGGGGGGAAGAAGGGGGGATGGAGAGGAGAAAGAAATAGAGAAAATAATTAAGTGATTGAATAAAATATATAACATATATTTTCTATCAAAATCTGAGCAGGTAGTATGGGCATGTACCCTGATGGTAAATCACAGACCACAGAAAATGAACACAGTTTCATTAGTCAATGCCAGATAGAGAGAAGGGGGCAACTTAAATATAAAGTTTGACTGAAACATGATTTGCAGCCAAAACCAAAACCTTAACTGAATCCGTAAAAGATGACAGAGGAGGCATACAGATTTACTGACCTAAGCTTTCCATCTAATAGTTGTGAATATTAAGTCAACCTGTGAGCCAGCGCATACAAATTTGTTGTAAATGCTATTAGTGAAACTATGTCATTTTCAACACAACAGGTGTATTGAGCAGCATTGGTCATTAATGTTTTATTTATAAACAACAGATCGATTTCAATCACATAGTGACCATCTTCAGTGTCCTTCAAACAAGCATTGTGAATGCCCTGAATGTAACTGCAATGGCAAACTACATTTTCCTCAAAGTTCTCATAGCACTTTTGCATTTCTTCAGAAAAGGCAAAGCAGAATAGTTGAAAATATACTTAGTTGTTGTGTGAGTAGCAAAGTCCTGAATCTCATTTACAATACATTTATTGCTGATGACACTGCAATACAGAAATAGAATTGGCAGTTTACCCTAAAATTGATATGTAAGCAAAATTGTGGAGTATGTTCACTGCATGACACTATCAGATTATGTCCTGTTGCTAACAGACTTGACTCACGCACAGCCAAGTCCTTGCATGTACTTTGAAAATTTCATTGGTTGTTCTTATCTCTTCTTTGCCATTATTATTTTTCATTTGTTTACCCCAGTAATTAAATTTAAGTGAAGTAGAGTTGTTGTTATATAGTGCTGATGTTCCTGTCAGTAAATAAAGTTCAATCAGTGTTGCATAAAGTATTTTGAAAAATAATGTTACAGTTCCGACAAACCATATGATTGTTGTCAGAGTACATTTACGCAAACTCAACAGGAAAAGCTGTGTACCAAATTATCCTCACTTTCAAGGAAACACATTAATAAAAGTTTTCAGCATAACAATATGATAACACATTCCAGTAAGTAAAAAACTGAATATGTTAAATAGTTATAAACATAGTATAAGAATATCAGTATAAGATATAATTGTGCTGTACTTTGATTAACAATAAAATATGATTTTTAACAATGGAAAATATGATTGTAAATGATAAGAATGGAGGACAGGTAATAACTCACTGTAAAGAGGCTCGCTGAGATGCTATTTTCATTCCTGTCAGCATCTCAGTGAGCCGTTTTACGATGAGCTTTTACCTGTCCTCCATTACTGACAAATACAATTTTTACCCGCACTGAATCCATCCCGAACACGAATCAACTTCATCCATAACTTCATGAAAAATGGTTTCAGCCAAGCCAAAGATTTGGCTGATTTCTGGCCAAAATCCTAAATTGCAGCTGAAAGTAATAATTTGGCCGAAACAGAATATTTGGTTAGGTTCTAACTTAAACAAGTTCACAGTGGAGCAAAGTTGGCATAAGCCCAGGTAACAGCTATAAGGAGCATTCTAAATGACAAGCATAAATCAAGTATATTTGCAAACAGAGTACTGAAAGTGGCCATAAAATGACAAGATCTCACATACATCGAATTACTACAGATGTGTGTCATACTGTCATCAAATTTTGCTAGCCGGAAACAAACACTAATGAACAAAATTGCAGCAAACTGACTTATGACTTCAAGCAGTCATTCATAGCATTTTCATTTCTCAACAAATTCTCAAGTAATTGAAATTTTTTTGCAATTAAAATTTATCGTTATAGGCTGTGGTCGAAAGCCAAGTTCTCTTTCTGAGTGTGTGTGTGTGTGTGTGTGTGTGTGTGTGTGTGTGTGTGTGTGTGTGTGCACGGATGCACATGTTTTTAGACTGAAAAATTTTGTACAGTTGGCCATTAAAAAGATGGATATTGTCCACATAACTTTATTATTTTTGTTGCAAATGATCCATTTACAGAAAGTTGCATTAAAAACTGAACTAAAAAAGGTTTCCACTTATTACAAAGATTAAGAAATACTTTTCTCCATTGTTTTCCATTCTATGAATATGAAAGATTAAAACTGCAGGATCAGAAGTGACGTCTGTTTTTGCAGAACTGCTGACCTATTAGGTGAGTTCCAGCATGGTTTCAGAAGAGGTCAAAGTACCATGTCAGCAGCAGTACAATTTGTACATCATGTACTTGAAAAAATAAATGCAAGTCCCAAGCAGCAGGACCTTTCAAAAGCTTTTGATATAGTACATCTTGATGTGCTCTTATAAAAAACTGCAATGAGTGATGTCAATGGAAAACTCTTGTAATTTCTGCAAACATACTTAAAAGAAAGACAGAAGTGTACAGAAATAGTATATGACAATGGAGTTATAATAGAGAGGAGGATAAGAAACAAACATTTTGGTGTTCCTCAGGGCTCCATTTATTCAAATGTTACGTAAACAAGTTCCCAAGTTCCCTAGATAATTACCATCTGATTACAATGTATGCTGATGACACCTCTGGTGTCTGTTTTGCAGACAGTGAGCCCAATCTAATTGACAAAATTCAGAACTTTATTGAAAAAACTAGAGCTCACTTTGTAAGAGATAACTTAAAAGTGGACGACATTCCCTCAGAACTACTGAAGTCTCTGGGAGAGCCAGCCATGACAAAACTATTTCACCTGGTGCATAAGATGTGAGACAGGGGATATACTCTCAGACTTTAAGGAAAATGTAATAATCCCCATTCCAAAGAAAGCAGGTGCAGACAGGTGTGAAAATTACAGAAGCATCAGTCTGATAAGTCATGGCTGCAAAATTTTAACATGAATTATTTACGGAAGGATGGAAAAGCTGGTAGAAGCTGACCTTGGGGAAGACCAGTTTGGATTCAGGAGAAATGTAGGAACACTTTGGATTCAGGAGAAATGTAGGAATGAGGGAGGCAATCCTCACTTTACAGCTTATCTTAGAGGATAGATTAAGGAAAGGCAAAAGTACATTTCTAGCTTCTGTAGATTTGAAGAAAGCTTTTGACAATGTTGATTGGAATACAATCTTCCAAATTCTGAAATCAGCAGGAGTAAAATATAGGCAACGGAAGATTATTTACAACTTATACAAAAACCAGACAGCAGTTATCAAGAGTTGAAGGGCATGAAAGGGATGCAGAAGTTGGGAAGGGTGTAAGACAGGGTTGTAGCCTTTCCCCAATGTTATTCAATTTGTACATTGAACAAGCTATAGAGGAAAGCAAGGAGAAATATGGAGAAGGAATTAAAGTTCAGGGTGAAGAAATAAAAACTTGTGTTTTGCTGATGACATTGTGATTCTGTCGCAGACAGCAAAGGACCTCGAGGACTAATTGAATGGAATGAACAGTGTGTTGACAGAAGCACATAAGATGAACATTAACAAGAGCAAAACAAGGGTAATGGAATGCAGTCTTAGAAAATCAAGCGATGCTGAAGGAATTAAATTAGGTAGTGAATCAATAAAAGTTGTAAATGATTTTTGTTACTTTGGCAGTAAAATAACATATGATGGTCACAGTGCAGAGGATATAAAACGCAGAATGGCAATGGAAAGAAAAGTGTTTTTGAAAAAGAGAAATTTGTTAACATCAAATATTAATTTGAGCATAAGGAAGTCGTTTCTGAAGGCATTCATATGGAGTGTTGCCTTGTATGGGAGTGAAACGGACGATAAACAGTGTGGACAGGAAGAGGATAGATGCTTTTGAAATGTGGTGTTACAGAAGAATGCTGAAGATTAGGTGGGTGGATTGTGTACGTAATGAGGTACTGAACAGAATTGGGGAGAAAAGGAATTTCTGGCATACCTTGACTAAAAGAAGGGATCGATTGGTAGGACACATTCTTAAACATCAAGGAGTAGTGAATTTAGTGTTGTAGGGAAGTGTGTGGGTTAAAAATCTCAGAGGGAGACCAAGAGATGAATATAGTAAGGAAATTCAAACGGATTGTAGGTAGCCGTTCTTATGAGGAGATGAAGAGGCTTAGGCTTGCTCAGGATAGAGTAGGGTGGAGAGCTACATCTAACCAGTCTCCAGACAGAAGACCTCAGCACAACTTAAAAGTAAATATAGATAAAACAAATATTATTCACTTTCAACTTACTGGTTCAAATAGGAAAAATATTGCAAACTAAGATATTCTGTGATAAAGCTGTTCAGAATATAAATTTCTAGATTCACACATAGGTGAACCGATTTCATGGAAGCAGCATATTAACCACATCTGCAAAAAACAAAAGAAAAAACTGGTTTGATGCAGTTCTCCACACTACCCTGTCCTGTGCAAGTCTCTTCATCTGAGAATACGTTCAGCAACCTACATCCTTTTGAATCTGCTTACTGTATTCGTCCCTCGGTCTCCCTCTATGATTTTTACCCCACACACTTCGTTATAATGCTAAGCTGACAATTCCTTGATGTCTCAGAATGTGTCCCCCCAACCTGTCCCTTCTCTTAATCAGGATATGGCAGATACTCCTTTTCTCTCCAATTCAGTTAAGTACCTCCTCATTAGTTACGTGATCTACCCATCTAATTTTCATGATTCGGCTGTAGCACCACATTTCAAAAGCTTCTATCATCTTTTTATCTGAACTTCTTATCATCCAAGTTTCACTCCCATACAGTGCTACACTCCAGACAAATGCTTTCAGAAAGCTCTTCCTAACATTTAAATTAATATTGGATGTTAACAAGTTTCGCTTCTTTAGAAATGCTTCTTCCCATAGCCATTCTGCATTTTATATTTTCTTTACTTCGGCCATCAGAAGTTATCTTGCTATCCAAATAACAAAATTCATCTACTACTTTTATTGTCTCATTACCTAATCTAACTGCTTCAGCATCACCTGATTTTCTGACATTGCATTCCATTATCTTCATTTTACTCTCGTTAATGTTCATCTTATATCTTCATTTCAAGACACTGTCCATTCCATTCAATTGCTCTTCCAGATCCTTTGCGGTCTCTGACAGAATTACTATGTCATCGGCAAACCACAATATTTTTTATTTCTTCTCCCTGCACTTTAATGCCCTCTCCAAATTTCTCCTTCCAGTCCTTCACTGCCTGCTCAATGTACAGATTGAACAACAATGGGGAAAGGCTACAACCCTGTCTTACTCCCTTCCCAACCTGTGCGTCCCTTTGTTGCCCTTTGACTCTATTAACCACTGTCTGGTTTTTGTATATGTTGAATATAACTCTTCGCTCTTTATATTTTACCTCTGCTACGTTCAGAATTTGGAAGAATGTATTCCAGGCGACATTGTCAAAAGCTTCCCCTGTCTCATACATCTTGCATACCATGTGATACATTTTTTTCACGACTGTCTCTCCTAACGATATCAGCAGTTCAAACGGAATATCATCTACTGCAGGGGCGTTTTTTCATGCAATGTATATGCTGGAAACCATAATGTTAGTGAAAGAGGATACCAAAGTTACACAGAGGAACATGGAGGTACACAGTCATGACACAAAGCAAAAAAGAGACAGTCACATGGTTAGCGGAAGATTAAATTTAACTGGAAAAAGCTCCTACGTCAAAGGAGCTATTTTTTTTAACAATTCATTGCCCAATTAACTTAAAATGTTAACAGGGGATACCTTTAAAAAGCAACTAAAGTAGTGACTTAACCAAAAACGCCCATATAGCTTGGCATTAACAGAAACAATCCTGTATGAGGAAAAGTACTGTAACTGTAATAGCTTAGACTGTTAAAATATTTGCAATTGTAATGTACTGTAATTTGTAATAACTGTCAAAAAATGTTTTATACATTGATAAAAGTGCCATGCATGTAAAATTACATGTTACGACTATAAATAAATAACATACATAAATTCATACTAGACGCCACGACATCTGGCACCCCAACATCTCATACATGCCCCGTCATGTGTCTGTTGACATCATCTCCCATGTTCTCACTGCTGGTTGCCACCTCACTGCTCATACTGCCCTCCATAATTGCCACCATGCTCAGCTCTTGGTTGGGGGAGGGGGGCGGGACTATGTGGCAGCCCTTACCTCCACATGTTGATTTGCAGTTGGTGCACAGCAAGTTTCTGTGTCCACCATTAATCCATTAAGTTCAAGTAATAGATGTATCCGTTCTCTGCGTTCTGTAGCTAATAGCTTGTGGGAATGACAAGATTTGGCCCTGACACATCTGTGGTATTATATGAGCTTCATGGCAACACTCTTCAGGCAACACAGCCTATTCTAGGATAATTACAACAGTTTGCTCTAGGCCATGCGTCGACAGTTTGTGGCCAGTGAAGCAGTCACATTATTGATTGATCTTTCACAATGGTAATGGCAATGGCACAAATAAGACATTTATCAGATTTAGAGATAGAGCAGCTTCTTTTAGTGACAATAATTTCAGTGACAGTTCTGCAAGTTTTCAAGACGGATGTTGGGGTTAGTAAAAGTGATTTCAATTCAGAAACAACTGACAACGAGATGCTACTGCAATAGATGGCACCTAGTGCATTTGTGCATGCTAGTTCAATGGTAGTACAGGTACTCTTATGCCTCTGAAAGAATATGGTGTGATGACTTGTTTTAAGTGTATTGTGGATGATGCTTTTGGCAAAATAATAGCTGAACAGACTAACTGACATGCACAACAGTTCATAACTTCTCATTTAAATTTGGCATGTTGCTCCAGGGTTTGCAGTTGGCAGGATACTACAAATTATGAGATAACAGCCCTTAATGGAATTCTTGTCCACCAAGGAATTGTTCACAAACCAGAATACAACATGTACTTTCCAAAGAGAAATTTGTAAACAAAAACACAAAGAAACAAGTTTATGTCTGGAAAAAGTATGCAGCACCGCAAGGGCAGGGGCCCTAACCTCGCAATTAAAGATTTAAGGGTGCAAACCAGTTTCCAGGAGGGTTTCTACCTGCCATGAACAATAGGTCAGGACCAGCCAGGTAAGAGGTTTCCTGGGCTGGGCCTCAGCAGTTCTCACCTTCCCTCTGCAGACGACACTCATGATTCCGTTTCTGGACCCGCACTTAAGATAAGCCACACACTGACACTCTTCATGGTGTTACACATGACTGTGATGAGGCACACCATGCAACATAATGGAGTGCCAACGTTCACCTAAAAAGCACCTTCCACCTGCTCCACAATGCCCTCACGGAGTGATCAACAATTCCATGTCCCCCACAACTGTGCTTTTACACCATAACTTACGCCATACAAATCATCACTTGGTGCTATATAGTACAGCTGTACCTCTACTAAGAACTGGTAGTAGGCATTCTAAATATATTATGAACTTTTTAAACAACTTACAGTGCAGTGATTTAGACAATAAAATTGATTTGTGTTTGCAATTACTGTTAATTAGAGATAAAGTGGATTAGTACATACATTTGCCACAAAGGTATTGTTCCTTATTGACTAGATTTATATTGACTGAGGTATGGGAATGAGTTTCAATGAGATAGAGATCAGTGTCATGGAAGGTGACATTTGATTTGGTACTGAACTAGGTGAAATTGAGCTTGAGAAAAGGTGTTAATTTGTGGTCTTATCCACAGTTAGTTCAGAGCACAAAACTGGTATTTTTAAATCTATATAAAGCCTCAGGATTCTTTTCCTTGATCTTCAAGAAAGCATCTCTACATGGCCTATTGAAAGTATATCATATGTCAGGGGCTTCCTGGTTCACATACAGACTCCTGGCTCCCCAACTTCCCAAAATGTTTATTTTACTATCACTTCAGCACTGACTAATATGTAAGTGGTACACAGAAAATATTTTAAATTAATGATATTATATTATTAATGATATTATATTATTATATTACTTACACTAGATACTATACTTACTTTCTTCCAGTTCCATGTAAAACAGTATCCTCCTCTAATGAACTTATATATATGCATGTATCATTTTCAGCTCTGTAAAGAAATAAAAGAATTTGATGAGTCTGAAGAACATAATGTTGTATTAAAGTATGTGTCCAGTGCCTTAAATGTAATGAGGTACAGTACCTCTTATGTGAATGAATATTTTACAGTGTTTTTTAAAAGCACATATCACAATATGGAAGTTCCATTTCTATTCTAAAAATATAGGTTTTTCATCTGAAACTTTCCACTGGAAGACTTACTGGTATGGCTGGACATACAGGGTGTTACAGAAAGGTACGGCCAAAATTTCAGGAAACATTCCTCACACACAAAGAAAGAAAATATGTTATGTGGACATGTGTCCGGAAACGCTTAATTTCCATGTATTTCTCTTTAAATGTAAATTGAAATAATTCATGCAGACAATTGTCAAAATACTCAATTGTTTCGTTATTATGTACTGTACTTCCTCGATTCACCGCATTCGTAAACATTGCACTGACTGCAAAACCACTTTCGTGATGAACACTAACCAGTTGATGCTACGTACTGACATGCTTGATGCTAGTACTGTAGAGCAATGAGTCGCATGTCAACACAAGCACTGAAGTCAACATTACCTTCCTTCAATGGTGCTAACTGGCGGTGAATCGAGGAAGTACAGTACATACTAACGATACAATTGGGTATTTTGACAACTGTCTGCACAAATTATTTCAATTTACATTTAAAGAGAAATACTAAAATGAGCTCTAACATGGAAATTAAGCGTTTCCGGACACATGTCCACATAACATATTTTCTTTCTTTGTGTGTGAGGAATGTTTCCTGAAAGTTTGGCCATACCTTTTTGTAACACCCTGTATACTTATGAATGTCATCTTTCCATTAATTTGTCTCTCCTAAACACACAAGGAGAGTGGTGTTATTTTATACTTAAACAATGTTAGTATAAGTAGATTTAATAAGCAGAATCAAGAAATTAAGCATGGGTTAATATGGTTGGTTGGTTGGTTGGTTGGATGTTTAAGGGGGACCAAACTACAATGGTCATCAGTCCCCCATTTCACCACAAAGCGCCCAAAGAATACTGTGGGCGTAAAAGAGATAGGCCCAGAGTTAATGTGAAAAGTGAGAGGGGAATCCCACTTAGTCCATAAAACTTCATCAAAAACAACACAAAACAAAATGAAAGGAGACCATTACACTAAGTCAGCTTACAACAAGCAAGCCGATGGCTGTGGTTGGCCGACCATGAATATAAAATAGGAAAAGTCAACCACTCGGCAGCTCTCTAGTTAGAGAGAATGATAAAAAACCCCTGCTTGAATAAAAAGTAAAACGACGGAATCTGCCATTGTAGAATCGTCACCTAAAACTTCTGATGAAACAGCAGGGAGATTAAAATTTCTCTGCAAGGCGGCTAAAATGGGGCAGTCCAACAATATGTGGACGATAGTCAGACGGGAGCCACACCGACATTGGGGCAGGTCCTCACCCCGAAGGAGATGTCCATGTGTGAGCCATTTATGCTCAATGTGGAGGTGACACAAAACCACTGAGTACCGGTGAGAACCACGTATTGAGGAGCACCACGCAGCCATCGTCTCCTTGACAACCCGGAGCTTGTTGGGCCTGCTCAGGCTACGCCACTCAGCACCCCAAAGATGATGTACCTGGCGGCGCAACAAGGATCGGAGATCTGGAGCTGGGAGGCCGATCTCTAAGATAGGGGCATTAACCGCCTGTTTGGCAAGCCCATCGGCACGTTCGTTGCCTGGGATGCAACGGTTGAGCTGGCGTCTGCAATCCCTGTAGCTGCTTGATTTTACTCCAGACCTGTGAGGCTGATGTACGCGTCCCAATAGTGGAAACGTACCTCTCCCAGCACTCCTGTTTCCATCATCTGATTAGCTGGCGAGCACGAGCACGAAGTCGTCTAAAATTGATGAGGTGCTCCTGAGAGGGGTGCCGTTTGTATCATTGTAAGGCCCGCCTGCAGTCTTTAATGGCCTCAGTAACCTCCGGCGACCACCACGGCACTGTCTTATGCCATGGGCACCCTGATGTATGCGGAACGGTAGCGTCCGCAGCAGAAATAATAGAACGTGTGGCACTTTCGACCACCACATCGACGTTCTCGAGTGGGGGAGGGCCAATGATGGCAGCAGAAGCATAGTCTTCCCAGTTAGCCTTGTGCAGAACCCACCTGGGTGGGCGTGCTGGGGACTCGCATTGCGGGAGTGACAAAAAACAGGGAAATGGTCACTGCCACACAAGTCGTCATGGGCACTCCAGTGAACAGATGGTGGAAGGCTGTGGCTGCAGATGGACAGATCAATGGCCGAAAATGTGCCATGTGTCACACTAAAATGTGTGGGGGCACCTGTATTAAAGAGGCAGAAGTCGAGTTGAGTTAGTAAATCCTCGACAGCCCTGCCATGATCAGAGATTGTAGAACCACCCCACAAGGGACTGTGGGCATTAAAGTCGCCCAACAGTAAGAAAGGTGGGAATAGTTGAGCTATGAGTGCAGCCAAAACGTTCACAGATACATCACCATCTGGCGTCAAGTAGATACTGCAGACAGTAAACTTCTGTGTGGTCCTCACCCTGACACCCACTGCTTCTAATGGTGTTCGAAGGGGCACGGGTTCACTATACACAGAGGTGAGGACATACACACACACACTCCACCTGAGACCCTGTTATATATACTACGATTGCAGTAAAATCCCCTGTAGCCATGAAGGGCAGGGGTCCGCATTGCTGGAAACCAGGTTTCCTGGAGAGCAATGCAGAAAGCAGGTGTCGTGCTCAGAAGCTGCCGTAGCTCAGTCAGGTGGGGGAAGAAACCGCTGCAGTTCCACTGGAGGATGACATTGGTTGAGTGCTGGGAAGACATGAATCAGATGAGTCGGTGGGCTATAGCTCAGCATCACTTGCATCCACCTGTCTAGGTTTGTCATGTGGACTGTCCATTTTGTCAAGGGCGTCCCCGAGAGCGAGGTCCTCAGGTGACGCAAGAATCTCCACCTCATCCTCAGAAATAGAGGTGGAGGTGGAGGGCAGTGGTGGCGCGGAAGCCACCGTGGATGCCTGTGTCAAGTTCTTCATTTGTCTTTGTTTACCCCTCCGTTCCTTCGGGGGCTTCGCCAGTGGGAGGTGCTTCTCAGACTCAGCCACAGGGACTGAGGAGGAGTGCGAAGCCCTGCGGCCAGCAGTCTGCGAGCACCCCTGCTGCTGGTTAGTGTCAATATCAAGACTGGCAGAAGGAAGTGTCCCAAGGGACCCTTTCCATGTGAGGGAAGCTGGAGAAGGTTGTTCTTTCTCCAGCGGAAAGGTGGTAGCTGACACCGAGGCTTTTGCCTTGGGAGCTATGGAAGGATAATCCCCAACCACTGTGGGGGCAGGTTTAGGTTGGCGGCCCTGGGGGCCCACAGAAACAGAGTAAGTAGGAAATACTGCCACCGCCTAGGAGAGTGGCGACAACGTTACTGTTGCGAATGAGTTATTCATTGTAACAGGATGCAGCACTGGACATGCAATGGGAAGACATGTGGCCGAACTTCCAGCATTGAAAGCACCTCATAGGCGGAGGAATATAAGGCCGCACGTCACAACGGTAGATCATCACCTTGACCTTTACGGGCAATGTATCACCCTCAAAGGCCAAGATGAAGGCACCAGTAGCGACCCTATTATCCTTTGCGCCCATATGGACACGCCGGATAAAATGAACTACTCGTAGTTTAAGGTTTGCCCATAGCTCGGTGTCCGTCTGGAGCAACAAACCCCTATGGAAAATTACACCCTGAACCATATTCAGGGACTTGTGGGGAGTGATGGTCACCGCAAAGTCACCCAGTTTGTCACAAGGGAGTAGTGCCTGTGTCTGGGCAGGGGATGCTGTGTGGATGAGAACAGAACCGTTGCACATTTTAGAGAGTGAGTCCACTTCCCCAAACCTGTCCTCCAGATGTTCCACAAAGAACTGAAGCTTGGTCACTGAAAATGAGTCCCTATCAGTCCTGCTGCATACGAGATATCTCGGAGCATATTCTTCAGTCTGTTTTGTGCCCAGACGTCCCTCCCAAGGTGTGGTCAGGGACAGGAACATTTGGGGTCGTACATAGAGGCATTGAACTTTCATTTCTTGGAGACAGTGGTTGTACGTCCGCCAACGTCACTCGATTTTTGTCTTTTCATTGCGGGTAAACTGCCACGATGCCACCCACTCTGATCAGGGGCTTTCCTCATGGGTGCCACCCAGCCACAGCAATGTCACCGGGCGGGATGACCATTGCCGGGAGTCCTGATGCCCCACAGAGACATGCATCTACTCATTGGCTTGCATGAGGAGTATTCAGCTCTGGCATCGGTAGAGTGATCCCTATGTTGTCAGGGGGCTGCAGCCAAGAGGGTATATGACGACCCCACCACAACAGGCTGGCTACCATGCTGGCTTTCTGGTGCAGTGTAACCATTATGACTGGGGTGCAAGGGTGTCAGTGCACAACGGGCATGGCTTGCGCTGAGATGAAATAACCTGTCCGACGGTTACATAAAAGCCGCAGCCATGAGGCCGTTCTCTAATGGGTGCATAAGATGGAATTGCACAATGAATACTCATTGCACCACGTAATGTGTCCTTCCCCAATTGGTTCGCTCTTCAGGAAAATTTTGATAAATGGAAGGTCAAACCCACATAGGGGACCAAAGATATATGGCCGAAACGTATGAGGACTCCTTTTAGTCACCTCTTACAACAGGCAGGAATACCGCAGGCCTATTCTTATCCCCAAACCCGCAAGGGGGGGGGGTTAATATGTTATACCAAAATCTGGGCAGGTCTTCTATATTAAGCTGCAATAAATAAAAGTCACACAAACAAATGAATTTTTTTCTGGATGATGTATTCAGTTTAACAGAAATGCACTGTTGTGCCGTAATAGCCAGAGATGGCAGTCATGAGTTAAGTCTGAGGGAATGTATGTATACGTTTACTGATGGAAATTCTCCACTGCGATGCTACAATGTTCAACAAACGAGAAAGATTGAGTGGCCAATACTTACCGTAGTTCTGTACCACTTATAGACAGACAGACAGACACACACACACACACACACACACAAACACACACACACACACACACACACACGTACATGCACACACACACACACACACACACACACACACACACGCACGCACGCACACACACACACACGCACGCACGCACGCACACACACACACACACGTGTATGCACGCACACACACACACACACACACACACACACACACACACACACACACACACACACACACAGAAACATAAAGAAACATATAACAGGAGGAAGGCAAGAGAAGGGGGTGAGAAACAAGTAATTAATAAGTGAGTTGAGGATGGAAAAACAAGAGAGGTTAGCATAGATTCAGGTGGCAGTATCCAAAGGGCATGTGCCCATGCAACAGCACAGCTTTAGGAACCATTGATCTTGTGAAACCCAGCTTGCCCTTTTCTCTCATGACACCTTGTGTGCTATGGATGAAGGACAACAGGCAGACTGCATATTTCTCAGTTTCCAAAAGGCATTTGACACGGTACCACACTACAGACTGCTAATGAAGGTAGGAGCATATGGAATAGGTACCAAAGGTGAGAGTGGCTCGAAGACTACTTAAGTAATAGCATCCAGTATGTTGCCCTTGATGGCGAGTGTTCATAAGAGACTAGGATATTGTCAGGGGTGCCCCATGAAAGTGTGATAGGGCCGTTATTATTTTCTATCTATATAAATGACCTGACAGAGTGAGTTGCAATTTGCAGCTGTTTGCTAATGATGCTGCTGTGTACTGGAGGGTGTCATTCAAATGTTCAAATGTTTGTATAGCTTATGGGACTTAACTACGGGGTCATCAGTCACTAAACTTACAAACTACTTATGAACTAGCTAACATTAAGAACGGCACAAATATCCATGCCCGAGGGGGGATTCGAACCCCCAACCGCAGTGGCCGTGCAAACCGTACTGGAGCGCCGCAGTACCCTAGGCCACCACGAGAGAGTGTCATCATTGAATGACTATATTAGGATGCAGGATGACTTTGACAAAATTTCTAGGTGGTGTGAGGAATGGCAACTAGTGCTAAATGTAGAAATATGTAAGGTGATGCAGATGAGTAGGAGAAACAATCCTACAATGTCTGAATACAGCATTAGTAGCGTGCCCATTGAGAAAGTCACATCAATTAAATATCTACGTGTAAAGCTGCACAATGATATGAAATGAAACAAGCATATAAGGACAGTTGTGGCAAAGGTGAATGTTCGACTTTGATTTATTGGGAGAATTTTGTGAAGGTGTCATTCTTCTGTAAAAGAGACCAAATATAAAACTCTTGTACAATCTTGAGTATTGCTAAAGTGTTTGGGATCCCCACCAGATTGGTTACAGGAAGATACAAAAGCAGTTCAGAGGTGGGCGGCTAGGTTTGTAACTGGTAGATTCAATCTGTGTGAGTGTTACTTATATGATTATAATTTATGGTTGTATCTTTTACACTGCTAATATAATGCTTAATTTATTTTTTACTATGAGCTCATTTCGGCTTTTATCACTTGGTTTTATTTACTGTCATTCTTATTGTTGTCCTTTTTGCTTAAAATGTTACTGATTTTATTCAATTGTGATTGACTTATATGCCAGTAACAGAATTTTTATTTTCTGCATCAATAAAAAAGACAGCTCTAGTCAAAGTGTCATTGAAACACCACTACTTATATTCCTTATTTGGTATTACTTCACTAAATGTTAGATAATTACGGAGCTCAACAGAAAGGAATAAACAGATGAACGACCATTGTCACCCACTATACAACTACCAACCTGTGTCTAAAAGGCTTACATGTGGACGAAGCTTTATATACTCAGTGAAACCAACTGCAGCTTCCATAAAATCACTATGGCAGTAACAAAACCCTGAAGACCTTTCAGAAAGGAAGCTTTACTCCAGGGCTCCCACCTTAACTGACAACACTGGAAAATGCTGAACAGACTATGTGGGCACGGCACAATGAAAAAAACTTATGGAAAATGGGCTACACAATGATTTTGTGTGAGTGGTGAGTGTGTGTGTGTGTGTGTGTGTGTGTGTGTGTGTGTGTGTGTGTGTGTGTGTATGTGTGTAGTGAAATGCCGACAATGGAAGACCTCCTAAAATGCATCTAGAGAGTGCACTCAAGAGGACCTCCTAAAATACTATTTGGCCACGATAACTTGACGATTCGCGCGGTGGCTGCTGGGAGCTGCAGGAAGCCTGTCTTGCACGAACGGACGGCAGCATCGGCTGCTTGCTGCAGTGCTGGAACCGTTACCCTAACAATGTGCACAGTAATTCTTCGCGGCAAGGAGCATTGTAAAGTTGGCACCGTATGTAAATAAATGAAGATCTTTCAACTGATGCCGATTTTGTCCGCTTGTGGCAGCACCAACAAAATCGTCAAGTTATCGTGGCCACATAGTACACTGGGACAGCCACAGCTTACACCAAATTCTGGACAATATAATTCACTTGTAATAGATCTAGTATTTTTTTATATTTGTATCTTATATTTTTTATCTCTGTATCTGACTAGTGTGTTTTAAGTAAAAACATTTATTTTGAAATTTAAATTATGTACTGGCTTCTTTCAGTTGTTACATTTGTGTTGTAGTTCACAGAAGAATTAAAAAAAAAAAAATAATAATAAAAATCAGGATACTGTTAAAATCCTATCTCTTTCAGAGACTTTTCAGGACCATTTTCTGTATCAATTGAAATTGTCCCTGTGCATTTGTAGATGGAAATCATAGATCTGTGGTGTAATTTGCAACTGAAAGACAAGTTATGTTACATTAAAACTGTTCAGGAGGTGTATGAAGGATTTTCTTGAGAAGTGTTTTCATATCTTCATTATGAGAGAGAAAAAGTTACATCTATGTCTGACTGAACTTGTATGTATTTGAAAGATTTTTTTCCACATAATGATTGTAAATGAATCATGATTATGAGGCAGCCTAGCTAGTAAACTGCCTCCTATCAGTGTGCTGACCCCTAATATCAGATATAAATTTTATTACATGTTCAGTGAATTAAAAGTAATTAATTTTTTTCTGATACATTTGGTTATATTTGTCATGATACTGTCAGAAGAGAAGTGCTAGGTAGTTTTGTATTTCTCCCTTTTTCTATACCTCAGTTAAAAGGTAAGTATTTTAGATGAAACAAAGTTGCCTGCTCTATATTATTAGTGTAAAACAGTTGCAAAACTAACTTAATTCAATTTTTTGTCTTTTATATCTACAGTCTGTAATGATACCCTTCTTTGTTATCTATATCATCAATTTTCGAATTTCCTAATACAACATAATATGAAACATAGCTGTATGCAAGCACGTGACAGTTCCACCACCCAAGTGAAGACTATGCAATTTATTCGTTCAATGTTTCCACTCAAACAGCACAGCATTTTGGTGGGGCACGTGAGCAGTCAGACAAGAACGGATGGCCCCATGTGATCTGCTCTAGACCTAATGAAAATCAAGACAACTCAAACAATTGATGAAGGTATTAACATAAACAATGAAATTTCAGTGGCAATGGCAATGCTGGAACAGTTCCTTCCTTATAACAATAGACCTTAATTTGCTAAAAAATTGACTTACACCACTCATTGCCAAGTTGAGTTACGTTTTATTGTAATTATTATCTATTTTTGTGACAAAAATGTTTTCATGCTGATGATTACATTAAAGAAGTGATCACTACATTTCTCAACAAGTTGATAATCGACAAATTTTCATCAGAGTGGCATGACCTAACCAGCATCTTAGAGAATATGTAAGTCTTCAGTTATTCAATAAAACAGAGTCTCCTAATAACTTCACAAAAATTGACTCTTTTATTTTGGCCAAGTATAACAGTTTCACAACAGCACAGCCTTTATAGCTGTTTCTGAATGAAGAAACTGATGTCTACTGATGACAACATATGCAATCATTAACATTTTTTTCACCATGAAAACTACATAAGAAATTCAAGCATCCCAAGCTTCATTGGTGGAAAGGAAGGGAAGGAAAGGTATGAAAAGAAAAGTAAAGAAGAGATAAAAAAGAATATAATAATAATAATAATAATAATAATAATAATAATAATGTTAATAACAATAACAATAATAAAAATAATAACAACAATAACAATAAGTGTTTACACCTGTTATTCGTTTTTGGAAAGGAGGTGGGGAGGAATAAAATAAACTCTCACCTGAGGTCTCGTCGGTGTGAAGGACCATAAAGTAGAGCTTCTACTACAATTTCAGATAATAGGTCAACACAATTAAGTGTGTCATCTTGACTGATACTTTGTATAGTAGTCATTAGAAGACTACAAATGCCTGACACAGACTCCCCCAGTTCCATTATCTTCTGTGCATACTGAAAAGAAAAAATTAAAAAATATTCCACTACACACATGACAAAATTAAAATAAAGTACTATGGTAAAACTAAAATGTGTTTTTTTTTTCATTATATTATAACATGGAACCTGATTAACTAAAGTGATTACTGCCAGAAGAAGCTGTAATCTTTTGTAGCAAATTGTGGCCTACTCAAGTCAAACCTTCTGAAAAACACAGTCCAGTAGGGAAGTAATCATTTCATTATTTCTGTAAAATTGGCATTCAACTACCAAATGGAATGTATTCGATTTCCAGAATCTTTCTGAAATTGCACACCATCTCTTTCCTCTAATTCAGCTCCTTTTATTTGCAAAATTACTTGAAAATTCATTAATAACTCAATTCAAGAACTATCTGGAAAATTTTGGCTGCTAGTGTGTTGTTCAAATGTTTGTAGAGTCTATGGGACTTAACTACGGGGTCATCAGTCCCTAAACTTACAAACTACTTATGAACTACTTACGAACTAGGATGGCACAAATATCCATGCCCGAGGGGGGATTCGAACCCCAGACCATAGTGGCCGTGCAGGCCGTGACTGGAGCACCTCAGTCCCCTCGGCCACCGCGGCCGGCTCTAATGTGTTGATTTGACCTTCTTTGATAAGCTAATAACCAACACAATTCTATTAATAGTATTGCATGTCAGTTTCTATCAAGCACGAGTATGTTAAAATTTGATACCTTGTATGTAAAATCTTAAAGTTTGTGTAAGGGCCACAAAGATAGGGCTTGTAAGGAGACAAATAAATAATCATTTTTCAAAAAGTTCAAATGTTTGTAAAGCTTATGGGACTTAACTGCGGAGTCAGAAGTCCCTACGCTTACAAACTACTTATGAACTACCTTATACTAAAGACAGCACAAACATCCATGCTCAAGGGGGGGATTCAAACCCCTGACGGGGAACGGCCTTACACATCTGAGCATAGCGCCTCAATGCACTCGGCCATTCTGCCGCGGCAATCATTTTTCCTTTGAGTAGAACAAAAAAGGAAATGTCTAGAATTTGTATGAGATTCCCTCCTCCACACACCATATGGTGGGTTAAAAAGCTCATGTCTATTGAGAAATTCTATTAATAGTACATTCACAACCTGGTGCACACCTTAAACAACAAAGTGTATATGATAATATATATAACCTCTGACCGTAAAATTCAGCGAATAGTCCTGTAACATTAATGTAAATGAACTATGAACTACAGTTATCTTACTGTCTTTTGAAATAGTCACCTTCCATAACTATGCACCACTGAGCTCTGTGATGAATGCCCTGGAAACTTTGCATGAAGTCCTTATTTGGTATGATGATCAAAAGCCTCATCATATTTTATTGCATGTCAGGAATAGGAAGAAGACCAAAGGATTGAGATCTGTCATGTTGATGTTCAAGTTTCATCACTACCTTTTTTTGCCAGGAACTGTTGGTTGATGTTGTTGTGAACAAAAACCATAAACCTTGTGGTTTGTACTGGAGTCATACCCTGAATAGACGATGCATAAATGCATGCATAAAATGGGTCAAAATTTCAATGTACCTTGAAGCCTTCAACATTGTTCCCTCAGGGAGAAATTCTTTGTGGAAATGCCTCGCCTATCGAAAAAAGTGATGAGCATTGTTTTTATGCATAATATTTCGCCTCTGATGTTATTCTACAGTATGTCTGCCTAGGTGTACTTGCGTCTGTGTAAATGTATGGGTGTGTGTGTATTTGTTTACCCTCCTTTTTCCCCCAAGGTAAGTCTTTCCTGTCCCGGGGTTGGAATGACTCCTTACCCACTCCCTTAAAACCCTCATAATTTCCTTTTCCCTCTCCTTCCCTTCTGCCTGACAAAGCAGCTAGGCTGCGAAAGCTAGTGTGTGTGTTTATGTGTGTGTGTGTGTGTTCTATTTATTTGTGCTGCTGTCACACCTGTGCTCCTTCGCCTGGTGAGTAATCTTTGTCTATTTAATTTCTATGTTGGGTTGTTGATTGATCTAGACAAAAGATACTTCAGGTGTCTAAAAGTTAGCTGAAAAATTTGGAAGTATTTGTAACAGTCCTTGAATTTACTGTACTCTATGAAATTTGTTGCATTCAGATTATCCTTGGGACTAAGAGCTGACTTAATTCTGATTTAGAAAGCTTTGAAATATCTAGTGAGTGGAATGTACATTGGAAAGACATATCAGGCACAAATGCAAGAAGTGTGTGTGTGTGTGTGTGTGTGTGTGTGTGTTCATTTCAGTAGAGTCTGATGGTGAAGTTTCCTGGAAGCTTATAACAGGTCTAGTAGAAATCAAGTTAATGGTTGTGTGTATTTACTAGCCACTAAGTTGGACTGTAACAGATCTAGGGTCTTTCAAAGAAAGTCTACTCTCAGTATCATGAAGTTACCCAGTTCATGCAACAATAAATAGGGGTGACTTTACCCTACTGTGTAGAGATTGGGACATCAATGGCTTCACTGGAGGTGATACAGACAAGCAGTCTTGTGAATTACTATTGAACATGTTTTCTGAAAACTGTCTTGAACAGAAACTTCAACTGTCCCTGTGTTATGGTATTTATGCCTTGTAGTTACAAATAGGCCTGATCTTACTGAGGATGTCAGTGTAGAGAAAGGGGTTAGTACTCATAATGTCATAATAGTGACAATGGTTACCAAAGTCCAAAAGTCAACATAGTTTCAGCCGACCAGTTGCATTTATGCAACTGGTCGGCTGAAACTGTGTTGACTTTTGGATTGTGTTCCACCATTGCTGGACTGCAGCCGTGTTTAAAATTTTGAAGTTACCAAAGTCAATAAATCAGTCAAGAAGGCTAAAAGAGTTTATTATGAATTGTCTGTTCAAGGGGAACAAATGTTGGCAGTGACCTGCAGCAGTGATAAATGTTAAGATATACATTCACAAATTATGAAATCTTCTGACTTCTGCTGCTGTTCTGAAGATGGACTGTCATTTTTGCTACAAAGAACTGATAACAATTACTAGCATCTCACTTGGAGAATCATTTAGTTCTGGTACAATGGATTCAGAGGAATTAGAAGCAAAATTTAAATGTATTGTAAATCAAGTACTGGAGAAGTTTACAACAATAAAGTGGATTAAGGATGGAAAATATCTGCCGTAGTAGAACAATAATATTCAGAAAATGCTGAAAATGTAGACAGTTGCACTACTGGGTCAAAAAACAACAAGCAAATGAAGAAAGGCAAATTTTGGTAGAGATTCACGCATCCATAAAAAAGTTAATGCGCAAAGCATACAATAACTATCAACGGACACCTTAGCAAAAGCTATTGCTGAAAACCCAAGAAAATTCTGGTCCTACACTAAATTGATAAGTGTGTCAAAGGCCTCTATCCAGTCACAAATTTATCATTTCGAAATAGCGATAGAAGACAACAAAAGGAAGGATGAAGCTTTAAATTTCACATTTAAGATGTTTTTCACGTAGGGAAATCAAACAAACATACCATAATCAATAGGCAACCCTTATGCAGAGAAGCAGCTGAAGGTGGGTGAAAACAAAAAAATGTTGTCAGGTCCAGAAGCAATCCCAATTTGATTTAACACAGACTTGACAATACATCATACAATGTAGAACTTTCCATCCCACCCTCCTCCAGTATCCTTCCCCCTCCACTCCCCACATCACTAACTGTCAAGAAACACGTAGCACTGGAGTGGCCAAAGATAGTACTTGTGTATGATAGTTGTCCGAGTGATTGTGTGACTGTAGATGTTTCTTTTTCTGACAAAGGCCATGGCCAAAAATTTAAGTTATGCCTAATTTAACTATGTTATTGTATAGTACCAATTACCATACCTCTGCAAAATCCTTGAATCTTTGCATTTTCATGTGTTTAGCTACTGCATTTTTAATTTCTTTTGATCTGTCAAAATTATTTTGACATCTGGAATGCGTAATCTTATAGCCTGGAAGCTGAGAATGGCCACTGCCAAACCATGGTCAAAAACAAGGTAGACTACCCTGTGGCACAAAATGCAGCTGAGCACATGCTGCTTAACAACCCGGTAGGTAGACTACCCTGTGGCACAAAATGCAGCTGAGCACATGCTGCTTAACAACCCGGGCCATATGGACCCCTACCCCTCCCCTCGTACCAGCTTTTCTGAACAACACAGATGGGAGTTATCCTTACAGTACATCCTCTGATCTAGAAATTATCCAGGCCTCAACCTATAGCAACTCCTTTTTCCTCCCACACCCAACAGTTCCTACCCCTACATCTCTTCTATTCTGTGTATGCGTGTGTGTTTGCTTCCCTCCCGCCCTACTCCATTCCAAAGCTGAATCTCTGTCCACCCACTTAGTATTTACATGCTCCATAAGGTCATGCTATATCAATCTGTGCCACCACCATGCAACTTGTATGCCCCCATCCCTCCAATCCCCTCACCACGAAGCACGATTTGGCATGCAGCAACTGGAGATGACGGCTATATGAGTGTGTTGTAGTGTGAACGATCACTTTTCTGAGAAAAGCTAATGCCCAAAAGCTAGAATTCTATATGTAAAATTATCTTTTTTATATGTCTGTTGCAGATCAAGGTACATCTTTACAGTGAGTTGTAAACTATCCTTGGTATATTGTCTATCTCCAACCTGGACATTCCATTGGTAGCAGTTGTCTTTTAGATATTCGGTGTGCAAATAAAGTTTTGTCTCTTACAACTGCTTGTATAGCTTAGTTAGCAAATATGTACTAGGAAAGTTAGCCATAACGAAACATCCTGTAATTGAGAAATGTTACTGGCTGTATTGGACAACAGAACACTGCATCATCCCCCAAACGTTTTTTGAAGTTTCTGGTGCTGAAAGACCTGAACAATAGTATTATTACTACAACAAGAGTTCCTCAATCTCATTGTCCTTTTTGTCCCACACAATCTGACCGTCCAGTGCTATATTTGGAATTTAACTCTTGTATTGGTAGAAATCTTAATATGATAGTTGATGCATACCTCCATGAGAAGTGGAATGACACTCTCCATATATACACTGATGGCTCACGTTCTGCATCAGAAGGTAATGTTGGATGTGCTATTTTATGTCCATGAAAAGATCATTATGAACACTGCTAGCTGCCATCATCAACCCCCTCTTTTACTGCGGAAGGAGTAGCGATTATGAAAGCTATCAAGTACTCTTCAACTCAGAATTACAAGTGTATTTTAATTATTTCTGACTGAAAAAGCGTTTTGACTTCCATAGAGAGTAGAAACTGGGGTAAATACAGCCATAAGCTTGTTATTTACATCACAATGACAGAATGCTCTCAAAGAAATAAATATTTTTACTTAATGTGGATGAAATCCCATGCAGGTATTTTACTTAATGAATCTGTAGAGCAGTTGGCCAAAGATGCAGCATGTTATTTGATACACAGCTACCTTTAACCAACTTTTTGCATCAAATAAAACTTGGAATCAGATATGACTGGGTAGAAAAATGGAGAACATCAGTTTTGTAAAAAGGAAAACATTTTAATTGGATACGGCCTCATATACCCAGTCAACCATGGTTTCACAACAGGAGAGCTACTTCTTCAATTTCGAGGATGAGATTTAATCACGCAAGCATCGCTTCACATTTATTCTGTTTACAACTTGGGAATTGAGATAAATGTGGGTGCAACAACTTAGGTGTTGGGGACATGAATCATTTTATATTCATCTGTTGAAGGTATGGTCAATACAGAGAACAGTTTTTCTAAGAACTTTGGAGACTTAAGAGTTCCTTCTAGCCTTCTAGCAATGGCAAACAAAGCAGTGCTTAGATGTCTGACAAGATGTATTTCAGCAAAAAGTCTGAGGATATAACAAAATAACTACAGGGCTATAAATACAGCCAAGAAGAGACAATTTTACAATCCTTTTGGAGCACAAGCATTTTATCACAGACATGTCGAACTTTACAAATCTTTGATTATTCAATAATAATTCATGGATGTATGCAGAGCTGTTTAGAGCACAAAATGTTTGGAAATGAAGATTGTTATGTAAAGTGATGAAGAATCTAAATCAATTTGTGCAGTTCTAAAATATAGAAGTTTAAATTTCTGTGTCTGTAAATGGCTAAATAGTGTATTTTCACTAAAGGCAAAAATAAATAAATAAATAAATCTGTACATATACAAATGACATACATTCCGGAATATGAATAGATAAACTGCATGATAAAAATGGCATCTGTTCTTCCGGACTTCTCCGAAACAACAAATACCACCCCCCCCTCCCCCCTCCCCCCCACACACACACATACACACTAGAGGTCAAAAACAGGTCGAGTATGAGCCCGGTCTTACGGGTTGCATACACTACAAACGCCTCCCTTCAACCCCTCTGTAATTGCGCGAGTACAGCGAGCCTAGGTGCGCTGGCGCAGCCGTCCCATCGTATTCGCGGGCTCTTAGGCATCAGACATGAGCTCCGCGGGTACTCTGACACCATATCCATACTCGCTGTCTCCGTGAGCTCGGCAACAATATGTTTATAATTCATAAAAATCTACAGTTTTATTCCGATCTTGATGAAATGTTGCATATGTGATCTTCAAAAGAAGAGGAATATCACTGCCTACACAATATTCCATGTGATGCATGGCAAAGGCTACTTTCCTCATAGAATTCGACAAAATCACCAGTTTTCTTACGATTCTGTTGAAATTTTGCACACTTGATCTTCAAATCAAGTATTCATCAGTTTCTTTCTACAATGTGTCAAGACAACTTCATACCATTGTACTGAAAATCATTTCCACCCATTCATGCTATACTCTCAACTCATTCAATAAATTTAATAATTCTTTTATCTCACTACAATGTTCTTGCAGATCAAGTGAAACATTTGTCATTCTATATTAAGAAAACCATTCGCACAAGATTTTACATATATTATAGATTGATGTAATAAAAGCCTAAATTTATTTTCATTACTGTGTAGCATCTAATTAAGTGATGTATTACATGAAAATTAAGAATGTGCTTTGGTAAAAACACATTGTATAGAGTTTTTGGTATAGCCGTTTTTTGATCAAAAGTTGCTGTGTTTGAAATGTAGACAATATTCTGACTTTTCATTTGAAACTGAGCAGAACGATAAATGTTAATTCATTTTCGAGGCACTGGCACTCCCACTTCCATCCCTGTGCATCGGGAATCATGTGGTCATATCAATTGTCAAATTTCATACTCATTTTAGCGACGAAGTATTGCTTTATTCATTACTGCATTAAAAATATCACCAAATAAATGTATTAGAGTGAATGGAAAATCTGGACGATGTCAAACTACTATGAAGACAAGTGATGTTGATTTTACATTGGACTGACTAACAGGTAGTTTTCAAAAGTATAATATGGAATTATATAGGATGCCATTGACTTAGATGAATGTAATTTGCAAGAGACTATTGCAAATGAACTGGAATTGGCAGTGTGTTTGACATACGGTAGACTTTGAAATCTCACAATTGTGTGTGTTTTAACCAAACGAAAGCCTTATTTCATCTATTAATAAAGAATGACCTAGGTTTCAAATCAAGCTCATCTTCAAGTAAATAACTGACAAAAAATGACAACCAAGAAAAGATAAATGTACCAACTCCCGAAGATTTGGAATGTTGACTTGAGCTTTAAAATTTATCTTTGAGATTCTAACCACATTATGTATGGATTCAAAAATTCTTTAGCATTAATCACAATTCTGACAAAATTATCTAGTTTTTTTCGCTCTGCCAGTGATACGCAACAAAGTGAGATTGGGCACTCAATTGTCATGTTATGTCGCAACTAGAAGAACAAAATGATTGGTTTTATTTATTTAAGAAGCCATAAAATGTTGCATCCATTTATCTACTACAATATCGACGATGTCCTACTACGAAATTAAAATTTTCTGCGTTGGTTGTTGATCATATGATGTTACAATATTTCACTAAACAAAACTGTACAGATATAAGTACGCAGTAACTGAAAAGTGTAATGCACAAATGAAAAGAGAACGAGAACTTAAATGTTGAAAAACAAATCACTAGTCTATGACAAACATTTTCAGTCGAAAGGCAATATTTTCCGGACAGCTAATAATCTATGGACTGGGCGGTCACTACCGCCGAGGGTTCAAGTCCTCCCGCATGCATATGTGTTTGTGTGTGTGTGTATTGTTCTTAGTGTAAGTTGGTTTAAGTAGTTTGTAAGTCTATGGACTGATTACTATAGCAGTATGGTACAATAGTTTTACATACATTGTAACATTTTGTAGAACCAACAATAGTGCACTTTCGATGCAGAGCGTACGGTAGACTGTGCACCCGCTTTCTGCCTTCCTCTGCCTTGGCTGCACTGACACACAGCCCGGCGCAGATGCAGGTCACATCAGCATTGTGTCCCCTCCCATTCTGCGCAGTCCCGTTAGACTGCGCTGTACCGCCCATCTCAATTTGCCTCCGAGTCAGCCACTGTGCTGCTTGGTTGTGCGCGTGGGACGTAGAATGAGCATTTCCATAGCACTCCTTAGCGACGGATATTAAAGCGTGTGCTACCACATTATTACCCATTCAATTTATAATGGCCATTTCAGCTGAAGGCCCTGCGAACTGTTAACTTGTTCTATCATTTATTTCGTATGGCATACGGGCGATACAATTACGCTCATTCATCCATGTCCACGGGGGATTTGAACCCCAGACTGTAGTGGTCGTGCAGACCGTGACTGGTGCGCCACAGTCTCCTCGGCCACCGCGGCCAGCAACTATGGAATAACTGGAGTGAATGCATAATACATTTTCTATTAATATATTTTTCTATAGAAAATTGTGAAGAATAAAAATAAAATTATTTTGCAATGTAATAATTTGGTTTTGTGGGCAGCTGATAAAAAATCCATTTGCTGTTAATACTAAAATATTGAGGTACAGGCTAATAACTAAAAGGAAGATGTCCCCACTGGCAGGATGGATGCTAGTATAGATTTGTCTTTCACCCTGCTGAGCCATAGTTTGAGTAGTCAATGAAAACTGAAAATTATTTAAGTTTTATAAATGTACTTTGTGACGACGTATATTTGCGTGATACCTATCCATTTCAGCAAACGCTCAAATTACGTAGCCACACTGTGACAATAGCATGAGTGTACAATGCAGCCAGCCGCAGTGGCCGAGCGGTCTGCGGTGTGCCAGTCACGGTCTGCACAGCCGCTGCGGTCAGGGGTTTGAATTCCCCCCTCGGGCTTGGATGTTTGTGATGTCTTTAGTATAAGCTAGTTCATAAGTAGTTTGTAATTTTAGGGACTGATGACCCCGTAGTTAAGTCCCATAAGCTCTACAAGCATTTGAACATTTTTGTAGAATGCGGAGGTACGTTCGTCGATCATGTACTGTTGAGTGTTTTTAGACGCCTTTGGCCGACTCTGGCCGTAAACAAAGTTTGGTTCAGCGCGTTGCCGTCGGCAATTGTAAAGTGAACAGGAAGTACTAGTTGCGACATAACATGACAATTGAGTGCCCAATCTCACTTTGTTGCGTATCACTGGCAGAGCGAAAATGACTGACTCTAGCAATGAAGTAGCCTCTAATGAATCTGTTAGTTGTGAGACCGTAGAGGATACAAAAAGAAAATTAAATGATGGAGTGTAAGTACTTGCAAATATGCTGAAGAGAGAGGGGCGTCTGGGAAAAAAAGTTTGACGCTGTAGTGAACACTGCAGATGGAAAATACAAGAACTATGTACATTGCAGAGAAAACGGTTGTATTCTTCCAGGACAAGACATAGATGCTCTGTGGAACAAAAACACAGGCCACAGAATGAAGTGTGGAGTAAGCTACCCCCGTAAATCTGATACATGATGGTAACCCTATTATGATTTAGTAGAATTCGTAAGTAAAGTACCTTCTGCCACGTACCAGACGCATCTTATGTAGACAGTGACCTTCCACTAGAATTTTTAAGTACCCTCCGCCATGTACCACACGAATCTTACGTAGACAGTGACCTTCCACCAGTTTTGAATGTCAAGTGGGTGAAATTACATCAAGATCATAATAAAGCTTTAGATTTTATAGAATTCCTAAGTACCCTCTGCCATGTACTACACAAATCTTACGTAGACAGTGACCTTCCGCTAGTCTTGCGGCAAGTGCGTGAAATTTCATCAAGTAAAAAAAACTAAAAACTTTGTAAACTATACACGTGAAGTATCCTCTGCCATCCACCAAGTAAGTCTTATGTAGGTCGTGACCTTTATTTTGAATGTCAAGTGTGCAAATTTCATCATGATAGAAACATAGATTGTAAGAAATTCTGTAACTGAATCACCATCTGTCATGCACTACACGAATCCCAGCAAGAGTGGCCTTTCTCTTGTTTTGAAAGTGATGAGTGATCATTTCATTAAGTTTGGAATAAAGCGGGCATAAGTAATACAAAATCATAGGTAATTACCATGGGTAAGTTTTATCTGTCGCGAAAATTCTAAATGTCTTCTGTTAAGAGTCGCAGGCTAGTTGTGGCTCTCCAGACTCGTCTCGCCAGGCTTGCAGTACCCGTTGCACCCGCCAGCTCAGCTCGTTGTACCCGTAGGCTCGCCGGCTCGGCCCACTGTACCCGTTGCTCCCGCCGGCCTACGCGGGTTCTGTGTAAACGACAACACAGCTCGTGAGTCTGCTGCAGGTACCGCCAGGCCCGGCGAAGGCAGCGAGTCACGTCGGCAAGCCCGCGAGCGCAGCGGGCCAAGCCAGTGACGTCATATCGCCCGCTAGCGAGTTTTAAGCAAAATTTGGAAGCCTGTTTCAGATCTCTAACACACACACACACACACACACACACACACACACACACACTCTGAAGTGAACCCCGTTTGGCACAAACACTTTATTGACGGTTCTTAATCCACTCAAAGACTGAGCTGGCTGTCACTGCCGACTGTTTGACAGTGTGCTGCCGGCAGATGGTGCGCAGCTCATGTCAGCTGCCTTAGATGGCCGTGACTTCCCGTGGCTAGGCCGTGAACTATCACGGCCTAGCTGGCGCAAACCAACAGAGCATAATACCGACTTGCACGATCTGAATTGCCCACTAGGCCATAACATTCCTCCCCCCTTGGGGTGAGGGAGCGGAATCCGAAATGGCGGCAAAGAAGTCTGGCTGCTGGGACTGCTCCACTTCCATCCAATCATCAGGCGGCTACATCCACTCCCGCCGGAACCACCTAATACGGACGAAACCCCTATGTGTGACGAGAGATTCGCCCTCGCGAGAAACTTTCTGTTGCTCCCAGCACTGACGATGGTGGTGGGTCCTCAATCCTCTCCTTCTGTGGGTGTTCCATCGGAGACTCTGGGCCCCCAATGGCTGGCAGCAAGGCCCCCTCCAACACCGGCAACCGGAGCTGTCCACTTCTTGGAGATGGCCACTGGGGCTGTGGCGGGGAAGTGGGCCCCGGACGCCGATAATGGCAGGACCTCCCCCCCCTCCCCTCCTCCCGACTGTCCAACATCAGTGAACATGAAGTTGGTAGAGAACAGTCCCCGAACAGCACTGCAGACGGAGGGGGCATGACCAGGAAAAGAGACTGTAGATGTGGAAGAAGGATGGCAGACCCTGAGCTGATCGTAGTGGCAGGTGAGAATACAACTGGTAGAATGGACCTCACAGAGACGACGGCCACGTCCCCCAAACAATCACGACCAGGACCCAATGAGGATGGTGGCCATAGCCTCGAGCCCAGACAGCCAAACCTGGGGCAAAACGCAATGGAGGGCAAGGAAGGGATGCGGGAGGGCCCGGATGCAAGAGGGACAACAGAGTGCGATGAGGGCGGCCGCGAAAGAGCTCAGCGGGGCTACGCTGACCAGCCGGAGTGGACCGATAAGATGACAGGAATCGAAGAAGGGCATCCTCCACTGAAAGATGCAACACATACTTGCGCATTTGCATCTTGAAAGTGTGGACAAATCTCTCCGCTGCCCCATTTGACTGTGGGTGAAATGGTGGGACAAGGACATGGTGGATCCCGTGGGTAGAATAAAACTTGAGAAAGTGTTGTGAAGTAAATTGTGGCCTGTCATCTGTCGCCAATGCAGCCAGGAGACCTTCAATAGAAAATATCTTTAATAGGGAATGTGTAGTAACTTCCGTGGATGTGCAGGCCAGGTGAACAAGAAACGACTAAAAGCTAAAAGCTGCCTAAGAAGGGCCCCATGAAATCAACATGGAGTCACTCCCAAGGTGTGTATAGAGTGGGCCATGGAGAGAGAGATGAGTGAAGAGCTGCTTGTTGGGGCGCACAAGAAGAGCATCCTGCTATGAGGCAAGTTATGTCCCCATCTATGCCTGGCCAATATATATGTGAAGGGGAGAGCATCTTTGTGTGGGAGACGCCCCAGTCGTCCCGATGAAGAAGATGCAGAATACGACGAAGCAATGACGCTGGTACCACCACTTGGTGGGAGTCGTCTTCCATGGACAGAAGTAAAATACCTTCGTAGGCGCTTAGGCAGTGGTGAATTGCATAATAATTGTGGAGAGGGTCCGATGCCTGACCCATAGGAAGCTCTGACCAGCCTTGCTGCACCCAGTGAAGGACGACCCGGAGGTCAGGGTCAGCAACCTTAGCATCCGTGATCCATGAGCTATTAATAGGAAACTGGCGACGATGTCTACCACCAACTCGTCAACTGCAAAACACAAAAGCTCTTCTGCATCAAAGACTGGGTGAGAGCCTACCGGGAGGCATGATAGGGCGTCAGCATTGGCGTGAAGAGCCGTCAAACGATACTGTATCCCGTAATGAAAATAGGAGAGCAATCGAGACGATGTGCCGCCTTGTCCGGAAGAGCTGCCGACAAGTGGAACAAAGACACTAGTGGGCGGTGGTCCGAGTATAGGGTGACCTTGGACCCACAGAGATAAACATATTTATTTTTAGAGCGAAAATGATGGCTAGGGCCTCCTTGTCCACCTGGGAATACTGGTGCTGCGCCTCCGTAAGAGTTTTAGGTGCCAACCCCAACAGGCGTTCCGACCCATCTGGGAATCGATGTGCCAGCATCGCCCCCACATCTTGCTGGGAGATATCTGCTGCCACCACTAGTGGGAACCCTGGGGTGTGTGCCATGAGGCATGGAGCCTCAACAAGGACTACTTTAAGTGATTGAAAAGCCCGCTCACAAGCTGTTGACCAGTGGAACGGGACACCCTTACGCAGCAATTGGTGCAGGGGGGTGAGCCACGGTGGTCGCCTGCGGAAGGAAGTGGTGATAATAGGCGATCTTGCCCAAGAATACTTGAAGATCTTGAACGGAAGAAGGATGGGAAAGATCTGCGAGCGCACACACTTGATCATCCATGGGGCACACCCCCGACCTGGATACCTCGTAGCCCAAGTACTTGATAGATGGTTGGAAGAAAGACGATTTCTGGAAATTACAGCAGAGGCCAGCCTCCTCCAAGATGGAAAACAAGGAGCGGAGGTTGGCAATATAGTCAGCAGCTGTGGACCCCGTCACCACAATATCATTCATGTAGTTCACGCAACAGGGAACCGGTGCTAGCAACTGCTCCAAATTTGCTGGGAATTTGAGTTAGCGGAGATTGAGACCAGGTGGGCAACGGGAGGAGAGAATAAGCTGAAGGGCAAGTTCCCATCTCCGGAGTTCTGAAAGGTTGGTGTCGGTGGGAAGTATCCAGATAACCCGGACAGTGTAACACTGCGCCAAGATGTGCTGGCCGTGCACCAAGGCATGTTTAGCCACAGGGTGATCCTCATTACCAACAAACACTGTCTGCCTGTGACCGTTCATGCGAATGGACAGTTTGTTGCTGGTCATTCCCACATAGAACGCTTCACAGTGCAGGCATGTTAGTTGGTAAATCACGTGGGTGCTATCGCAAGTGGCTCTGCCCTTGATCGTGTACACCTCCCGGGTTACTGGACTGGAGTAAGTGGTGGTGGAAGGGTGCATAGGGCAGGTTTTACAACGGGGGCAGTTGCATGGGTAGGAGCCAGAGGGTAGGGAAGGTGGTTTGGGGGTTTCATAGGGATGGACTAGGAGGTTACGAAGGTTAGGTGGGTGGCGGAAAGACACTCTCGGAGGAGTGGGGAGGATGTCATTAAGGATGGATCTCATTTCGGGGCAGGATTTAAGGAAGTCGTATCCCTGCTGGAGAGCCACATTCAGAGTCCGCTCCAGTCCCGGAAAGTATCCGGTCACAAAAGGGGCACTTCTGGGATTCTTCGGTGGAAGGTTCTGGATTTGGAGGAATGAGGAGGTGGCTCTGGTAATTTGCTTCTGTACCAGATCAGGAGGATAGCTGATTATATATATATATATATATATATATATATATATATATATATATAACAGTATGTCTGCCTAAGTGTACTTGTGTCTGTGTAAATGTGTGGGTGTATGTGCATTTATTTACCTTCCATTCTTTCCCCCAAGGTAAGTCTTTCCTGTCCCGGGATTGGAATGGCTCCTTACCCCCTTCCTTAAAACCCTCATCATTTCCTTTTCCCCTCTCCTTCCCTTCTGCCCGATGAAGCAGCTAGGCTGCGAAAGCTAGCATTTGTGTGTGTGTGTGTGTGTGTGTGTGTGTGTGTGTGTGTCTATATATATATATATATATATATATATATCACACACAGACACACACACACTCACACACACACACACACACACACACACACACACACACACAAAAATGCTAGCTTTCGCAGCCTAGCTGCTTCATATATATATATATATATATATATAAATTATAGAGGGAAACTTTCCCGGTGGGATAAACAGAAATAAAAATAGAAAAGAGATGACTTACCAAAAGGACTGGCTCGTTCAGGGATTCGGGACTGGAGCAGACTCTTTTGCCAGAATCCCTGAACCAGTACACCAATAACCTAATAACAGCTTTCACATCCCGCAGCTATCCTCCTGATCTGGTTCAGAAGCAAATTACCAGAGCCACCTCCTCATTCCTCCAAATCCAGAACCTTCCACCGAAGAATCACAGAAGTGCCCCTTTTGTCACCGGATACTTTCCGGGACTGGAGCGGACTCTGAATGTGGCTCTCCAGCAGGGATACGACTTCCTTAAATCCTGCCCCGAAATGAGATCCATCCTTAATGACATCCTCCCCACTCCTCCGAGAGTGTCTTTCCGCCGCCCACCTAACCTTCGTAACCTCCTAGTCCATCCCTATGAAACCCCCAAACCACCTTCCCTACCCTCTGGCTCCTACCCATGCAACCGCCCCCGTTGTAAAACCTGCCCTATGCACCCTTCCACCACCACTTACTCCAGTCCAGTAACCCGGAAGGTGTACACGATCAAGGGCAGAGCCACTTGCGATAGCACCCATGTGATTTACCAACTAACATGCCTGCACTGTGAAGCGTTAGATGTGGGAATGACCAGCAACAAACTGTCCATTCGCATGAACGGTCACAGGCAGACAGTGTTTGTTGGTAATGAGGATCACCCTGTGGCTAAACATGCCTTGGTGCACGGCTAGCACATCTTGGCGCAGTGTTACACCGTCCGGGTTATCTGGATACTTCCCACCGACACCAACCTTTCAGAACTCCGGAGATGGGAACTTGCCCTTCAGCTTATTCTCTCCTCCCGTTGCCCACCTGGTCTCAATCTCCGCTAACTCAAATTCCCACCCACTATCTTTAGCATCTTTGCCTTGGTTCTGTGGACAGAGCCTCTGCCTCAATTGGTATCTCTGTCCAACTTCTTTGCTTTTCACAAATGTCTGTCTAGGTGTGTTTGCGTTTCGATATGTCTGAGTGTGTGTGTATTTGTTTACCTTCCTTTTTTTCCCCTAAGGTAAGTCCTTCCACTCCTGGGATTGGAATGACTCCTTTTCCACTTCCTTAAAACACATATCCTTCCCTTTTCCTCCCCTTTTTTCCTCTTTTTCCTGAAGAAGCTGCCAGTGGTGGCGAAAGCTTGTATGTGTGTTTGTGTGTGATTTTATTTGTTTCTCTCGACGAGCCGGTCCTTTTGGTAACTCATCTCTTTTCTATTTTTATTTATATATATAGTATAAAATAAAGATTTTTGACTTACCTAAAGTACAGGCTCGTCGATAGAAACACCAAACACACACAAAAACACACAACCATTCGAGCTTTCGCCACCAGTGGTGGCTTCTTCGGGAAAAAGAGGGAGGAAGGAGAGGAGAAAGGGAAGGATACGGGTTTTAAGGAAGTGGTAAAGGAGTCATTCCAATCCCAGGAGCGGAAGGACTTACCTTAGGGGACAAAAAGGAAGGTAAACAAATACACACACACTCACACATATCCACATCCAAACACACCTAGGCAGATATTTGTAGGTCTACATTTGCTACAAATGTCTGCCTAGGTGTGTTTGGATGTGGATATGTGTGAGTGTGTGTGTATTTGTTTACCTCCTGGGATTGGAATGACTCCTTTTCCACTTGCTTAAAACCCGTATCCTTCCCTTTCTCCTCTCCTTCCTCCCTCTTTTTCCCGAAGAAGCCACCACTGGTGGCGAAAGCTCGAATGTTTGTGTGTTTTTGTGTGTGTTTGGTGTTTCTATCGACGAGCCTGTACTTTAGGTAAGTCAAAAATCTTTATTTTATACCATTTTCCCACCTGGAAAGTCTCCTTCTATAATATTATATATAATCTTATTTCTTACTGTATGACATTCCTCATTGGTTTAAGATGTGCTGATGCTTCAGGCGGTGGGCGGGGCTTTCCCTTTATGACACACAGCAGTCTCTCACTGGTTAGCAGTCGTCGCACACCCACCGCCTGAACATTGATAGCGAGGTATATTGTTTTAAGTAATTTTTTAATTCTGTTTGTAAATTTATTGTAGCGACTAATAGTGTACCTGTTTCCCTCTATAGCATATCTCTTTTATTCTATTTTCATAGGTCTGAAGATGATCTAAACCTAGATCAAAACCGGTCACCTATATTAATAAATTGTAAAAATAATTTTGCGAACTGGACTGTTATTTTTATCATTAAATAATACGTTTGCTGTTTCTTCCAAACAAGGAAACAATGTTTTCCAAACTGATTAATTTGTGTGTGTGTTTATTTGTGTTTCTGTCTGCGTATCTGTGCTCTTTCGCTTGGTAAGTAAACCACATCTACTTTATATATATGTTTTTCCTGCTAGGAATTTTTTCCAGTATAATATATATAATTTTTATTATAGGAAACAAAATATGACATTTTATTTGACATGTGGTTTTTGAGAATGTTTACTTTCTTGAATTTGGTTTCATAGTAACAGGAAGAAATTTGATATTAGCATGGATTATTACAAATAGCTACAAGTGGTGAATGTAAAAAGTACATCAATAACCATTCACTAAATGGGTGTGACAGTCTTTTTAATTCATGAAAATTGAGTGCAATTCATTTATCAATAATATAGATTTCTTAAAATTTAGAATACTTTGCAGTCAAAGCCACATTAAGAGGGAAAAAACTGTCACTCCCATGAAGTGACAGGTTCTCAATGTACTTTTCTGATGATACCCTGTAGCAAAAGTGACAGTTATAGCAATGACATTTATAGGGAAATTCATTAAAAATATTGAGTAATTTCCTATATATGTGTCACTATCCTGCTGCACAAAATATTCATGTCAATGCAGATTTACAGTGCAACTCATAAAAACCATTGACTTATTTTCAAAGAATACCGTATGTCACAAATTTTTGCTAAAAATATTTACATGAACAATGCAGTGTTGTTTATAAAACAAAATTGAAAGATGCATTTTTATTGGCTCTCTCAATGACACTGATTGGCTGCTTTTAACAACAAACATCTGGAAATCAACAAAAAGCTAATGTCACCTAAATTAGGATTTAATCCTGCCACCAAAGCTCACAATAGCTCCAGGATATTACCATACAGGATGCAAAAGTAATGCATAGTTAACTGTGGCAGCACGGGCAATTCCATGCAAGATATTAGCCAACTTTCAAGTAACAGATAATTTACATGTTCATGAATGTTCCTTTTCTCATCTAAATGAGTGCTTAGATGCTTGAAAAGAGGGCTGTCAAATCTAAGGAAAATATCTGCCTATCACACTGGGAACGCAGTTCTGGCAAGATTGTGTACCAGCATGCTACGCTGAGGATGATGAGCAGTTGCACCGATGAAACATCATGTCTAGTTGATTTTAGTACCCGGCTGCAAACCCAAGATTATAATTACCTGAAAACAGCTTTGCATTTTATAGGAGCTCTATCTTGTCTCAGCAAAGGATTTCTGGTTGTGGAGAGTCTATGTTTCAAAAGCATCTATGCAGTTTTATGAGCAGCTACAGTCAGTTGTAGTAGTAGTAGTAGAACCTGTAGAAGCAGATGGTTTCCTAAGGTTAATGTAATTGTTTATTTAACCAAGTTTAATAGAGAGAGATGAGGGCAACAAAAACACCTAGCTATTCAACGTGATTGGGAGCAATTGTCCAAGTTCCTTCTGTACACCATTCCATAAAACAGACACAATTTCAAAATACCAATGTCCAAGGGACTTGATGTGATAGAAAGACCTCTCTCAACCCTATCAATGGTATACTAATCTGACACAGTCCTAAGAGTTTGGAAACACAGCTGATAACAATATTTGAATACACATCAGTTCCTGAATCTTATGTGATAAACATTATCCATTTGCTACAAATTACAGCTACATAGCTACTCCACAGTCCACACCCAAAGGTGTGTGGCGGAGGGTACCTGGGACCACTACTAGTTACTTGCTTTCCTGTTCCACTCCCATACAGAACAAGAGAAAAACAAATATATGTATGCATCACAACAAGCCCTAATCTTTCCAGTCTTATATTTGTGGTCTTTACGCAAAATTTAGGTTGGCGGCAGTAGAATCTTTCTGCAGTCGGCTTCAAATTCTGGCCCTCTAAACTTCTTCAACAGTGTTTCTCGAAAAAACGTCACCTTCCCTCCAGCAACTATCATTTGAGTTCCTGATGCATCTCTATAACACAAATTGATTGAACCCACCAGTAACAAACCTAGCTACCTGCCTATGAATTTCCTCTGTTTTCCATTAAGACAATGTATTGGGATCCCAAACACTTTCACAATACTTAAGACGGGGTTGCACAAACATTTTATATGTGGTCTCCTTATAGACAAATTACATCTTCACAGAAGTCTCTAAATAAACTCTTAGAAAATCAGTTCAACAGCTTTCGCAGCAGATTGGAATTTCCTACAACTCTGGTCATTTGGCTACAAAGCTACTGAAGTTACAACTGTATTAAATAACCACTGTACAAGTAATTAAACTGGATGACCTTGCAAAAAGGTTGTGGTTTCATGAATGGATTCTGAATAAGGTGCATGACGGAGAAATTGACCCAAACGTAACTTTCTTTTCAAACGAATCATGGTTCCACCTAAGTGGGTATGTTAATGCCATAGAGGCATAGTCAGCTAAAATTAAAAGGAAGGGCTGTAGGCAAGTTGAAAAAATGCCGTAAGGCGGCTAAAAGTGGACAGTCCAACAGGATGTGGCCCACTATCATTTCATTCCTTAAGTGGGACACTAACAATTGCTTATCTGCTCTGTCTAGCACAAACATTCTCCTAGTGTTCTTGGCCGATTTATTACTTTGGTAACCATTGTCACTACGTTGACATCATGATCACCAAGTCCTATCCCAGCAGTAACATCACTGACAAGGTCTGACCTATAATTTCCATCGCATGTGGGCTGCTGATTTAGTCGCTGAAAGCCGTGTTTGGAAAAGTGTTCAACAGTAGTTTGCAAGACTACTTATCTGTACCCCCTGTAGTGAAACCATATTTGTTCCAGTATATAATGGGCAGGTTACAGATGCCATCAACTAATAATGCACTCTTCAGGTACCTTCGCACTACTGAGTGAAAACTTTCTTGGAATGACTGTAGCACTGTAACGGTGGAAGTGGGGTACTAGTAAAAACACCCAACTTGATTTCAACTGTACTCTTTATACGCATGCAGGTAACCTCAGAACCACTCTCGACTTCAACCTCAGCGCAGCAGCAGAGATCTCATATCCCCAGCTGATTTTAATATTTAATCCCAAGAGTAGCACTATTTGAATCATCATTCTTTTTTCTGTACATAATAAGCTCACTGAAACTTTATTACTCAAGCAATCTATCAAGTTAAAGAATACTAAATTCTGCTTGCTGTAAGCATCAGGGTTAGACATTGTGACCTGCTTTATTATTACAGTACTGAAACTTTATTACTAAGCTTCCATTGTTCGCTAGCATTGGATGGACAGATTGCATCGCACCTTAGTGATTACTTTGGTTACTATCTAAAATGAAATTAAGGATTACATTCAACACCAACACATAATTATATCAAGTCAGCACAGTATAACTTCATATGGGAGTTACTGGGACTGATTTTAATGTATTGTGCCCGTTACATCACTCATAGTATCTCCCATGGTGTGTTTTAGAATCATTTATAGGATGCAATTCCACCCATTGGTTTTGACCCTTATCATCAGCGTGTTGTGTAGCACGCGAAGTACTTTTGACAAGCTAGACTGTTAATGTCTATTCTGATTGACAAAAGTACTTTAATATTTTTTTCCACAAATATTTAATAATTTTAAAGGATATGGTTAGACAGGAACCTAAGAGTACAGCTTAAATTGTCACAACTGAACAAGCAACGATGGCACTGTGATGCTAACACGTTAAAAAAGTATCAATAGTAGGCCACAACTGCGATATGCAACACTTCTTCCAAATTACCCATAAAACTTTAACGAGCCTCATGATGTAACTAAAAACACTAATCAATTTCAACATTGGTTATTTGCGGTTGGCTATGACTGAAATACAGGTTATCTGACATGTTGATGATGTAGTGCGTCAAAATGGATGGGTGGTATCGCGTCATAAAATTATGCTGTGTTGTAAGTCAAACTTAATGTAGGTCTATAGCAAAAGTATATATGTGAGAAAAAAACCTGTTAATGTATTGCCAAATTCTAAAATTTAATGTGACATACCTCTAATATATAAGGATGCACTCGCCTTTCCTGAAGAAATGATGGGTGGAATATTAACTTCATAAAAACCCCTGATGTGTTCCAGAAGTATTCCGTCCATCTCATCTCAAATATGTTCATCCAGCATATCGACAGAAATCTGCTAATGTCACATAACATTTCTTTGTTATACCAGTAATGAAATAATACACTCATAGTGTTCATTACTGGTATGCACACTCCCCGACCACCAGTTTCAGTAGCATTTATGGCAGTTTCTAGCAAATTTTTATCAACAAACTCAAATGGGCGAACATACATATTTGTCTGATGAGAAATTTCAGTACACAAACTCAATGTAGTCCAAACGGCAGAAGCGTATTCAGATGCCAATTTGCCACGAAGTCGTAGATTACTGGCTTCAGTTATTTCGTCAAATCTTTTACAAAAAGAAACATCTAATCCACCACTCTTCACAAGTCTTTGAATGAACAAACACTGTTTGTACATAATGTCATTTACTGAATCATTGTGAGAATGAGATATAAAATTTTTGAGATAATGAGATATCCACTCTGTAATTTTCATACCAAATAATAAATTCAAAGCTGACCCAGGTTCAGCTTTTCTTTCATAAATTCTTAGTGCTGCATCATGTAGCAAATAAACATGCTTTTCTATAACAGGGAGAACTTTGAAGTCCTTAGAAAAAGCTTTCAATGCAAGTAAATAATTATTTACTATCTGAATATCCTGTAGTCCTAACTTACTTGTTACTTTCTTGCTAATGATTGAAATTATATCACGAACATTATCCTGAAATATTTCTGTGAATGTTGTTCTCACTCTGTCTGGGGCATAAACTTTTGTGCTCATACATGCTTCAAACATAGTGGCTAAAAGACATATACAGGTAGTCTGCAAATCATCACCATTCGTACTCTCAATATTATGAAGACTGTTCCATATTTTTCTAAAGACTTCTGCCACTATATTGCCAGGGTCACCCTTAATTTCAGATGATGTCAAAAGATCACATTCAAAAAGAAAAACTACCATCCTTCCAAATGCCTTAACAGAGATTTTTATGTCTGTTTCTTGTTCTTCACTCAAAGTCATGTTGTCTGTCAATGTAAATGCAACATTTGTAACAAAATTTTCAGCATCTTGCTTTGTGATAAATGATTTTAGCCAATTTACAATTTCATTCCATATGAAAGTACCTCGTTTCAATGATAATTTTGAATTAAAACTATTTAGGAAATGACAAACTGTCTTCAGGGAGATCTGCTTCAAATCTGCAAATTTCGTAGCACATTCAAGTAATGAACACTCAATAGCTGCTCGAATGTATATATTCTGATTTACAATTGAACTTTTGGCTAATTTCTCACACAAGAGTAAATGAGTTTCATTCCAAAGTGGTGTTACAGGTGATGATGCTAAAGCCTTTGTTATATAAAACATAGGTACTGGGCCCCAAGATCTCTTTGTCAATTCTTCTATAAACTTGCTAAAGTATAAGTAAGAGTTATTAATAGGCAAATGACATATTGCCTTAAATAGAGTTATCAAGCTTTCTGCTATATCAGGAAGTTTTTTTGTGCTTTTTGTAGTAGTGTACAAAGCAGTGTTGTTTATTGCATCCATGAAATTAATAAATAATATATTAGTACAAACATCATCCAAGGCAGTAAAGTATACCAAGTTCATGTTAATGAATTGGGTTACTCCCCATTTCACAACAGCATTGTTGTCATGCTTCAGCAATCTCTGAAATATGCACATAATCCAATACTTATGCCACTCTGATGTGCCTGCCAACAATCTCTGAATAATGGGTAACACTGGCTTTATTATATGGATTTGTTTTTCTTCCAATGTTTCCAATATCAAGAACAAGTCCTGCCACAGTTTCAAAAAATCTGACCTCTTGTAGTCACTGTTCCACATTAGTGATTCTGGAAAATTATCAATATTGCTGTTATCCCCTTGAAAAGTTGTATCTACTGCTCTTTTAATTAAATAGAGAGCTTGTTTCCTGATTGATAAGTCAGAATGCATTAAACCTATTCTGCAGAGCATCCAAAAGTCACTATATTTAGTTAGTGAGTAGGAAACAACAGAATCTGAGCATGGCAAATACATGTCAGAAAGTGAACACAATATTAAGAACGGGGTAGATAAATGTGGTTCAACATGTGCTGCTGAACAATACCTTAAAGACAATTGCGTCCACACCTGAGAAAGTAGAGAGACATTATTAAGATATTTCATGAGTTTTGGAAATATGCAGTTAAGTATGTGCACTACTACAGTGTAATTGCAGTTCGTAAGAAGTCTTGCAATTGACACATGGATAGTGAAATCGGTCAAGAATTTGTCTTTAATATTTTCCCTGTTAGGTACATATTTTTGTTCTAAAATACACAATACTTGTATAATAGCTTCTAAAAGAGAGAAGGCAGTCAAAAAATTTCCCGACATAGAAATATCACAAAAACTGGAATCGCTAAGGGCCAAACACAGTTTATTTTCACAATACAACAACATTTCGTATACATGGGTAATTATTTTGTCGTCTGGCAGCAAAAGATAACAATATGTTAATATGTCAATAACAACTGGTTGTAAATCGAAATTTTCTTCTACAGTCTCGAGTATAGTTTTACACTTTGTAATGATACTGTCTAAGTCTTCAAAATCTTCACTGGAAAAATGGATGTGTTTTTCGTGTTTTAATTCTGTAAAAGCAATTTTGAGAACTATAGCTAGCAATCCCAGGTGTTTTTTGCAGCTGTCACTAGAATTAACAGAGTTCTGCGAACATAAATACGATTTTGAATAGTGAAGAAACTGAGTAAAAAGGCTTTTTGCCGTTTCAGGAGGCAATTTTTCAATCAACAGCATCAAATTAGTAGTACAACAGTCCTTACAGTCAGTATCTCCCATTGTTATGGGTCACCAAACCACAAACACACACAACACACTCTTCAAAACAAATGTTTTTGACAACTTCACCACGTGCTTATCATCTTTTGTAAACGGGCCAAAGATTTTAGATTGCATGAGGTGTACTTATATTTGTTTGGAAATAATAGAAATCTGTTCTGTACTCCGCAGTTTTGTATTTTTGTGAGGCAAATTAACTAACGTTATAATTCATTTTTACAAAAAATAGCCAAACGAATGCCCATTCCTTGTTTAAACTGATACCAAAGCTGCGCTCTTTGTGCTTCGAACTCTGTGTCGAAAACGAAAATGTGTGTCGCTGGAAGATTCTATGGGGGGGTGATGCGAATTATTGAATGCTTGTGATTTATTGAAGCAATACTATGCCTCAGTAATTGTTTCACTGCTTTAATTAGTGTACGATGGAGGACAGTAATGAGTTGCAAAATAATAAATTCGATCCAAGTAAGTTGTTAGTCGCTTGTCAAAAAGACTCTCATGCATCGCTGTATTGTCAAAACATTTTGTAGACAAGTAGCCCTTTTGCTACAAACATGCTAATTAATAGTGAATTTTGTGTGTTCCTACTGTGCAGGTGCCAATCAAGATGAGCTGATCCTGCAGCAACAAAGAAGAATTGAAAAAGAAGTAATTCATCGCATAATATTGTACTTGTACAACTGGCATAACTTGTTATGTTTGATTCAGAAAAGAACGTTCTGTTTAGATTTCAGAGACGACGCCTCTCGTTGGTGATATCCAAAGTATTTCTTCGTTGGAGAGCGAATACTCGGCGGACGACATATATAGGCAAAAAGTACTGGATTTAGCAAAAAAATATAAAAGTATCCGGCGAACGCGACCTGACGGAAATTGCTTTTTTCGTGCCTTTAGTTACGCCTATCTTGAACGTCTGCTCGGGTGCCGTGAGGAATATGAAAGGTGATACGAAATTTTAAACATCACTAGGTTTTTTTGAACAGAATATTGACTAAACTTATTTTCAGTGTGTTTTACAAATAGTCGTATTGCGAATTAGCAATTACACATTTTTAAAAATATTTGCATAGATTTTACTGACAGGCTGAAGACAATGAATTATTTAGAACCAATTTGCCCAGTGTTAACATACTGTCACCGCAGGTAAATACTACTACCTTGTAATTAGATTTCTTCCCAACTATGGTGAACTGTTTTTGCCCTTTGACGTATTACTTCCAATGGTAAGTTGTATGTTGGAGGCATGTCATCCTTCCCAGAGGTCATTTTATGGTTCATCTGATTTCAGTGTTAATCAATATGTGTTTAAATATGATTTCTGAAGGGGGGGGGGGAGTCTTCTAGGCACACAACATTATCTTCAGAGCCTGTTGGACATTTGTTTGGTAGTAAGGAAGGTGAACGGTTGGTTTAGGGTTATCGGTAGCATTTTGGGAAAGAGTAACTCTTGTGTTTTAGTTTACCTTGATGTTGGATTAAAGAATGTTAGTGAAGCGCGTCAAGGGTGGGCTTCTAGATTTGTTATTGGTAGGTTCAATTGACACTAGTGTTACAAAGATGATCCAAATTTGGGTTAAATTGCACAACGCTTCTCGCCGGGCTGCAGTGGTTATGTTGGCACCAATGGTAATTACGGCAACTCTGATAACTAATAAATGTTCGTGACAACTTCAATTAAAACAAAAATTATATTTTCCTGAACGGACAAGGGCACATACAAGAACCTGTCAACCATAGAGCAGGTACAGTATTCATTTTGCTGCGAGTGAAACGAGTAGCAATAACATTTACTCTGTAACTCATTAAAAATATTAACGCAATTTTACATTTCATTGTTCATGTGTTGCCAACATAAGCACTGGAGCCCGGTGAGAAGCGCCGTAAAATTTTACCCAAATTTGAATCCTTGGAGGCAAGCTTACATCCTTTCCAAGGAATACTATTGTGGAAATTTAGAGGACCGGTATTTGAATGTGGCTGCAGAGCAATACTACTTGCGCATAAGAACCACAGAGAAATTAGGCATAGGTCTGTTGCAGATTCATAGGACAATTTTTTCTCCCTCGTGCTATTTTGAGTAGAACAGGAAAAGAAATACATAGTGCAAGGTCCCTCGGTTGTTAACCATTTGGAGGATTGTGGAGCATGTATTATTTGGCTGAGATAACTCGACGTTTCTACTGGTGCTACCACAAGCGCATAATGTTGGCAATAGTTGAAAGATATTCTTTTATTTACAAGTGCTGCCAATGTTACATTGCTCCTTAACACAAAATATTATTGTAAGTTACACATTATTAAGAGTAACAGTTTCAGTGCTGAAGCTAGCTGCCATCCCCTTACCCTCACCCTGCACACCCTGCGGCAGCCGAAATGTGCGGTCAAGATCCACCTCTTGGAAGAAATCGTCAAGTTATTGTGCGAAAACAGTATGTAGATATCCACAAATTGTCAGCCGTGGGGGGGGGGGGGGGGCTAAGAGGAGGAGGGAGAGGGAATGGAACCCCTTGAAAGACTAGAAATGGGAAGTTCATATTCAAAGTACATGTACATAAAGATGTGCTGTAGGAAAGATTAGCATCTGAACCATGTTGGCCTGCAGATTCAGTGTCAACATTTTTATTGCGGTGCAACACTGTCTACCAGTAAAAGTTTCTGTGGTTCCTGCTATTGCTTTAAACTGGAGGTAATAATTGATCAGTGTGACTTGAACACATGTGAAGAATACCTCACAGACCTACGAGCAACTTGTATTTCCAGATTAGTGAGTTTGAAGAAGGGCACTTTATTGGCATTTGAAAATGTAATAAGTCGATTAGGAAAATTGCTACTCGTGTGGATTGATTTCGGCAATGCAACAGGTGTGTGATGAATGTTTCATGGAAAGCCGTAGAACTTTACATGACAAGATGGGTAAGGTTGCATCACTGAGACCACCCTCACCAGAAGATAAACATGTCATCCGAATGCCATTGCAGGACAGTTATCCATTCTCCTTACTCTGACCACTCAGACACAACAATGGAACAGTATAACATGTGTGTTATTAGGGGGCTGACAATCCGTCTGTTCATGAAAGCAAGAGCTACACTTGTGTCTCCTACCTTTGACTAATGTGCAGAAATATTCTAGGTGGCAAACACTGCAAGAGAGAAGTTCTGTATTGCAGTAAAGGCTTCTGTCAAAGTTCCAAAACCATATGTTTCATTAAGATTCAACCAATATATTGCTTCTTCCTGTATATATCTTGCGAAGCGGGCACAAGGATTGAATTTGAGAGGTTAGGGCCCACATGGAGGCATACAGGCAATCATTGTTTTCCATGCACCTTATGCAACTGTAATAGGAGGAAGTGACAAATTTTATGCAAAGTACCCTCCACCATACACTATGAGGTGGCTTGAGAATATGGCTGCAGGTGTAGAAGGTAGTGTTGCTGCAACTACGTCACTAGGGACAGGAGTGGCATCAGATAGTGTGTCTCAAAACTCCAGGTTCTGTTTGCTTGGAAATGATGGCTGCGTTTTGGATTGCCACATACTGGGAGAGGCAGCACAGTGACTGCATTCACCCAAGGCATACATGGCCTACTCAAGGCTGTATGGTGTGAGCTGCTGTTGGAGAAAAACAGTTGATGTATGTCCGTGGCACTTGACTGACTCTCGTGACCGACATCTTGTAACCCTTAGCTATACCCATTCTGCACGACTCCACAGATCTACATACATACTCCGCAATCCACTCAGAAGTGCGTGGCAGAGAGTACTTGGTACCACTACTGGTTACTTGCTTTCCTGTTCCATACCCATATAGAACGAGGGAAAACGGAGGCTTGTGTGCATCTGTATGAGCCCTAATCTTATCTTTGTGGTCTGTTTGCTAAATGTAGATTGACAAGCAGCAGTATTATTCTGCAGTCCGGCCCACTAAATTTCTTCAACAGTGCTTCTCAAAAAGAATGTCACTTTCCCTCCAACGACTTTTGAGTTCCCAAAGCATTTCAGTAACACTCAGCATTGATCGAATCTACCAGTTAAAAACGTAGCCGCCCACCTCTGAACTGCTTCTGTTCTCTAAACCGAACTGTCTGGGATGCTAAAAGCTTGAGCAATACACGAAATGGGATTGTACACGTGTTTTACATGCGGCCTCCTTTACAGATGAATCATACCTTCCCAAAATTCTCGCAAAAAAAAAACAAAGTCGAGCATTTGCCTTCCACATGAGAGTCCTTATATGCTCATTCCAAAGGTATTTAAATGACATGACTGTCAAGCCGCAAACTACTACTGCTGTATTCAAACATTGTGGAATTGTTTGTCCTACTCATCTGCATCACCTTAGATTTTTATGCACTTAACCCTAGGTGCCATTCCTCCAAGTCATCCTCCTACAGTCATTCAATGACGACTCTCTTGTACACCACAGAATCATCAACATACAGCCGCAGATTGCAACTCACTGTCCGTTAAATCATTTATGCATACTGAAAATAATAGTGGTCCTGTCACACTTTCCCCTCAGGAGGCTCAGCTTTAACTTGCTGAGTACAGCCTTGGCGAACCCGGAGCCCTTAGCTGGGGACTGCGCCTCGCCAGCAATCCTCCACACTGTAACCTCTTAAGTTCTTTAAGAGTCTCAGCGACTGCCATACAGTGTGACGGTGGAACATTGTATGTTACAGAGCCTGGCTATCTTGGTTTAATTTCCTGGTGGGGAAAGGCATGTCAGCATTCTATGTGGGAATGACCAGCAACAAACTGTCCATTCACATAAACAGTGACAGACAGACAGTGTTTGTTGGTAAAGAGGATCACCCTGTGCCTTGGTGCAGGGCCAGCACATCTTGGCACAGTGGTACACTGTCCAGGTTATTTGGATACTTTCCACCAACACCAATCTCTCAGAACAGTGAAAATGGGAACTTGTCATTCAGCATATTCTCTCTTCCTCTGTTGCCCACCTGGCCTCAACCTCCGCTAAATTCAAATCTCCCCCCCCCCCCCCCCCAACCATCATTCTATAACATCTTTGCTTCGGTTCTCTGGGCAGAGCCTCTGCCTCAACTGGTAACTTTGTTCAACTTCTTTGCTGTCTTCAAATGTCTGCCTTTGTGTGTGTGTGTGTGTGTGTGTGTGTGTGTGTGTGTGTGTGTGTGTGTGTGTGTGCGTGTGTATGTGTGTTTACCTTTCCTTTTTTCCCCTAAAGTAAGTCCTTCCACTCCCGGGATTGGAATGACTCCTCATCCACTCCCTTAAAACCTGCATCCTTCCCTTTTCCCTCCCTCCTTCCTTCCACTTTTCCTGATGAAGCGGCCAAGGGTTGCAAAAGTTTGAATCTCTGTGTATTTGTGTGTTTTTTATTTGTGTTTATCTCTCAACGAGTCTGTGCTTTTGGTAAGTTAAACAATCTCTATTTTTTTATACAAATATGTATATATAAAACCAAACACGTTCTGTCTCAAGGTGTGTTACCTGATGATGAGATGCATGGCTGCTGAGGTGGAACAGTCGCTAGTGGGCAACGTCTGAGGGAATCTGCCGCACCTCATTTGTATCAGGCTTACCGAGGCAAGCAGGGCTCTGCCTGGGCGGACATATAATTTCCTAGCTGCTTGTGGGAACAGATAAAATGAGCAAGTAGTAGTGTTGGTGGATACAAAACTGCCGCCTCTAAGCCTGGGAAAACTAAATTCAATGTAATGACATATGATCCTAAGGCATTCTGTTCCCTTGCCACTCCATGTGAGGAATGTAGTGGGCTTAATTGATCAAAGCCGTACTCAGCAAAGTATCTTGTCTTTGCACATTCTCGTGGGGCGTCGTTCATGTCTACAAAGCCTCAGTTCTTCCTTAAAGATGAGTTTGGCAAAGTGGCATCGTTCTCCAAGATGAGAAGTGAGGCTGTGTTAATATAGACAGCTTCAGCTGCACTGTCTAGGGCATTACTTGCCTGCGACAAGCTGGGTGATGCTGCTGTATCACACCTCACAAGTCATTGACCATGGTCCAGGGTCTAATCTACCATAGAGATCTCCTTTCCCTGTCTGATGACGAGCTGTGTGCGAACTTACAGTGACTAGGGGTTCACTTCATCCAGCGAGTTTATAGGGGACCAAAAGATCACAATGTTGCCACCAGTCTTTCATCCTGGCATTCAAAGATAATTCACTGCCTGAGAAGGTCAAGGTAATGATTTACCAGTGTGACATAAAACCATATGTCCCTTCCTCTAGGCAGTGTTTCAGATGCTGGAAGTTCTGGCACATGTCCTCCCAATGCACTTCCAGCCCAACATGCGGGAAATGCAGGTGCTCATCACATCCGGACACTCCATGCACCCCACTTCTCCTCTGCCTGAATTGTGGGCAATGTCATCTGCAGTGCTTGCTAAACTGTACCGTATTGCATAGGGAAAGAAACATTATGGAGATCAAGAATGGACCGGTTGACCTACTTGGAGGTACGGGTGGCTTCACCCCATACGTATGGTAACGTCTTTTGCTGCAGTTACATTGTCACCAGTTTCTGTGGGGATGACGGCATCACCAGTGCTCCTTCTATCTCGGTGCCCTAAGGACCATCAATCTCCTACTGCCCCCTCTATGGGTGGGGGCACCTCTTCATCCATTGCTCCCCCAACACCTTCTGTAGGAGCAATCCCCCCCCCCCCCACCATTGAGGACACCAGTCCCCATCCCCAGCCGAAGAATCCAAATTTTCCCAGGCCTCTCACTAGGAAGGGGTTCCTCGGGACACTCCCTTCTGAGGCTTCAATGAGTGGTCTGGAGGATCACAGCCAGAGGCTGAAGGATCCACCTGCTCCTGATCATAGGGCTTTCCAATCTGCATTGGGATCTGAAACCAATTCTGAGAAGCCCTCCCAGCCTTTAAAACTGAAAGGGCAGCTAGAGGCAAAGAATGAGAAGCAACAGAAGGCCTTCTCTGTGACTTCAAAGCTACATCTTCTGCCTCAGAAGATTAGGTTGAGATCCTCGCATCCCCTGAGGATCTGCCCCTCACAGATGACGTAGATTTGCAACCTTTGACAACAGTTGATCTTTTGGATTGAAGATTTTCTGTCCTACATTATGGCCTTTCAGTAAGAAGATACCGAAAGTCTCCAATGGAATTGCGGCGGATTTTTCATCCGTCTAGCTGACCTACAGCAGTTTTGTCACATCGTAGTGCTGTGCTTGGCACTGCAGGAAACTTGGTTTCCTGCCCAGCAGACCCCAACCCTTTGCAGCTATTGGGGCTACTCCAAAAACCGTGCTGAATACCATAGAGCATCTACATAAATACTCCGCAAGTCACACTGAAGCGCATGGCAGAGTGTTCATTGGACCGCTTTTATGATGTTTCTCTAGTTACATTCACTAATAGCTCACAGGAAAAAAAGGAACACCCAAATCTTTCTGGTTTTGATCTGATTTCTCTTGATGATCTTGACTACCTATGTAGGTGGGTGTTAACAAAATCTGTTTGCATTCGGAAGAGAAAGTTGATGAAGGATATTTCGCAAATTGATCTCGTCACAAGTAACGCCTTTCTTTTAATGGTTTCCACCCCAACTCATGCATCATTTCCATGACACTCTCTCCCCTATATTGCAATAATACTAAACAAGCAGCCATTCTCTGTACTTTCTCTAAATCATCTGTCAGTCCCACTTGGTGGGGATCCCAAAATGCGCAACAGTACTCCAAAATAGTATTCATAAGTGTTGTGTAGGAAGTTTCTTTAGTAGAACTGTTGCATCTTCTAAGTGTTCTGCCAATGAAATGTAGTCCTTGGTTCACTTTCTCTACAGTTGAAGTTGTTTGTAATTGTTACTCCTAGGTATTTAGTTGAATTTAGGGCCTGTTGTTTTGACTTATCATTTAAGTGACGTTTAATGGACTGTTTTTAGTGGTCATTTGAATGACTTCACACTTCTCATTATTAAGGGTCAATTGCCATTTTTTTTGCATCATGTAGATATCTTATCTAAATCATTTTGCAGTTGCTTTTGATCTTCTAGTGACTTTACTAACCAATAAGTGACAGCATCATCCACAACTAACCTAAGAGAGCTACTCAGATTGTCTCCTAAATAGTTTATTAAAATAAGGAACAGTAGGGGCCCTATAACACTTCCCTGGGGAATGCCAGACGTCACTTCAGTTCTACTCAGTGACATTCCATCATTTACAATGTACTGTGTCTTTTCTGACAGGAAATCATGAATCCAATCACACAATTGTGGCAATATTCCTTAAGCACGCAGTTTGTTTAGAAGACGCTTGTGCGCTGCAGTGTCAAAAGCCTTCCGGAAAACCAGAAATATGGAATCTTTGACATCCCTTGTCGATCACTTCATGTGAGTAAGGGTCTAGCTGTGTTTCACAAGAATGATACTTTCTGAATCCGTGTTGAGTATGAGTCAATAGGTCTTTGAGGTAGTTCGTAATATTTGAGCAAAGTATATGTTCTAAAATCGTGCTGAAAACAGACGTCAATGATATAGGCACTGTAATTTTGCAGGTCACTCCTAATTTACCTTCTTGAATATTGGCGTAACATGTGCAACTTTTCTGTCTTTGGGTACAGAACATTTGCTGAGCAAGCGGTTGTATATGACGACTAGGTAGGGGGTTATTGAATCGGTATACTTTGAAAGGAACCCAATTGCTATACAGTTGGGACCGGGAGACTTACTTATGTTAAGTGATTTAATTTGCTTTAACACATCAGGAGTATCAACTTCTAAATTACACAAGCTGGCAGGTGTTTTTTATTTGAATTATGGTGTACTTGCGTAGTCTTCTTTCGTGAAGTAATTTTGGAAGGCTGTTTTAAACAATTCTGCTTCAGTAGAACTGTCATCTGTAGCATAACCATTACTATCGCATAGTGTTGGTATTGATTGTGTTTCACCGCTAGTGAAGTTTACATACGACCAGAATTTCTTAGCATTCTCTACTAAATTACGTTACAGGGTTTCGTTTTGGAATTTATTATAAGCTTCTTGCGTTGAAGTTCATAGCTAAATTTTGAGTTTCTGTAAAAGATTGCCAGTCTTGAGGATTTTATGTGCGTTTAAATTTGGCATGCTTTTTTCGTTGCTTTTGCAAGAGTGATCTAACATGTAGTAACCACAGTAGGTCAGACCTCTCTCTTTTTAAATTTTTTTGGTATAAATCTTTCAGTGGTTGTTATTATTTCTTTGAAAGTAAGCCACATCTGATCTACATTAAAATTTTTAGTTTTGAAAGTTTGGAGATTCTCACTTAGCCTTCCCTCCCCCCCCCCCCCTCTCTCTCCCCGGGGCTCACTGTTTTTTCATATGTGAGTGGGGAGCATGGGGGCCCAGGCTAATGCAGTCTTTCTTCCTTCTTTCCTCCATGAACTGCATTTCCTTTCCCCTCGTTTCCTATCATCATTCCTTCCCCTCCCCACCGGGAGATATGACCTTAGCAGTTTGCTCCCCCGTCCCAAACAACCAACCATTCAGCATCAGGACACACTGCAATTTGAGCCATATCAATGAGGTCCAACCTATGCGCTCCCATTATGAGAGGGTTGTCTTGCAGAACTCAAATATCTATCAAGTGCAGAACATTTTCTGTACTGCAACAGCTATTGCAAGGAAAATAAGCCAATAAACAGTCTCGTTGGACAGCTTACCTGATGTAACTCCCCATTTCTAATCACTGCTTCAAACTGCAATAAACATTTCTCCTTACTTTCACCAGGCTGTGATTGTTTAGTTTCCTCTGCCATTGCTTACAATTTAATATTTATATTAATTTAATATTTATTAAACAATTTGTCATTTTATTTCTCAGAGTGCTGCATGATGCTGTATTATACATCTCCCCAACTCCTTCCTGTTTTTTTGTCATTTATTTCTACAGTTCTTGGGGGGGGGGGGGGGAATTGTTTGGAGTGAATTGAAGTTCTGTTGGTCTCGGTAGAAACTGCTGTTTATTGTACGATATTACTCTTACACAATACAATATATTGAGGGGCCATCAATATGTTTAAATCTCAGCAGTCTCCTTCAATATTTTGAAGGGCTCCTTTAAACCGGATTTTCTTTTACACTGGTCTTGGAATGTAACTTGTGTGCATTCAAATTATAGTAGTATCCATCACAGACAGATGATACCAGTGTAAAACATTTTGTAAGTAGTGAAACTTGGTGCCGTTTTGTCTCATGAAAAGTATTTTTTCTCTATTGATAATAATTGTCGTATATCTCTTGTGATGACCTAAAAGTTTACTGTTTGTTGTTTAAATATGTGTAGCATACCAATAATTCTACTAGAACCACCTGAGAATTTGTATGATTACATAAATAGTTTTGTTAATAACATTTGTTTGGTAGGAAATACCCTGAAATTTGGTAACATTTTATTCTTCTGACATAAGCTGAATATAGATTTCCGCAAAACACCTCCAGACTTATTTTCAAAATCAAAATGTTGTATTGCCATAATTCTAGGGTCTCGTCACCCTTTACATAAAAATGGAATAGATATATACTAAAACATTTCAGTTTTCTTTATTGCTCACAAAAATAGAAATTGACAAGTTGTATTACAATAACTTAGACACACTGAATTTGAATTCCTGATTGCAGCATACTCAATAGCCCTAATACCCGGTAAGATGTCCTCTTGTAATGATGCATACCTGTTTTTGGAATCATGACATTTTCCACTAGGGACTTAGGGTCCATATTGTCCCACTCATCAATGGCAGTGCAGCGTAGACCTATCCATTTACACTATAGTGCCTATGATCCCTTTTACTATCCTTGTCTAGTTGTCTAACCTCCCTAACCTAGTGAGAAATGTAATGTTCCACACTTCAGTCTGTAGAATGCCATATTTGTTCTTTCAGATGAAACCAACCATTTTAGTAATCACATCCCAAAGACGGACTATTTTACTTCTGGAATATTTTATTCAGCATAATGCTATCATGCTATCATCAACAAACAAAGCAGTATAGTTGTATGTTTTATGGTTGTAGTTTTCCTTGTGTTCAATACATAAATAATTCATTCATATTCTTATATCAGCACCACCTCAAAAAGCTTTTCTCTTCAGTCCCCTATTCAGATAACCCAGTGAAGGGTTGCAACTGTGTTTGTTGCTACTGTGCTGTATAGTTGCGCACCATGAATTTGCATACATTGCTATGAACATATCTTTTGTACAGTTATATGTAAAATATATAGATTCAGAAGTATAGACCAAGAAGCAAAGCAAAATTTAGTCACTACTAATAATTTCACCTTTAATAGCATCTCATCTGATCATTTCAGCATATGTTTGTAAGCACAGGTTGTAAAATAATGACTTCTTGTTTGTATTGTCTTATAAAAATATTTTAATTTTCAGGTTTCGTGATTGGGCACTCAAAAGCAAGGACAATTTAGTTTCTCTGGGTTTCCCAGAATTTACAGTTGAAGATTTTCATGATACTGTAAGTAAAACTCTGAAGTAACTCCAATGTAGGCTAAGTGTAGACATGCCAAGTGTTAAGATTTGTCCGTAATTATCAAGATTATTATGCAAAATTTATGTTGTTTTGGGAGCCTGTACTAAAATTACAGAATTTGCTGTTTAATTTATTTTAATAGTTTGACAACATGTTTTGTTGGGTCATCTTATGAACCATTATAGTTCCAGAAATAAAGCAATATCAACCTTTTTATCATCAGTTCTGTTCATACAGTGTAATACAAACAAACATTGAAGTGGAGCTTTGATAACTTCAGTACTGTGAGTGCGTAAACTTGCATTTAGATAGTGATTTGGTGCACTAATGTTCATGCTGTTATCTCATTAGCTAGTGTAAATCAGTTGTGTAGTCCTTAAATTAACTCTCACACTGTTTTAGGTCTGCTTCGGACATAGGTGAATGGATGTAAGGGCAATGTAATTGTTTCTTCTAAATTCACGTACTGTATACTCTTCCACAGAGAAATTAACTTTTTAGTAGGCACTTTCTCGTGTCTTAAGTTATTTTTACTGTTAATTTTTGAAATAAATTCCTGGTTAAGTCAATCGTGTACCCCAGCCCCTCCTCCCCAATCCTAGCCCCATTACGGATAGCTTCTTTTCAAACTTGGCATCTCTGTAAATGTGTTAAAGGAATAATTATTTTTAAACTAATGAGAATAGGTCGCAATTAACTGTAAAGATTCTCTGAGCTCCAGACAGGCACATAGAAAAGACTATCACACAACTTAGATTTTGGTTACAGCCTTCATCAGAAAGAGAGTACATCCATTACCTGGCCCAAATAATATAAATTCCAAGAATAGAGCATTGCTCATGCTCTAGTTCCGAAGTGTGACTGTTGCCAATTCTAGTGGTCTTCAGAACTTCAGCTTGGTGTTTACATAGTCAAATAGAAGTAACGTAATAGGATACAGTATATGTCGAGATTCATAGCAACTTAACTCAGATATCATTTATTTGGCAAAACATAATTCAAGCACATAGAGGCAGTTGGAGGTATAAGAACGCCATATGGGTGTGGCTAGATTTATAACAACGAACCGCTTCTTTATACACACACTCGCATGGTAATATTTTTTAACATTAATTTGCTACGAACTTTGCAATTATAGGCTTGCCTATATTGCACATTCTTAAATGTATTCCATTTGGTAATAGCTTAATCTTTAAACCACAAGACAAATCATACCCATAGTAAAAATGTTGAAAATAGGTGCATGTATTTGTAATTACTTTAACTACCACATGGTGACTCATCAGATATGCATAATTTTCTAAGTCCTTAAGTGAGATTTACCCGAGTGAGTGGCTGTGCCTTCCATTATCTGTTGTTTTTTTTATTTTATTTCTTTTTTAATTGCAATGCATATGTTTCTTGCTTTAGTTGCTGTATGGCACATGACAGAGGGTACCTTGCAGAAAACTTTGCTGAGAGTGGGGAAGGTAGAAACTAACAGAAAGATGGGAAAGAAAGAGGTGGATGCAGAGAGGGGGACTGACGATCTCGTTGTTTGGTCCCTCATTTCCATCACACACACACACACACACACACACACGCATGTGGACTAAAAGAGTGTAGGATAAACACAACACCCAGGCAATGTCGAGTTTACAGCTAGTTTAAAATATTACCTGCAAGAGGTCTGAAAAATAAAAAATAAATTGACTCCAGTGGGATTCGAAGAAGCTCCTGTTGCATTCATAAACCATCAGCCTGTCTATTCACCCAATGAAATAAATGTGAGAAGCACTTCATTGTAGTAAATGTACCCATGTGGAATTCTTATTTCTCAACCATTTCTACGTGCTCAAATGTTTTCCAAAATAAATAATTCCTGAGTTAAAGTATATGCTGAGATTCATTACACTTTATCTTAACTATTGTGTTGCTTCTATTTGACAATGTAAACAGCAAGTTGCAGCTGCACAGACTGCTGGAGTTGGCAACACTCACGCTTATGAGCTTGGGTATCTGCAATGCTCTTTTCTTGGACTTTCAATTATTTTGGCTGTTTAATCTTTTTGCCTCCCATTGTACATATAATCACATAGACTCAACTCATGCAATCATAAACACTTTGTCCAGCCATCATATCCGTAGTGCCACTTCAAGAGTGAGAGCAATTTAATGTGTTGAGGGGAGGGGGAATGATGCAGGGCAAGGGTGGAGGTATAGATATCAGAGCTGCCTGATGAAGGGTCCAGGTCATTAATTGGTGGAGAGCAATATAAGATACAGCTTTAGCAGGTGGTGAGGGTGGAGGAGGGAGCAGTGAAGGGGGAAAATACTACAGATGGTAGGGAGCGTTATGCGTTAAATACTGTTCCCTATCTTTGCATGATTAAAATGACAGCTTATGGAATGTTAAACTGTATGCCTGGATTGAAGTGTTTCTTGCTAACAGAACACAGCACATGTCATTCTCTATGGATACAAGTCTTCAGACATTAATGTGATTTCAGGTGTGCCCCAGGGTGTGTGGAGGGGTGGGGGGGGACTTGTAGATACCACCGGAAGCTCAATGAGGCTTTTTGTTGATGATGCTGTAGTTTATCAAGAAGTCACAACACTAGAAAAGGGTAGTGAAATGCAGAACGATCTGCAGTTTATGAATACATGGGGGCAAGGAATGGCAGTTGAATCCCAAAATAAACATAAACAAGTGTAAAGTGATGTGTTTACATAGAAGATGCACCTGAAAATTTTGGTGAATAGCCTCATGAAATTTAGGAAACAAGAGCCACAAACAAAATACCTTTACTGGCCTTCAAAGTAATCTGCATTGGCTACAATACGCTTCTAACATTGGTTAAACAGTTGTTGGAAACTGTCAGCAAACGCTTTTTGTGGAATCTCTCGAAGCACTGAGGTCAAGCATTGTTGGATCTATGCAACTGTTGCAAAGCCTTTCAGGGCTAATTTAAGGTGGGGAAACAGAATGCTACTGATCATCTGCAAGCATCTGTTGCACACATTCGATGTTGTTGGAGACTGTGATTGTAGACAGTCAACCTAAATGCGGCTCATCCTTGACACTTCCTTTCCATTTCTAAAGCATTTAAATCACTTAAACACTTTCCACTCACTGATTCAACACTTCACACTTACATTAATATCCCATGGGTCTCTGTTGTTGTTTTACCTAATCTGAAACACAACTTGATGCTAATGCATTGCATCACATTGCAATGACAAGAGTTCTATCAGTGTCCGTGAGTCGTGGCGTGTACCACCGTATCACTGTAGTGCTTTGCAGGATAGGGAGTACTTGTTGACGTGTTTCTCATCATGTATGCGCTATCACCTCAACCTCACCAGTGTGATTTGTAAAATGTGGGACCAGTCACTGAATTTTTCACACACACCTTATAGAAAGAAAGAAAGAAAGGTGCACTATAATTTCATTTCTTCTTTGTCTGAAGTTTCCTCTATCTCCAGTATTCCTTCATGTGGATGCTGTGCTGCTGCTTCTGTTTATCTACATCTACATGGGATACTCTGCAAATCACATTTAAGTGCCTGGCAGAGGGTTCATCGAACCACCATTATACTATTTATCTCCCATTCCATTCTTGAATAGCACGCAGAAAGAAAGAACACCTGAATCTCTCCGTTCGAGCTCTGATTTCTCGTAGTTTATTCTGATGGTCATTTATACCTATGTAAGTGGAAGCCAACAATATATTTTTGCATTCGGAGGAGAATGTTGACGATTGGAGTTTCGTAAGTAGCCCATGCCGCAGCGATAAGTGCCATTGTTGTAATGCATCCCAGATCCTGTATCATTACTGTAATGCTGTCTCCCCTGTATCGTGACAATACGAAACGAGCTGCCCTTCTCTGGACTCTTTCGATGTCCTCCATCAAACCCACCTGATAAGGATCCCACACTGGGCAGCAATACTCCGAAATGGACAGACAAGCGTAGTGTATGCAGTTTCTTTAGTAGTTCTGTTGCATCTTTTAAGGGTTCTGCCAATAAAACGCAGTCTCTGGTTCGCCTTTCCCACAACATTATCTATGTGTTCTTTCCAGTTTAAGTCTGAAGTAATAGTAATTCTTAGGTATTTTGTGGAGTTTACAACCTTCACTTTTGATTGATTTATCTTGTAAACAAAGTGTAACGGATTTCTTTCCGTACTGATGTGGATGACTTACACACTTCTCATTATTTACAGTCAATTACCAATTTTTACACCACAGTGATATCTTATTCAGATCGTTCTGCAGTTGGTTTTGATCTTCAGATGATTTTACTAGACAGTAAATGATGGCGTCATCTCCAAACAATCTAAGAGAGCTACTTAGATTTTCCCCTAAATCGTTTATGTAAATAAGGAACAGCAGAGGACCAATAACACTACCCCGTGAAATGCCCGATATCACTTCTGTTTTAGTCAGTGCCTTACCATCGATTACTACAAACTGTGTCCCCTCTGACAGGAAATCCCCTATCCAAACACAAATTTGAGGCGATATACCATAACCACGCAATTTGATTAAAAGCTGTTTGTGAGGTATAGTGTTAAAAGCCTTCTGGAAATCAAGAAATATGGAATCGATTTGCGAACCCTTGTCGATAGCACCCATCACTTCATGTGAATAAAGAGCTAGTTTCGTTTCACATGAATGATATTTTCTAAATCTGTGTTGACCTTCGGTCAATAGATCATTCTGTTCGAGGTAATTCATAATATTTGAATACATGATATCTTCCAAAACCCTGCGGCAAATTGACGTCAATGAAATAGGCCTGTAGTTTTGTGGGTTACTCCTACTGCCTTTCTTGAATATATGTGTGTGACCTGTGCAACTTTCCAATCTTTTGGTACAGATACTTCTTTGAGAGAGCGGTTGTACATGGCTGTTACGCCCCCCCCCCCCCCCCCCCCGGGGGCCCATAGTTCTTTTGTGGGTACGTGTGTGGTGCGCATGGGGCCCCGAGCCGGAGCAGCCTTTCTTCTGCCCCAGGCTGCTTCACTTTCCCTCCCGGTTTATGCCTTCGCCCGGAGACGGGCAAATTTCGTGAGTTACGGTGGTTCTTGTTGTCGCTTCTCTTATTCCTTGGTTCCTTACTTTCTTACCCTTTTTCTGTCTTTCTCTCCTTGTACTCTCCTAGCCTTCTCCTCATTAGTCTCCGCCTCGGCGTTTGAGACACTTCTTTCCTTCCTCTTCACTTTCTCTATCCTTCTTCTTTTCTCCCTGTACGTGTCTGAAGGCCGACCCACACATTATCATGCATAGCAGGTGACGGGGTAACGCGTAATTACCCGCCCCGGGTAGACACGTAGAGCACATACGTACCCCCTGGTAAAGGCCAAGCCCAGGGAGGGGTTATTACCCGAGCTGGTACCTTCCGAACATGCCGATTGGTCCCTCCGTCAGTTCTCGGGAGGTGTGAACAATCACCTAAGGCGGGTAAGCCCTCGGAGAGGGCTCCGACTAGGAAGGAGCGCGCCATCGGAGACGCCGGTAATCACGGGGGACACTTCCGCGATGACTTCCTTCTCTTCTTCTGTGACGTTGACCCAGAAACGCAAGGTAGATTCGCCTCAGCCAAAGAAGACTGCCTAATCTACCGAGATTTCTTGTTGTCTCTCGCACCGATGGAAAAGATTTCACGTCTGTAAATCCTTTCGTCATCCAGAAAGGTGTTGATGCAATTGCTGGCCCTGTTAAAACCTGTTCACATCAGCGCAATGGCACATTGTTGCTGGAAGTGGACAGTGCCTTCCAAGCTCAGAAACTAATCCTGACTACACTGTTGCACACATTTCCTGTCAAGGTAGAAGCGCATCACACACTCAACTCGTCACGAGGGGTAGTCTTCACGAGATCCCTTGACGGGTTGTCTGATAAAGACATACAAACCTACATGTCAGATCAGGGAGTCACAGCCATGCATAGGGGTTTGAAAAAGGTAAATAACCAGCTGACACCGACTCGTAATGTGTTTTTGACGTTCGACAGGGTTGAACTCCCGTCGAAGGTCAAAGCAGGGTAGGAAGTTATCTCAGTCCGCCCTTATATTCCAAACCCAACGTGCTGCTTCCAATGCCACAGGTACAACCATACCCGTGAATCTTGCCCAAATGCAGCAAAATGTGTCACTTGTGGTAGGGACGCCCATGAGGGGGATTGCCCACCTCCGTCCCCTCACTGCCTTAACTGCAACGGTGACCATGTGGCTTCCTCTCGCGACTGCCTTGTATACAAGAATGAGAAGGTAATCCAGCAAATTCGGGTTATGGAAAAGGTGTCGACATCTGCCGCCAGCCCGAAGATTGCCTGTTCCACGTCCCCGCTTCCTCTTGCTGCTTCTAAAGTACAGTCTTCATCAACCTCTGGTAAACCGCGGGCACCTAAACAAGATGCCCGGACTTTGAAAAAGGAACCCGTCCGTGAGGATTTTCTGCGTTCTCAGGCTTCCCAACCGTTGACTGCCTCTTTTCACCGTCACTCTTCGAGAAGAGCCAGCAAGAGAAAGAGTTCCTCTCCTTCCCCGCCAAGGCGTGACCCATCCGTCACGCCGCCCAACAGTTGCCGGCCTCGGCCATCTTCTGTTTCACCGGGACGCTCCATCTGCCGGGCACCCGGCTCTTTACCGGCGGTGGAAACTGCCCCTCCTGATCAACTCAAGGAGATGGCAGGCGCGTTGGTCGAACCTATGGACCACGACCCTATGCCCCTAGACAGCAATAGCAGTGCTCCCTCGAAATCCGGTCCTCAGCGGCCGTCGAGGTGACCCCTCTTGCTTGTTAGTTTTTATCCTTATCTTTTATCTTTTTTTATCATGGCGCTCCTTCAATGGAATATTCGCGGCATTCGTTCTAATCGGGAGGAGTTAAAACTACTCCTTCAATTGCACTGCCCGCTTCTAGTCTGCCTCCAGGAAACTAAGTTGCGTCCAAGTGATCGTGCAGACTTTCCACACTACACCTCTGTGCGGTTCGACCTTCCACCCATGGAAGGTATCCCAGCCCATGGAGGGGTTTTGATGCTGCTTCGAGATGACGTCTATTTCCATCCCATTTCATTGCATACTCACCTACAGGCAGTAGCCGTCCACATCACTTTATCCACATTTACCTTTTCCCTCTGTAATATCAATTCGCCATCGTCATCTGCCCTTACTAGGGCAGATGTGCTACACCTTGTTGACCAGCTCCCTTCATCTTTCGTGTTGGTAGGCGACTTTAATGCCCACCACCCCCTATGGGGCTCTCCGGCACCTTGTCCGAGATGCTCCCTTTTGTTGGACCTTCTCCAACACCTCGATCTTGTCTGCCTCAACACCGGTGCACCGACCTTCGTTTCAGACACAACACACACTTATTCCCATATAGACCTCGCAATATGCACTCCTCAGCTTGCCGGTCGGTTTGAAAGGTATGCACTTTCTGACACGTACTCAAGTGAGCATTTCCCTTGTATCATCCACTTCCTGCATCATCCCCCATCTCCTCGTCCCACCAGTTGGAACATTTCTAAAGCCGACTGGGGGCTTTATTCTTCCATGGCTGTTTTGCATGATCAGAATTTTCCCAACTGTGACAGTCAGGTCGACTACCTCACAGAGGTTATTCTCATCGCTGCTGAACGTTCCATACCTCGTACATCCTCTTCTCCACGTCGTGTCCCGGTCCCTTGGTGGACTGCAGCCTGCCGCGACGCGCTTAGTGTCCGGCGCCGTGCTTTACGCACCTTCCGCCGCTAACCAACTTTGGAGAATTGCATAAATTATAAACGTATGAGAGCGCAATGTCATCATATCATAAACGACAGCAAGAAAGCTTGCTGGACTGCTTTTACTAGTTCATTTAACCGTTTTACTCCCTCCACTGTTGTTTGGGGTGGCCTACGCCGTTTATCCGGCATCAAGGTCCACTCCCCGATTCCTGGCCTGACCGTAGAGAACGCAGTCCTCGTGGACCCCGCTGCTGTTTCCGACGCATTGGGCCATTTCTTTGCGGAAGTTTCGAGCTCTGCCCATTACCACCCTTCCTTTCTCCCTCGCAAACAGGTAGAGGAGGCACGGCCGCCTTCTTTCCACTGTTTTAATCGCGAAAATTATAACGTCGCCTTCACCATGCAGGAGCTAGACCGTGCTCTCGCCCTGTCCCGATCTTCTGCTCCCGGGCCTGATTCCATTCATATTGAGATGCTGAAGAACCTCTCTCCTGCGGGCAAGTGCTTTCTTCTTAGTATCTACAATCGCATATGGACTGAAGGTCATGTTCCTACAAGTTGGCGTGAAGCCATTGTTGCCCCCATCCCCAAACCAGGAAAGGACAAACACCTTCCTTCCAGTTATCGCCCCATTTCTCTGACGAGCTGCGTTTGTAAGGTGATGGAACGCATGGTTAACGCTCGTTTGGTCTGGCTCCTCGAATCTCGCCGCCTGCTGACTAATATCCAATGCGGTTTTCGTCGACGCCGCTCTGCTGCTGATCACCTCGTTACGTTGTCGACCTTCATTATAAATAACTTTCTAAAGAAGCGTCAAACGGTAGCATTGTTCTTTGACTTGGAGAAGGCATACGATACCTGTTGGAGAGCGGGCATTCTCCGCACATCGCACACATGGGGCATTCGGGGCCGCCTTCCTCTTTTCATTCAAGCGTTTTTGGCGGATCGCAAGTTCCGGGTACGAGTGGGCTCTGTTTTGTCAGATACCTTTTGCCAGGAGAATGGGGTACCACAGGGCTCCGTCTTGAGTGTCGCTCTTTGCCATTGCAATCAATCCGATCGTAGATTGCCTTTCAGCCGACGTCTCTGGATCTCTTTTTGTTGACGATTTCGCAATTTATTGCAGCGCCCAGCGGACGTGTCTCTTGGAGCGTTCTCTTCAATGCTGTCTGACTGTCTATATTCCTGGAGCATCGCAAACAAATTCCAATTTCCCACTGAGAAAACTGTGTGTATGAACTTCTGGAGATACAAGGAGTTTCTTCCACCTTCTCTACGTCTCGGCCCTGTTGCTCTCCCTTTCGTGGAGACAACGAAATTCTTGGGACTCATGTTGGATCGTAAACTTTGCTGGTCCACACACGTGTCCTACCTGGCTGCCGGTTGTGCCCGATCCCTTAATGTTCTTCGTGTCCTCAGTGGCACGTCATGGGGAGCGGATCGTACCGTCCTGCTTCACCTTTACCAGGCCGTTGTTCAGTCGAATCTCGACTACAGAAACCTTGTATTCTCTTCTGCACGGCCGTCGATTCTCCGCCGTCTCAACTCTATCCACCATCGGGGATTACGTCTGGCGACCAGTGCATTTTATACCAGCCCTGTTGAAAGTCTGTATGCCGAGGCTGTTGTATTACCCTTGACCACTCGACGTGACGTACTCTCGTGTCGGTACGCATGCCGCCTGCGGTTGATGCCCAACCATCAATCTTACCGATTATTTTTTGACGACTCACTCGATCGTCAATATCAGTTGTCTGCAATTGCCTTGCTTCCACCTGGAGTTAGGTTTCGCCGCCTGCTACAGCGGCTGGATTTTACCCTTACTTCCACCCTTCGGTTGAGCGAAAGCCCATTGCCACCGTGGCATCAGGCCCAGGTTCACACTCACCTTGAACTTAGTTCGCTCCCCAAGGAGAGCACTCCGGATTTGGTATACCACTCGAGGCTTGTCGAACTCCGTTCGCGGTTTGATAATGCCATATTTATTTACACTGATGGTTCCAAGAGCACTGCCGGTGTCGGATCTGCCTTCGTCGTTGGCTACAACCGTTTCCAATACAAGCTCCCTGACCGGTGCACGAACTTCACGGCCGAGCTTTTTGCCCTCCACCTGGCCGTTTAGTATACCTGCCGCCATCGCGAACTTTTCTATGCCATTTGTTCGGACTCCCTTAGCGCCCTGCAGAGTCTTAAGGACCCTTTCTCGAACCATCCTCTCGTGTATCGGATCCAACGCTCCCTCCAGTTGCTAGCAGATGGCAGCTGTCACGTTTCTTTCCTGTGGGTCCCTGGCCACGTGGGTGTGCCCGGGAATGAGGCCGCCGACATAGCAGCCAAAGCCGCAGCTCTTTTGCCTCGCATGGCTACCTTTTGCATCCCACCGGACAATGTTCAACGGGCTCTTCGCCGGAGTATCGTGTCGTCATGGCACAGTGCGTGGCTTTCACTGTACAACAATAAATTGCGAACTGTCAAACCGATCCCTACCGCTTGGAGGACCTCGTCACGCCCCTCTCGGCGGGAGGAGGTCATCCTGGCCCGGTCCCCCCAGGAGGCCCACAGTTCTTTTGTGGGTACGTGTGTGGTGCGCATGGGGCCCCGAGCCGGAGTAGCCTTTCTTCTGCCCCAGGCTGCTTCACTTTCCCTCCCGGTTTATGCCTTCGCCCGGAGACGTGCGTATTTCGCGAGTTCAGGTGTTTTCTTGTTGTCGTTTCTCTTATTCCTTGGTTCCTTCGTTTCTTACCCTTTGTTTCTGTCCTTCTCTCCTTGTACTCTCCTAGCCTTCTTCTCCTCATTAGTCTCCGCCTCGGCGTTTGAGACACTTCTTTCCTTCTTCCTCTGCACTTCCTCTATCCTTCTTCTTTCCTCCCTGTGTGTGTCTGAAGGCCGACCCACGCATTATCATGCGTAGCAGGTGACGGGGGTAACGCGTAATTCCCCGCCCCGGGTAGACAAGTAGGGTATGTACGTACCCCCTGGTAAAGGCCAGGCCCAGGGAGGGGTGATTACACGAGCTGGTACCTTCCGAACATGCCAATTGGTCCCTCCGTCAGTTCTCGGGAGGTGTGACCTGAGGTGTGAACAATCACCTAAGGCGGGTAAGCCCTCGGAGAGGGCCCCCACTAGGAAGGAGCGCGCCATCGGAGACGCCGGTAATCACGGGGGACACTTCCGCGATGACTTCCTTCTCTTCTTCACTGACGTTGACCCAGAAACGTAAGATAGATTCGTCTCAGCAAAAGAAGACTCTGCCTAATTTGCCGAAATTTCTTGTTGTTTCTCGCACCGACGGAAAAGATTTCAATTCTGTCAATCCTTTCGTTATACAGAAAGGTGTTGATGCAATTGCTGGCCCTGTAAAAACCTGTTCGCGTCAGCGCAATGGCACATTGTTGTTGGAAGTGGACAGTGCTTTCCAAGCCCAGAAACTTATTCGGACTACGTTATTACACACGTTTCCAGTCAAGGTAGAAGCCCACCGCACACTCAACTCGTCACGGGGGGTAGTTTTTATGAGATCCCTTGACGGGTTATCTGATGAAGACATCCAATCCTATATGTCCGATCAGGGTGTGACAGCCATCCACAGGGTGATGAAAAAGGTAGATAGCCAGTTGACACCGACTCGTACTGTGTTTTTGACATTCGACAGAGTTGAACTCCCGTAGAAGGTCAAAGCAGGGTAGGAAGTTATCTCAGTCCGCCCTTATATTCCAAACCCGACGCGCTGCTACCAATGCCACAGGTACAATCATACCCGTGAATCTTGCCCAAATGCAGCAAAATGTGTCACTTGTGGTAGGGACGCCCATGAGGGGGATTGCCCACCTCCGTCCCCTCACTGCCTTAACTGCAACGGCGACCATGCGGCTTCCTCTCGCGACTGCCCTGTATATAAGGATGAAAAAATCATTCAGCAAATTCGGGTTACGGAGAAGGTATCAACATCTGCCGCTCGAAAGTTGTTGGCGAGTCGAAAGCCCACTGTCCTCCCAGCGGGTACATACAGTAAGGTCCTCACCTCAACTCGACCTACTAAGGATTCCAGTACCCAGACTTGTGATTTCACTTTCGCTGACACAGTTGTGTGATCCGCCAGCCCGAAGATTGCCCGTTCCACGTCCCCGCTTCCTCCTGCTGCTTCTAAGGTACAGTCTTCGTCAACCTCTAGTAAACCGTGCACACCTAAACAAGATGCCCGGACCTTGAAAAAGGAACCCGTCCGTGAGGATTTTCTGCGTTCTCCGGCTTCCCAACCGTCGACTGCCTCTTCCCGCCGTCACTCTTCCAGCAGAGCTGACAAGAAAAAGAGTTCCTCTCCTTCCCCGCCGAGGCGTGACCCATCCGTCACGCCGTCCAATAGTTGCCGGCTTCGGCCGTCTTCTGTTTCACCGGGACGCTCCATCTGCCGGGCACCCGGCCCTTTACCGGCGGTGGAAACTGCCCCTCCTGATCAACTCAAGGAGGTGGCAGCCGCGTCGGTTGAACCAATGGAACATGACCCTTTGCCCCCAGACAGCGATAGCAGTGCTCCCTCGAAATCCGGTCCTCGGCGGCCGTCGAGATGACCCCGCTTGCTAGTTGGCTTTTATCCTTATTCCTTATCTACTTTTTTATCATGGCGCTCCTTCAATGGAATATTCGCGGCATTCGTTCCAATCGGGAGGAGTTAAAACTACTCCTTCGGTTGCACTGCCCGCTTATCGTCTGTCTTGAAGAAACTAAGTTGCGTCCAAGGGATCGTACAGACTTTCCATACTACACCTCTTTGCGGTTCGACCTGCCACCCGTGGAAGGTATGCCAGCCCATGGAGGGGTTCTGATGCTCCTTCGAGAAGCCGTCTATTTCCATCCCATTTCATTGCATACTCACCTACAGGCAGTTGCCGTCCGCATCACCTTATCCACATTTACCTTCTCCCTCTGTAATATATATTCGCCATCGTCATCTGCCCTTACTAGGGCAGATGTGCTAGACCTTGTTGACCAGCTCCCTTCACTTTTCGTGTTGGTAGGCGAGTTTAATGCCCACCACCCCTTATGGGGCTCTCCGGCACCTTGTCCGAGAGGCTCCCTTTTGGTGGACCTTCTCCAACACCTCGATCTTGTCTGCCTCAACACCGGTGCACCGACCTTCCTTTCTGACACAACACACACTTATTCCCATATAGACCTCACAATATGCACTCCTCAGCTTGCCAGTCGGTTTGAGTGGTATGCACTTTCTGACACGTACTCAAGTTACCATTTCCCATGTATCATCCACTTTCTGCATCATTCCCTATCTCATCGTCCCACCAGTTGGAACATTTCTAAAGCCGACTGGGGGCTTTTTTCTTCCATGGCTGTTTTTCACGATCAGAATTTTCCCAACTGTGACAGTCAGGTCGACTACCTCACAGAGGTTATTCTCACCGCTGCAGAACTTTCCATACCTCGTACATCTTCTTCTCCACGTCGTGTCCAGGTCCCTTGGTGGACTGCAGCCTGCCGCGACGTGCTTAGAGCCCAGCGCCGTGCTTTACGCACCTTCCGCCGCCACCCAACTTGGGAGAATTGCATACATTATAAACGTATGAGAGGGCAATGTCGTCGTATCATAAACGACAGCAAGAAAGCTTGCTGGACTGCTTTTACTAGTTCTTTTAACCATTTTACTCCCTCCATGGTTGTTTGGGGTGGCCTACGCCTTTAATCCGTAATCAAGGTCCACTCCCCGATTCCTGGCCTGACCGTGGAGAACACAGTCCTCGTGGACCCCGCTGCTGTTTCCGACGCATTGGGCCAATTCTTTGCGGAGGTTTCGAGCTCTGCCCATTACCACCCTTCCTTTCTCCCTCGCAAACAGGTAGAGGAGGCACGGCCGCCTTCTTTCCACTCTTTTAATCGCGAAAATTATAACGTCGCCTTCACCATGGAGGACCTAGACCGTGCTCTCACTCTGTCCCGATCTTCTGCTCCCGGGCCCGATTCCATTCATATTGAGATGCTGAAGAACCTCTCTCCTGCGGGCAAGTGCTTTCTTCTTTGTACCTACAATCGCATATGGACTGAAGGTCATGTTCCCACAAGTTGGCGTGAAGCCATTGTTGTCCCCATCCCCAAACCAGGGAAGGACAAACATCTTCCTTCCAGCTATCGCCCCATTTCCCTGACGAGCTGCGTCTGTAAGGTGATGGAACGCATGGTTAACGCTCGGTTGGTCTGGCTCCTCGAATCTCGCCGCCTCCTGACTTATGTTCAATGTGGTTTTCGTCGACACCGCTCTGCTGCTGATCACCTCGTTACCTTGTCGACCTTCATTATGAATAACTTTCTAAGGAAGCGTCAAACTGTAGCAGTGTTCTTCGACTTGGAGAAGGCATACGATACCTGTTGGAGAGCGGGCATTCTCCGCACATTGCACACATGGGGCATTCGGGGCCGCCTTCCTCTTTTCATTCAAGCGTTTTTGGTGGATCGCAAGTTCCGGGTACGGGTGGGCTCTGTTCTGTCAGATACCTTTTGCCAGGAGAATGGGGTACCCCAGGGCTCCGTCTTGAGTGTGGCGCTCTTTGCCATTGCAATCAATCCGATCGTAGATTGCCTTTCAGCCGACGTCTCCGGATCTCTTTTTGTTGACGATTTCGCAATTTATTGCAGCGCCCAGCGGATGTGTCTCTTGGAGCGTTGTCTTCAACGCTGTCTTGACCGTCTTTATTCCTGGAGCATCGCGAACGGCTTCCGATTCTACACTGAGAAAACTGTTTGTATAAACTTCTGGAGATACAAGGAATTTCTCCCACCTTCTCTACGTCTCGGCCCTGATGCTCTCCCTTTCGTGGAGACTACGAAATTCTTGGGACTCATGTTGGTTCGTAAACTTTGCTGGTCCACACACGTGTCCTACCTGGCTGCCCGTTGTGCCCGATCCCTTAACATTCTTCGTGTCCTCAGTGGCACATCATGGGGAGCGGATCGTACCGTCCTGCTTCACCTTTACCAGGCCATTGTTCAGTCGAAGCTCGACTACGGAAGCCTTGTATACTCTTCTGCACGGCCGTCGATTCTCCGCCGTCTCAACTCTATCCACCATCGGGGATTACGTCTGGCGACCGGTGTATTTTATACCAGCCCTGTTGAATGTCTGTATGCCGAGGCTGCTGTATTACCCTTGACCGCTCGACGTGACATACTTTTGTGTCGGTACGCATGCCGCCTGCGGTCGATGCCCAACCATCCATCTTACCGATTATTTTTTGATGATTCACTCGATCGCCAATATCAGTTGTCTGCGATTGCCTTGCTTCCACCTGGAGTTCGGTTTCGCCGCCTGCTACAGTGGCTCGATTTTACCCATCCTCCCACCCTTCGGTTGAGCGAAAGCCCATTGCCACCGTGGCATCAGGCCCAGGTTCACACTCACCTTGAATTTAGTTCGCTCCCCAAGGAGAGCACTCCGGATTTGGTATACCGCTCGAGGCTTGTCGAACTCCGTTCGCGGTTTGATAATGCCATATTTATTTACACTAATGGTTTCAAGAGCACTGCTGGTGTCGGATCTGCCTTCGTCGTCGGCGACAACCGTTTTCAATACAATCTCCCTGACCTGAACTTCACGGCTGAGCTTTTTGCCCTCCACCAGGCCGTTTTGTATATCTGCCGCCACTGCGAACCTTTCTATGCCATATGTTTGGACTCCCTAAGTGCCCTGCAGAGTCTCAAGGACCCTCTCTCGAACCATCCTCTCGTGTATCGGATCCAACGCTCCCTCCAGTTGCTAGCAGATGACAGCTGTCATGTTTCTTTCCTGTGGGTCCCTGGCCATGTGGGTGTGCCCGGGAATGAGGCCGCCGACATAGCAGCCAAGGCCGCAGCTCTTTTGCCTCGCATGGCTACCTTTTGCATCCCACCGGACGATGTTCAACGGGCTCTTCGCCGGAGTATCGTGTCGTCATGCCACAGTACGTGGCTTTCACTGTACAACAATAAATTGCGAACTGTCAAACCGATCCCGACCTCTTGGAGGACCTCCTCATGCCCCTCTCGGCGAGAGGAGGTCATCTTGGCCCGGTTGCGGATCGGTCACTGCCGTTTCAGCCACCGTCACTTGCTCTCCGCCGACCCTGCACCGCTGTGCTCCTGCAGTGAACTGCTGACAGTGCGACATGTTTTACTGACTTGTGTTAATTTTAATCATTTCCGTGTAGCCCTTCACTTTCCGTCTACTCTGGAGGAAATTTTAGCTGATGACACACAAGCAGCTGCTCGAGTTTTGCGTTTTATCAACTTGGCCAACTTATCGAAGGATATTTAACCCTTTTCATTGTCCTTTATCTTTCGTTTTTAGCCTCTTCTTGATTTTCTGACTGTCACCAAATTTTTTTTTTAGATCTATTGAATCTAAGTTCTTGTCTGGGCGCTAATGATCGTAGAAGTTGTGCACCCTAAAACCACAAAAGTAAGGGGCTATCTCTTCAGCATAATCAGATAGAAATCTAATGGGTATACAGTCCGGACCAGAAGACTTGTTCTTGTTAAGTGATTTTAGTTGCTGCACTACTCTGATGATGTCTACTTCTACGTTACTCATTACGGCCTTTGTTTGTAATTCAAAATCTGGAATATTAGCTTCGTCTTCTGTGGTGAATGAGTTTCTGAAAGCTATGTTTAGTAACTCTGCTTTAGTATTGTTTGTTTTTTGCCCCTAGTATATTTAACATGTGACCAAAATCTCTTTGGGTTTTCAGTCAAATTTCGAGAAAGAGTTTCATTGTGATAACTATTGTAGGCATCTTGCATTGAGATCCTCATTAAATTTCGAGCTTCTGTGTAGGATCGCCAATCCTGGGGATTTTGTGTTCATATAAATTTAGCATGCCTTTTCCTTTGCTTTTGTATCAGTGTCCTGATCTGTTTTGTGTACCAAGGGGGATCACCTCCTTCTTTTATTAATTTATTTGGTATAAAACTGTCAGTTGCTGTCAATACCACTTCTTCGAATTTGAGCCATATCTGGCCTACACCTACATTTAGTGTTAGAAATGAGTGGAAGCTGTCTTTAAAGAAGCAATGAGTTTTATTTCTATCTGCTTTCCTGATCAAATATACTTTTAATTTTTTTTTTATAACTTGGGGACTTTTGGTATTCAATCTCGCTACGACAGCTGTGTGTTCACTAATACCTCGTTATGAGCTCAGGATTATTTGTTGCTAAGAGATCAAGTGTGTTTTCACATCCATTTACAATTCTGGTTGGCTCATGAACTAATTGTTCGAAGTAATTCTCAGAGAATGCGTCGAGTACAATTTCGCATGATGTTTTATGGGTACCTCCTAATTTGTAAGTATAATTTTGCCAACAGATTGAGGGTAAATTAAAATCACCGCCTACTATTATTGTGTGAGTCGGGTATGTTTTTGTAATTAGACTCAGGTTTTCTTTGCATCTTTCTGCTATTGTATCATCAGTTGGGAGGCCAGTAAAAGGAACCAATTATTAATTTCTTATGATTTTCAGGTACAACCTCTACCCATAATAGCTCACAGGAACTACCAACTTCAACTTCACTACACGAAATACTAATTTTGACGGCGACAAACACGCCTCCACCTATTTTGTTTTATCTATCCTTCCTGAACATTTTTAGATCGTCTGCAAATACTTCTGCTGAACTTATTTCCAGCTTGAGCCAACTTTCACTGACTAAAATGATGTGTGTTTCGGTGCTTTCTATTAACGCTTGGAATTCTGGTACCTTCCCGATACAGCTACGGCAATTTACAACTTCTATACTGATAGTTTCCAGATCTACATTTCTCCTGTGATCTACCTGCACCCTTTGAGATTGCCCATTTTGTTTTTCCCCGAAGCCCCTTATCCTAAAAAACCACCCATCCACGCCACACAACCCCCATCTACCCGTGTAGCCGCTTCCTGTGTATAATGGACTCCTGACCTATTCAGCGGAACCCGGAAACCCACCACCCGATAGCGTAAGTCAAGGAATCTGCAGCCTACACAGTCGCAGAACCATATGAGCCTCTGATTCAGACCCTCCACTCGGCTCTGTGTCAGAGGTCCACAGTCGGTCCTGTCAAATATGCTGCAGATGGCGAGCTCTGCTTTCATCTTGCAAACAAGACTGGCAGTCTTTACCACTTCAGATAGCCACTCAAAACCTGAGAGGATCTCTTCAGACCTGAAGCGACACACATCATTGGCACCGACGTGAGTCACTACCTGCAGATGGCTGCACCCCGTACCCTTCATGGCAACCAGGAGGACTCGTTCCACATCTGGAATGACTCCACACGGTATGCACATGGAGAGCATGTTGGCCTTCTTCCCTCCTTGGCAGCCATCTCTCTGAGGGGCTCCATTACCCGCCTAATGTTGGAGCTCCCAACTAAAAGCAAACCCACCCTCTGTGAAAGCCCGGATTTTGCAGGCTGGGTGGTGACCTCATGCTGAGAGACACCGTCCCACTCTGGAACATTGTCCTGAACAAATAGCGCCTCAAACCTGTTCGCAAGACGAACCGGGGAGGCCTCACGATCAGTCCTCTGGAATGTCTTCTGCTTCCTGCTATGCACTGTAGCAACCTCCCATGCAACCACGGGTGGTTGGGTGCCTCACTTCTAGCAGTATCAGGGCATGTCGATGGCGCAGGTCGATCGGTGGAGATGACGGGAGTCCGTTCGGTCCCCACTACCGGCCAACAACAACGCCGCCTCTCAATCGCAGCTTCCAACTGTGCAATCGAGGTTAACACAGCTTGAAGCTGGGAGCGAAGTGTCACCAGCTCAGACTGCATCCGAACACAGCAGTCAAAGTCCCTATCCATGATTACAGTGCCGACAAAAACAAAAACTACAGTCGCAATACGTTCAAAGAAAGACTACACTGTTAATGCACGAGAGCACAGTATAAATTTACAAATTGAAACGAGAACACGGCAACGAAAATCAAAATACATCATCTCTCTTCTAATCAGAAAATAAAGACAGACGACTGATGCAAAGCGATTCACACGGCAGAATAATACACTAATCGGATATTTAACATGAATATGAATCAAATAAAAACACGAGCGCTCAATAAATTTAATGAACTGAAGGGAAAGCGCACTGAAAAGTCAAAATATGTAGCTTCTAGAGAGAAGCCCGTTACTTACAACTGAAAATGTGCTGGCGCTGGACGACGTCCACTCGGCGACTGTCCAGGCTCTTCCAGTCTTCTTAGTTCTTTCTACTTGAAATCCTTCCAGATTTTGAATCACAGTCTGAAACTTCTCTCTTTTTAACATCTTAATTTCCTAAATGTTGAACCTTTCCAGATCTTTACAAGCTTCCTTGATCCATGGTGCTATTGTCTTCTTTTGCCACAAGTAGTCTAATATTGTTTTGGTTTGTCTGGTTTTGTCCATTCTGTACAGGTGTCCTAGAAATGATAACCACCTCCTTTTCATGGTGTCTGAGATTTCCTCCACCTTTTGCTAGATTTCATTGTCACTCCAAAGTTTCCAGCCTATTTCAACCTGGATCGGACCCATGATTATCCTTAATATTCCTGTTTCTAAGCACCTCCAGCTTTTCCAACTTGTAATTCTTTGAGAGGCATTCACTGGTGTACAGGGACTCTGTTCTTATCACAGCATTGTAGTACTTTATTTTGGCATTCCAAGAGATGCACTTTTTGTTGTACACGGTTTTAGTTAATCCATAACCTCTCTCCATTTCTGAGATCTAGTCCCCCACAGAAACTTTCTCCAGTCTATTCTCTTGTATGGTTTCACCAAGGTATTTGAATATTTTTACTCTCTCAATATGTCCAGTATGTTTCAAAGAATTGTTGTCCACATTTGTCACTTATCATGAATTTGGTCTTCTTCTCTCAAGATCCTAAGTCCTGTGTTGCCAGCAATCCTTTCTAGTAGGTTGATCTGTGTTGTCGCTTCTTCTAAGTTCTGAAATAATTGCAGAATCATCACTGAAATCCAGGCAGTTGACTTTGATTCCTCCAGATTTTTTTCCTAGACGGGTTGGACTGATCCCTTGATTTTAAAGTTTGTAATTCCAAATTTGAACAATCTTTTCTACGACATAATTAAATAGTACTGGTAATAATCCATCGCCCTGTCGCACACCTGTCTTGATTTCAAATTGCTGGGACAATTCTCCCATAAACTTAACTTTGGAAGTTGTCCCTTTTAAGGTTTTTTGACCCCCTATTCTCTGATGATCCATTCGAGGGTCTCTCTATCAACTAAGTCAAAGGCTTTTTTATCAACGAAGTAAACAATAATATTTTTACCATTCAGCTTTGTCGGATTATTGATTTCAAATTAAGAACTTGTTCAGCACAGTCATACTGTGGCAAGGAGACAGCTGGACATCCTATTGCAGAGCATGCAGCACTGCACGATGTGGCTCACTACAATGATTGCTACACAGCCTGTGTCATATGGCTCCTCCCCACAAACACCAACTTGTCTGAATTGCGCAGATGGGAACTTTCCCTACAATATATTGTACGGATTGCAGGAGTGCAATCCCCCAGGCCTAAATCTTAGTTAGATCCTGGCCCCACTACTCTCCTCTACTCTTTCTTTCACTACCCACACTTCAGCTTACATATATCTCCCTTTCTGCCATATACTCTAGTCCCTTCCTATCTGTCAGACAGCACTGACATATTGTTCCATCCCCACCGGATCCCTTCCCTTTCTTCCTGCTTCCCTCTCCATGGCGCTTCCTCATTTCCACCACTGGTTGCTCTCACCTCAGTTGTGCTGTGTGTTGCAGTCCAACCGCAACAGCCGGAGAGGGCGGTTGGGTTTGTGTGTGTGTGTGTGTGTGTGTGTGTGTGTGTGTGTGTGTGTGTGTGTGTGTGTTTCTCTGTGGCAGATGAAGGCTTAACAGCTAAAAACTTAATTTTTTTGTTTATTCTGTTATGTTTGCCTTTATGTGGCTCATTGGAGTCTCTGTGGTGAGTAGCAACCTATCCTTTCCAAAATATTGTCAAAAAAATCTGATATTTTAAATGTTATAAGAGTGCCTCAAGTATTGGTTCTTGACCATTTCTCTTCATTGTTTATTTAATGATTTGGCTAATGTGCTATCTTTCAAAGTAGTAGTGTATGCTGATAATACTACTTTTATCACTTCCCAACTGACAAAATGTGATACAGAAAATGAATTAACTTATGGTTAAGGTATCCTTCTGGTTCCACACAAATGAATTAACAGTAAACAATAACACAGCAGAGAGTATTCTTATTGTCCCTAAATGAAGCAGTTAATGACCAATGTGGAAATTAATCAATCAATCTATTAGGAATCCAACTTGACACCAAATTGAACTGAAATGCACATCCAGAAAACTAAGGTATCACACTATCCTTGTGCTGTAACTAATCTGAAAATTTTAAAGAGCTCTATCAGTGAGAAACAAATATGCTTAGCATACTAAGCCTCTTTTCATATGCATATTAACTAAGGCATAATGTAGGGGGTAATTCTGCTGGAGCCAGAAGTTTTTTCCTCTGTCAGAAGAAAGCACACTCACACTCTTATGCACACCAAACTCAATATGAATAAGCTCAATTCCAGATCAAATATTCATACTCAAAACCAGGAACAGAAACACTTTGTACATTACCTGGACCAGGTTAACAAAAATAAAATCTTTGTGTATGCAGGAAAATGTTTCTTTTAACAAATTACTCAGTGAGATAAGACAATCAAAACTAGTAAATTTATAGAATCATAGTTGGAAGAAAATGCTTGTTACACTGTTCAGGAATTCAAAAATAGTGACATCAGAGAGCTATTATTTTTATATAGAATAAATCTTAATAATGTTTATAATCAGTTTGTGTAGGCCTATATCATAAATTAAATTTAATATGTTTGTAGTGGGATTATAAATTATATACTGGGCAGTTCACCCTGTACTTCAACAGGTATAACACACATATATGTAACAGTGAAATGTTTACCATAAATTAAATTTAACCAGTATAACAGTTGTAGTAAAATTATAAAATTTTATACTCAGTAGTTCATCCTGTGTGTCAACAGGTATAACACATATATGTAACTGTACATGTTGTGTTACAGTCTGAAAGCTGTCTCCATGGTTAATGAATGAATAAATAAATAACCTCTTTCTGGCATTTGTCAAACTTTTGACTAAGAATTTGTGCTTGTAGTGGGAGAATATTCAAACTCACTGATTTTTGCATATTATAGAGAACTCTCATGTAGGCGTTTAATTTTTCTGCCAGATTATTTGTTGTATGATAAGCAGTTGAGAAAAGTTGGTTGTTTACATGCTTTTTATTATTAAGAATTTATTGCATGTGTCACAGATACACTTTGGCATAGAAGAATTTAGTTTCATTGTAGTTATATTTGAAATTTTATGGTGATTGTAATTTGAAATTTCTTTTCTTGCAGTTTATGGAAGTATTGGATCGTGTTGGAGAAGGCAGTGATGAATTTTCACATAAAGATTTACATAAACTATTTAATGAACAAGGCTATTCAGATTACATTGTAGTATACCTTCGCCTAATAACTTCTGGACAGCTTCAGAAAGATGCAGAATTCTACCAACATTTTATAGAGGGAGATCGCTCAATTGCTGATTTTTGTCATCAGGTGAGAATAAAATAAAGATTATTGACTTACCTAAAGTACAGGCTTGTCGACAGACACCAAACACACACAAAAACACACAAACATTCGAGCTTTCGCCATCAGTGGTGGTATATATATATATATATATATATATATATATATATATATATATATATAAAATGTAAAAAATAGACGAACATTACTCACCAGGCGAAGGAGCACAGGTGTGACAGCATCACAAATAAATAAATGAATACACACACACACACACACACACACACACACACACACTCGCAAGCTTTCGCAACCCAGTTGCGTCTTCAGGCAGTAGGGAAGAGAGGGAAAAGGAAATGATGAGGGTTTTAAGGAAGGGGGTACGGAGTCATTCCAATCCCGGGAGAGGAAAGACTTACATTGGGTGAAAAAATGGAGGGTAAACAAATGCACACATGCCCACACATTCACACAGACACAAGTACACCTAGGCAGACATACTGTAGAAAGCAAAGAAGTTAAGTTATTGAAGTTAAGAAGTTAGACAGAGATACCACTTGAGGCAGAGGCTCTGTCCAGAGAACCGATGCAAAGATGTTAAGAAGGTGGGTGGGAATTCAAATTTAGCGGAGATTGAGACCAGGTGGGCAACGGGAGGAGAGAATAAGCTGAAGGGCAAGTTCCCATCTCCGGAGTTCTGAAAGGTTGGTGTCGGTGGGAAGTATCCAGATAACCCAGACGGTGTAACACTGCGCCAAGATGTGCTAGCCGTGCACCAAGGCATGTTTAGCCACAGGGTGATCCTCGTTACCAACAAACACTGTCTGCCTGTGTCCATTCATGCGAATGGACAGTTTGTAGCTGGTCATATATATAGGATCACCCTGTGGCTAAACACGCATTGGTGCACGGCCAGCACATCTTGGCACAGTGCTACACCGTCCGGGTTATCTGGATACTTCCCACTGACACCAATCCTTCAGAACTCCGGAGATGGGAACTAGCCCTTCAGCATATTCTCTCTTCCCGTTGCCCACCTGGTCTCAATCTCCGCTAAATTTGAATTCCCACCCACCTTCTTAACATCTTTGCATCGGTTCTCTGGACAGAGCCTCTGCCTCAAGTGGTATCTCTGTCTAACTTCTTAACTTCAATAACTTAACTTCTTTGCTTTCTACAGTATGTCTGCCTAGGTGTACTTGTGTCTGTGTGAATGTGTGGGCATGTGTGCATTTGTTTACCCTCCATTTTTTCACCCAAGGTAAGTCTTTCCTCTCCCGGGATTGGAATGACTCCTTACCCCCTTCCTTAAAACCCTCATCATTTCCTTTTCCCTCTCCTTCCCTACTGCCTGAAGACGCAACTGGGTTGCGAAAGCTTGCGATTGTGTGTGTGTGTGTGTGTGTGTGTGTGTGTGTGTGTGTGTGTGTGTGTGTGTATTCATTTATTTATTTGTGATGCTGTCACACCTGTGCTCCTTCGCCTGGTGAGTAATCTTCGTCTATTTTTTACATTTTATTTTTCCTGCTAGGAATTTTTCGTCTTAATATATATATATATATATACGTAAAAAATAGATAAGGTACACTTACCAGGCGAAGGGGCACAGGCAGTAATAGCAACAAATAAACACACAGACACACACACACACAAAAATGCTAGCTTTCGCAGCCTAGCTGCTTCATCAGGCAGAAGGGAAGGAGAGGGAAAAGGAAATGATGAGGGTTTTAAGGAAGGGGGTAAGGAGTCATTCCAATCCCGGGACAGGAAAGACTTACCTTGGGGGAAAAATTGGAAGGTAAATAAATGCACATACACCCACACATTTACACAGACACAAGTACACTTAGGCAGACATACTGTAGAACTGTCAGTTGACAGTTCTACAGTTCTACAGTATGTCTGCCTAAGTGTACTTGTGTCTGTGTAAATGTGTGGGTGTATGTGCATTTATTTACCTTCCAATTTTTCCCCCAAGGTAAGTCTTTCCTGTCCCGGGATTGGAATGACTCCTTACCCCCTTCCTTAAAACCCTCATCATTTCCTTTTCCCTCTCCTTCCCTTCTGCCTGATGAAGCAGCTAGGCTGCGAAAGCTAGCATTTTTGTGTGTGTGTGTGTGTGTGTGTGTCTGTGTGTTTATTTGTTGCTATTACTGCCTGTGCCCCTTCGCCTGGTAAGTGTACCTTATCTATTTTTTACGTATATTTTTCCTGTTAGGAATTTTTCCTCTATAAGATTCGTATCACTAATATATATATATATATATATATATATATAAACTTTACTGGATTGTATTGCTAAAAAGGGTGGCTTAATTTTAAATAAGTCAACCACAATATTCCATTAGCATTCCCTGAAATCTGAATTTAAAAATTCTACCATTATTAGGAAATAATACGTGTAGTTCAATTTGGCTTATAATCAAGGAATGAATTTCTCTATGGATAAATTGTTAAATTGTTTATTGAATGAAAAAGTTAAAACAATAACGATCAATATTAGAAGATATCTGCTGTTACACATAACTGAAACACAGTGAATATGAAATGAAAACATTCTGATAAATTCAAATTTCTGAAAAATGCATTTTTGCAGACGATTTAAAATGGTCGGTGGTGGTGCTTAATGGCTTAAGTTAGAACAGAAGCACTAAAAGAAGTGGAAGGGAACAATGGAAAATAGAAATCTTTCTTTTCAATTTGGAGACATTTCGTCACCACCTGTCGATTTGGTTTCTCCCCCCCCCCCCCCCCCCCTCCGCCCCTTCCGGCTGGAAGCTAATGAATACCACTGGATCTCAAGACAAAATAAATTAAAAAAGAAAAGCCCAAGTTTGTACTGAAGGGGAGGAGGCATTTATTACTGTTGAAGCTAACCAGCACATAATCTTCAGAGCACCCACTGTTCATAAATTCTTCAAAGTTACACATGTGCAGATTTTTGTTTTTAAGGATAAATACACATTTACAAATTAAAACTACAAAACTCCCTCTTCCAGACAGAATTTTTCATTCTGAAATGGTTGATTGTTTCAAAACTTCTTGGCAGGTTTAATATGTTGCAAAATGGGACTCGTAAACTTCTGTTTTTGGAACATTGCTCATAACTCACAAGCTGTATTCACCCATACTAGCATTTGTCGGCATATCTCACCTACTTTATACATTTCACAGAAGCTCTCCTACGTACATTGATGGTCTAGTACTCCTAAATGAAAGGCTGTTGCAGAGAAATTAATTAGCCACAGCCTAGGAGATTGTTTCCTGAGTTGATGTTCGCTGATGAAAAATAAAAATTGATTGTAGAAACACAGGGAAAGTCTATGATGAAATAGCAATATTATGCAAAGTATAGATTGCAGTTTATCATTTTCATAACATTACAATCCTTGAAGCAATCTAATCAGCCCTGACAAAACCATTTCTCCACAATATGTTTTCTTTCACGAATGCTAGTCTAGAAAGGGAGATGTTATAGCAGTAGTTTGTACGTTAATGGACTGATGACCCCCTAGTTAAGTCCCATAAGCTCTACAAATATTGATGTTATAGCTTTTGTAAAACTTGGTAAGGGAGGGGGAATATAAGCAGAAGTTGTGCTTGGGTGGTGCAGTTGGTAAAGGAAATTTTCCTTACTTGGATCCAAATTGGCATATAATTGTAACTTGTCAGGATGCTAAAACATTCCTAGTTGTTTGTTTGGGCCTTAAGGAAATAAACCAAACCCAGTGGAGGTAATTGTACTTATAGTATGCTAATGTGTCATCCAAATTGATTACATTTTAGCCTTTTCAAGACATAATGTGTTTAAGAAGATAAATATCAAGAGATTTTTTTAGAAAGAAGGCTTACTGGTAATTTTAGCTGAAAATATTGCATATGGCATCCTGCCAGTCTAGGAAACAAACAAGAAAACCAAGAAAAACTGTAAAAGAATTTCTAGCATGGAACTAAACCTGGAAAGGTTGGCATGGAAATAATACTCGGAGACCTCAGGCCAGATATGGCTATTCCATCTTTTCCAGGCCTAACATGATCATTATCTTCTTTAGTCTAACTGAAGATGATTACATTAAACTTGTCACTGTGTGTATTCCATTTTTCTGCATTACAGCACACTAAAAACCACCCTGTGCCACTGAACAAGGTGGCGCAGTGGTAACACACTGAACTAGCATCCAGGAAGAGGTGATTCAAATCCATTCAAATCCACTTTCAGCCATGCACATTTGGGTTTCTCATGATTTCCCCAAATCACTGCAGGCAAAATGGTTCCTTTCAAAGGGCTCAGCTGATATACTTTCCAATCCTTACCCAATCAAAGAGTGTGTTCCGCCACTAATGACCACGCTGTTCGACGGGATGTGAAACCCTATCTTCCATGCTTTCAGTTAATGCCAATTTCAACACTAGCCAAATTCAGTGATCCGTTGTCGTTGTTGTTGTTGTTGTTGTTGTTGTTGTTGTTGTCGTCGTCGTCGTCTTCACTCCACAGTATGGTTTGATGCAGCTCTCCATGCTACCCTGTCCTGTGCAAGCCTCTTCATCTAAGAATACGTACGGCAACCTACATCCTTTGTAATCTGCTTACTGTATTCATCCCTCGGTCTCCCTCTAAGATTTTTACCCCCACGCACTTCCTTCTAGTGCTAAGTTGACAATTCCTTATATCTCAGAATGTGTCCCCCCAACCTATCCCTTCTCTTAGTCAGGATATACCAGAAACTCCTTTCTCCCCAATTTTGTTGAGCACCTCCTCATTAGTTTCATGATCTACCCATCTATTCATCATTCGTCTGGAACACCACATTTCAAAAGCTTCTATCATCTTTTTGTCTGAACTCCTTATTATCTACATTTCACTCGAATACAGTGCTACACTCCAGACAAATGCTTTGACAAAAGGCCCAATGATCAGTATATAAATGATTTCAAATGGAAAAACATGGCCTGGTGTTTCAAATGAAGCAAGCCAAGAAACATGGGCTGAGGTTCAAGACTTCTTCCTTAACGAGTGAGAGGAGGAAATGAGATTACAACTTAAACAATATCTTTGTTTTCAAAGGTAGCTGCACAATTTGTGAAGATGGTTGGAGTGCTCATATTGCAACCCCTCCTCCACCTGTCAGGTTGCTGTTACCTGGGACCTAGCTGCCCTACTCAAAAAATTTGTGGAGAAGAGATGCATTTAATGTTTAATATTTAATTTGAATAAAGTTTTCCTCTTCTTAGTTTTGGGCCTACACTTTAATCTCAACAATGATTAGGTGACTTGAATGGATAATGCAAGTTTCACTGGTAAGATTGACATTTATTATATTAAAATTAGCCTCACACGCACAACACATAAATTAACATATAAAACTTCAACACAGTGTGCCACTATTTTCTAAAGATCAGCCTAACAATATAAAATCGAAACCTCAGTCTTATTATAGAACCCCACCAGTCAGCAACTCAACTGCTACTACCTCTACAGTGAACACCACTGCCACTGCTGGAGCTACGAGTCAGCGATATTAAAATACCACAGCTCACTTCAAAGACATAGTAGCAAAGACATTAATCCCTTAAAATATCTCATACCCAACAAAAGACTGTCACCTGATTCGTCAGTTTTGTAGTGATGACTGAAGAGGTACAATGCGAGAGGTGGTTCAGATTAAAAAAGCCTGTCTGGAGGAAGTTATGGGAAATTAATAGCAACAGTGTGAATGAAAGAAGCACTGAACAGTGGTGGTGGTGGTGGTGGTGGTGGTGGTGGTGGTGACAAGTAGAAGACACAAGGGAATCAAATAGGCAAGAGATGAACACAATATAATTTCGATTAATGATGAAAATTCTCCTCAGAGATGAAAAATTATTTTTCAAGAGATATAGATTTGCTGGCCTGTACTTACCTTTGTGCTGTACCACCGATAGTAACACAAATGAAGAAAAAGAAAGAAGGGGATGAAAAGGACAAGCTTTCGGACCACAGTTCCTTCTTCAGGTGGGAGAGAAGGGAAGAAAAAAGGATGGGAATGGAAGGGAAAGGCTATATCACGACCTAGGTCATGAGAATGGTGTTATCACAACATAATTTAGTGAACAATAGCAGTTGGATGCAATTTATAACATTTTTGTCATGAGGATGATACAATATTCATGAGCCAGGCCAGGAAATATTCATGAGTAGCCAAGAGGTTAGTCAGCCACAAATTTCCATGTGTTGCAGAACGACTGACCATCTTCGACAAAGCAGCAGAAGTCTGAAACTTTCTCAATTTGCAATTTGTAAATATTTATCACTGCTGTGGATCATTGGTAACATTTGTTACTCTGGAACAGATAATCCATTGTAAATATCCATGAGAGTGAATATGATAGACAACATATGACAACACTAATACATTCAGTACATAGCCTTTTTACAAGAGAGTATATCTGTATTTGGCAGACATAAAAGTGGATTTATGTGCACTTTATTATTATTATTATTATTATTATTATTAAAATTATTTTACTGATCAGCACTAAACATCAAATTCCATTGTTCATGTAATTATTCTTAGGTAAACATGGTGTTCCCATTGCTTTGTCTAAACATTAAATGTGTAAACTCCTCCCTCCCTCATTGCTTCCTTCTTGGAAATTTACATGTGCAATATATGATTTTAATGGTAATTATGTTTTTAGGAGGTGGAACCTATGTACAAGGAGAGTGATCACATCCATATCATAGCCCTTAGCTCAGCTCTGGACATAGGTATTCGTGTAAGGTGCATGGACAGAGGAGAAGGAGTGGAAGTGATTGCTCACGATTTTCCAGAAGGATGCAGCCCAGCTGTACATCTTTTGTACCGACCAGGTCACTATGATATATTGTATCCATGATCATGGTTGGCTGATCATATGCTAAAGGGGCTTGAAGTATGATGTTCTTTTGTGCACCATTTTTATTTTCATACAAATTTTGTCACTGGAGCACTGAACTGTGTTGTACAAGCATTTTGGAGGTTTCTATATTCCAAAGTGTGCTCTACAGAAAATTTGTATTAAGTTGCTATGTACATTAAAATAAATTTTTAATATAATTTGTTATGTTGTTATTCCTGTATTAACTACACGTTTGATTACTACAATTCCAGAAAGACTTCAGTAACTTAAATCTGCACATAACTAGTTTAAGTACCAAATTCATGATTGCAAAATCATTCAACCTCAAAACTATGTTCGTGATACCATTGATCAAATGCAATGGATGGTATTCATTATTGTCGTTATTAAAGAGAAGATAGTTTGGTACTGCTTATTTGGAAGTATCATTGTGGTGGTTTTCATTTTTAAAATTGTTGTCTTCCTAAGTTTGCATTTGTTAACATGTCAAAGAGAGAGATTTTTCTGCTCAGTTCATGAATCAACAAAACTGAATATTAATTTTACCTAGTGTTCCTTTTTTAATTCCCTTGTTGTCTAATTGTTGGAATCGTTTTGCCCATGGTACCTTACTGTTTTCTGGAAGTTGTTTTTTGTGGGTTTATTCCATTTAATGTTATTCTTGTTTTACAAAGTGAAGTACACATGTATTGTAGTTTCCACCTCACTTAATTTTTTTATGTGGTACGGCTCAGTAATTGTCACAAAATGAAGCTTTCAGTTGATCTCATTTCTGGACCTTTACCCAAATACCATATTTACTTGAATATAGGCCGCACTTTCTTATTCCGAGATTTTGGTTAGAAAAATCATGGTGCGGCCTATATTCGAGATTTTCCTCATGACATTCAAATCACGAAGTTTCATGACATATACATGTATCATGTGGGTGGGTAAACTTAATGCAGTAGCTATTCTTTCCAAAAAAAAAAAAAAAAAAAACTTCAACATCATTTCGCAAAACTTCGCCAGCATGTTTATACAGCCATTTATTTCGCTTTTGCCACGACGCAGTGACTAATGCAAGTTGTGTGTTGATATAGCCTGTATCGAATGTCCCCTCTTGGTATCAACAGCTGTTTCATCCCAACTCATTTATCGTTGTTCTGTGGCAAATAAATTATTAGTTTCTTTTAATTAAATCATGGGTTCGTTTGGTGGATTATTCATCATAAAGGGATAAGCAGTATTGTAAAAAAGATTGACAATCGCAGCAAAACACACATTCACGCAACGTGCATCATTCAATAACATCACCGTGGGTCAGACTGCAGCTTTAATTGTGGTGTATTTAATCATTTCTTGCTTCTCATTTGTTTAAGCATTGCTATGCTCTTTATGCCATTATTATATAATTGAGGTTTCTCGTAAATTTATTAGTGCGTTCTACATTCGAGATTTAATTATTACTATAAAATCATGTCAAAACTTTAGGTGTGGTCTATATTCGCGTAAATATGGTAATTTGTTTTCAAAATTACTCTATATTGTATGTGTAACAAAAGAGGGAGGGGGGGGGGGGCTAAGAATGTGTACACCTACTGATAAATGGCTGCTCTCTAAATGAGGCATTGGAAATAAAGTATTGTTACAGCATACTAGACTGTAATAAGTCAGAACTGTTTCATATGAAATGGCTCAAAACATTTTATACACAGTGTCACATAGCATTTAACACTGTTTCAGGTTTCCCTGTGCATTCAAATATTACATGTGTTTTTGATGTTTCTCTGGTCTGTTGTATGGCCATTTTCACCAAACCTAATGTCTGGCAACTCTCTCAACTGACCGTAGTTGGAGATTTCAACAGTCACAATGAAATATTTGCTCTGAAATCCTGGTCAAAATTGCACAAAACAAAGTTTGTTCAATGAGTGTAGTGAGTATGTGTTATGTTGACTGACTAACTGGTGAGTATAGAACTGTTTTCAGTGGCCCGAGGCATGACTGTTGGCCCCTAGCAACATTTAAATAAGAACTTTAAAGGATTTTACAGCTTATAATTAAGATTCAGGTAATCTAATTAGGTAAATTTACAACACGCTAAATACATTGAAAAGTTTAATGAAATATTATTTTACTTCAGGGTCTTTTTCTTGAGCACTTTTGAATATGTGTCTGGGATTGTGATTGGTACCAGAGAGCCAGTTGCAAAATAAAAAATCCTAAATTTCCCCTGCATAAAAATGACGTTTAAAAATAAACTGTTTTATTTATTTTCTCAAAATGTTCTTGTATTTTTATTGTAAACGGCATTAGAACTTATTATATAACATGCATGACTAATGGGAACCTATAAAATTTTATTAACCCATAATTGGTGACATGGTGGTTGCCAGTACCCCCAGACTTTACAATAAATGAAACTGTGTAAAACAGATACATCTTCCAAGTGAAGATTATGAAGAACTTACATCTAAAAGGGTGCCCAAGAGCTAGTTTGGGAACAACAGATTAAAATGGTCTTCTGAAGCACCAGCTAAGCTACGTATCCTTGTTACTCATTAATAAAATAATTAAAAACACTCGATCCAACAGAAGACTCAGTTACCTATAGGGTCATTCCATGTCAAATGTATAGATTTTCCAAATGATCCCCACCTTAGCATCTCCAATTTTAATGAAACTTGGAACACTGGTGATTTGGTATGTTAAATGAAGATCTGAAAAGTTACAGAAGCTAAAATCCAAAACTGATGTAGTGAGGGGGGGGGGGGGGGGGCTTGAAGAGGGCCCATCGAATTTATTTGTATGTCATAGGACACAAAGTAGCAAGTTTAGTCCCTTCCAGAAGCTGTAATATTGCTGTCAGCAGCCTCAAAATTCACATACATGTGTAGCCTTGTACTTTTTAGAACTTATGTAAATTTCAAACATCTACCTGAAGTACTTCCAGTGTATCATAATGCCAAAGTTGACCAAAAACATTGATTTGCAAAATTTGGGTTAAACTTTGGACTGCTATTACAAAAAAACTAGTGATACCAGCTTGTCTTTTGTTATACTTTTTAACTGTTAGTTGTTGTTTTTTTTCTGAAAATTTTAGTGCTTACTGTCAATTATTTTCAATGGTACACTTGATCAAAAATGGAAGGAAAAAAGTTAACTGAGATATATCAGATCCAACCACTTTATGCCTACAGGTCTCGTGGATACATTCTGCATATGTTATAAATATATTTTTTTCTGAACACTAACAACTGTCATTTAGTTTTCACAAAAATTGTGAATGCTTGAAAATTTTACTTAACCCTTAACTACTATAGACGTTGACAGGAACGCAACTACTATGGAAGGGTCTCTCAGACCGCTCTCTTATTTTCCATATATTAAGCTAGTGTCTCCCTGTCGTTCATTACTCTTGTTAGAGGTGGCATTAGTAGGAATTTTACTTTTTTTAACCATGTAGTATGGGTAACATGACGACAAGTAAAACACAGCGGAATTTGAAGTACATTTTTATTTTTTGTGCTACGAAAAGAACAGCTAGTCATTATTTCCCTAAACACCCACGGATTATCATTATAAAGATTATATTACAAGTTCACAGTGTGATTAGATACAAATATCCCATAGTATATTGTATGCGAGAGAGAGTCCACAGCCACAGCGCTGTCGCTTAGCAGGCCGCGCTCACGAAGCCGACTGGCCAGGCGCTATGAAGCAGAGCCTGCGCCAGCGGCACACAAACACCATGGTCGGTCAGTGAGGCCGCGAAAGGCTCATAAATATGGAACAAAGAGCAGCAACACTGCAAGAATGCAGGTACGTGGACCTGTCGGCTACCAGGAAGGTACACTGAAGAGTCCTTTTAGCTTGGCAGGAGTGTGTGAAATATCTCGACTCAAAAAGTCGTAGTGGTCTGACAGACCGCAGATAGTAGTTAAGGGTTAATTAAATCAATGATTCATTCTGAAAATGTATACTGTCGACCTGTTATTTTCCTTGGTGCTTGTAAAATGGCTGAAAATGTGTTCCTCAGAAATCCAGTAAGTTTCATCTCTTGATGGCCAATTAAATGATCTACCAGGCCAATTTAGATACATGAAATGTAGGGCTACGAGTGCAACACACTCTTAAAGTGGTGTTTCACAAATGAGTCAAAACCACGATTTCTCATCATAAATACTTGCCACATACTGCCCATACTGTTTTTATTGAAACAGTGCTTGGAATTTCATCATGTGAAGCAATAGTTGCAATGAACGAGGAAGAATTATTTGACACTTGACAAACCAAAATTTAACTAACTGGGATGAATTTATGATTTTCATGGATTCCAACAACTCTTCAGAGTAATTCAAATCTTTCTTGATGCTGTTTTCTGAAAAATTTAATTTTGTCTTTTGAAACAAAGATAAAATTTATTTTTGCTAACTGCTGATCACAAAATTTGAACAAATCAGCTGGAGACAAGATTTGGTTTTCTTTTGGCCTTTGAAGACTTGTTCGAGCTGCTAATCTTTTAGTCATTCCTCTAATGGCATCACAAGGTGACTTGCCATGGCTAATGTCAAAGAAATCCCATTATTCTTCAATAGCATAGTCCACATATTGGCAAAGATTAGTGAAGTTTTTATAGTTCTTGTACTGAGCAGATGAAGTCACTAATGTATTTTACATTTATTGGAAAAATGGATTTCAAGTGAAGGATACGCTTGTACAAGAGCACATGCACCGCAACACTTTCATGCTTCAAGCTATGATTTATGATGCATACACAGATGCACTGGATTTCACTATTATGGTAGTAGTAGACCACAAAAGGATGCAGAGTAGTCTGGTTATTTACCCAATTGAAACAACTACAAATGAGCAGTTTTCAGCAAAATCCATGACCACAAGAAGTTCATGAAAACTCGGATGTTCTTTCACTGTTTGCAAACAGTGTGACTGATGTTTTGAAATGTAATGGTGTATTGAGAGATCTGCAATTTTTTTCAGCAAGTGCTACAACAAAATCTTCAACAGTGGTTTCTTTCAGCTCCAAAGCTGCCCAGACTGTTTGCATCCATTGGTTGTATTCAACAATTTCTTCAGGGTCAATACTGCCGTGGCACGCAACAACAACAGACAAAAGTGCGCCAGTACACGCGCCACGGCGCAACTGTGTCACTGAGCGTACCCTGCTTAAACCCCTCGCCTCGACTCAGCTACGTCACAAGGCACACAGGCCAGCCGTGGCCGAGAGATGTCGCTGGGCCGTTCCCGCCAGGCGCCGGCGCAGTATCAGCGACACCACGGACTACTTGACGTGAGGGAAGTAGACACGAAAGTGGCTTATCACAGCACGCCGCGGACCGCAAAGCAGCTTAGAGTGTCTCCTTCCGCGCCGCATTAAATACTGGCCCTACAGCCACATCAAGGTGTCCTGGACCACGCCACCGGCGAGGAATGGAGTCGCCGTTGGAAGCTGCTGGAGTCTCTCGGCCGTCATCTCGCCACGCCACGCCGCGCTGCCCAACTCCCGGTCGCCGCCCGGCCACCTCTCCTCTCCACGGAAGGCTACACCAGGAACGCAGGAACCAAAGGATCGTAATAATTTCTACCTTTCATTACTCTGCTTTAGGAGCAGCTGCATTGCTTGTGAATTTTGGTTGTCAAGTATATTGCAATATTTTCAAGAGATTTATACTGAAGAAACTGTTATGAGAAGAATTTAAACAAAAACTTCTAAGGAAAATTGTTATTTTATAATTATAAGAAGAATTATTATTTTGATTGTAGCGTGGCTTAGCTCCACTATTTCAGTCAACAAATTGTGTCTTGATAGAACAGTCATGACTTAGTTTGCAAGACACTTCAAATACCTTTGCATTTGTTAAAAAGATAAGCTTAAAGGGAAGTCTTACCAGAACAATCGTCACATATGTGAAGCATGCAGGATTTGGATTCAGTATTGCAAACTGTTTTTGGAATTAATTCTTTACAATCCATTTTAACAATGCTGCTTGAAAGCATAAGCTCAGCATTCTGATGCCTAGCACAAAAACATACTGTGTGCATTCCAGAAGAGCCAACTCCCACACACCACTGGGTCTTAATTAGCTAAATTTTGAGAAGCATAGATCTGGATGAGTTTTTTTCCCCTTGTACTGAGTGAAAAGCCCTTATTGTTAAACAGTAGAAGTCTCTCTTCATTTTGCATTTTCTCTCCATCAATCATTATATTTATAACATGTGTAGCATATATCCAAGAGATCTGCAGGCTTAACATGGTTGGATCTGATATATCTCTGTTATCTCGGAGCGCGCGGTTGCTCGCCGTGGAGGTTCGAGTCCTCCCTGGGGCATGGGTGTGTGTGTGTGTGTGTGTGTGTGTGTGTGTGTGTGTGTGTGTGTGTGTGTGTGTGTTTGTCCGTAGGTTAGTTTACCTAGGTTTAAGTAGTTTGTAAGCTACGGACTGATGGCCACGCAGTTTGTTCCTATAGAATTACAGACATTTGATTTTCTCTGTTAACTCTCATAGCATTTATATCTAAACTTCAAATACGTATAACTGCAGATTCATAAACAACACCCTTCTGAAAAATTGATATGTTGTAGAGAATTCTTTTCTCTACCAGATGCTTTTCAAAGCAACGTAATTGGTGGTATCAGCACCGAGATATATAGCCTCAAAAATGACAACTGTTTCCGATTTATGTTTTTTCCACCATTTCTGATCAAGTGTACAATTGGAAATAATTGACAGTATTTCCATGTTTCCAAGTCTGTAAAAGTAGTGGTGAAATTTCTAATACAAATAGTAAAAATTAATTAAACCAATATTCCCTCTCCTGTTAACATTCTGGAGACAAGCATTGTAAATACTTTGTCGATCGGACTCTACGCTGAAAATACAAGAATGTAGTACCTACATCAGTGATTTTCTGTTTTGTTAATGACTTCTAGTGTCTGACATATTTCTCTCATCATTTTAGCACCAAGAAAAAATGTAGGTGGCAACATCTATCCCTGAGGCAGTATTAAAATATATCACAAGTCACTTGCTTTTCCACACTCATGCTCGCCTGTTTCACACATTGCGACAGTAAAATTATTATTATTATTTTCTTTTTTTTTCCGGCATTGTTAGATTTTTCATCACGCGTCATGGCCTTGGATGAAGAAAGAGTTTCTACTGAACGATAGTGGTTCAAAATTTGGTGATGAAATTTCTAATTTTAACAGCCTGTTTGATTTTAGATTGGAAAACAACACAAGTCGATTATAATATAAAAATATTGCTCACTAGTCTGGATGAGAAGTGCACACATAGCTAAAGTGAACATTCAATTGAGGGAGACGATGCGAGTAATCTTGGGTACACTTAGGGCCACCTGTTGCACTTAGCTCCCTGTACTTGTCAACATAGAGCCCCATGCAATCGGGCGATCACAGCTAGCCCTAAGAATATACAAAAAATCCTAGGCAATCTGGACCTACCTAACCATGAAGATCTAATACTTACAAACAGGCTTAAATCAAGGACAGCTTTTTGGTAAACCAGCAAAAAATTTAAAGACTTCAACTCGAAAACAGAGCTATAGGCTACAAGTGCACACAAGAACTGCAATTTGCTAGACAGCCATAACAAGATGATCGAAGGATTCTTTCTTCCAATGAAACTATGGGCAACTTTGAACCGCGTGAGAACAGGTGTCGGCAGATGTAAGCAACTAATAAAGAAATGGGGCCTGTCAGACAGCTTGCAGTGTGTGTGTGGTGAAACACAAACAATGGATCATTTACTCGTTTGTGAAGTGTACAGCTATGATGGTGATTTGAAAGACATACACAGACTCAGTGACTCTGCCTTAAAGAGGCTTGAGAGTATTTGTAATGTAGTGTAGTACTACAAGAGCACTTTTATTGTTAGAATAGTTGTATAAGAATATTAATAATATTGTAATAAGGACAGTTAACAGCTCACTGCAGAAACGTGGCGATGAGCTAAGACAGACACATACTAAAGACACACATACAACACTTATAGCTATCGGCGATGGCCTTCTTCAGAAAATAGAACATTCACGCAATCACATGAGCACACAACACAGTTGTACAACCGTCACCTCTGGCTGCCGCACTTCGAAGGTGGTGACGGTTGTATGACCGTGTTGTGTGAGTGTGTGAATATTCTATTTTCTGAAGGCGGCCATAGACGATAGCTAAAAGTGTTGTATGGGTTGGTGTCTTTTCTATTGTGCCTATTGCAACTCATCACCAAGACTTTGCGGTGAGTTGTAAACTGTCCTTATTACTATATTCTTAATTCCAACCTGGATTTTCCATTATTGTATAAGGGTAGTGTAATTAATGAAAGAATGATTGCCTTTGTATATGCCGAACGAATAAATAAATAAATAAAATTTTTCTCTCTGGAGTAAATGTGTGTTTGTCCACAGTATTCTGCAAAGAAGAAACCTATCTTTCAAATAAAAAAATGGCAAATTATTTCCTATCATGTATAATCTATGTAAAACATGCAGAATAATTGTTCAAATGCTTAGTACCAGTTGGTTGAATGACATCCATTGTCTTAATATCAGTCTATAGTAATAAAATAAATTTTGAACTTATTGGAACTACATAGAACGCCACTGGATGTATTAACATTGAATGTTCGATCACTTGTGATGCTCATCGTAAATTAACTGCACCAAAGTTGTGCAACAGAACTAGATTGACCATAAAAATTGAGACCAAATTTAATCATGGCAGCAAGCATTGGCAGATTCAAAGGTTAAGTAGTACTGAATCCATGCATACAATTGATTTCCAACAATTTACAAATAGAATTTAAGTGGCTCCAGCTCCTTTTGTGTCCTGCCTTTGCTATTACTGTCAACAAAGCACAAGGCCAGTCATTGACTATTGCTGGTTTAAATTTGGAATATTCATGCTTTGCACAGGGCCAATTGTATGTAGCTTACTCCTGAGTTGGTACATCAAAACATATGTTTTTCACTCAAAATAGGGAGGGGGGGGGGGGAAGGACGTTGTCTATTCACTTATATTAAGGTGAATTAATAAAATAATTTCCCATTTGTATTAAATAAATGTTTATTATTGTTGTTATTCCTTGGATGTAGCAAGATACTGTACCCATAGATATAAAGTAGAACCCCAGTTTTACTTCAAAGAAAATGATGTAAAATGTGGGAAATAACATTTTAAATAGTAAAATTTGCTTACTGGATCACCCTTGCATTTTCGTACTTTGTGTATGAAGTATGTATATAGTAAGCATCAAAATACTAGCCAGGAAGTTTGTTTATTATGTAATAAAGGTTATCTGAATTTTGTGTTAGCTTAAGCGTCTAGCAGAACTGGATCTGGTAACTTTATAGGATGTGGACATTTTTTATGTAATTTCATTCTTGATAATCAATGTTGCCAGCAAGCCTTTAACTGGCATTTATTATTTATGTAATGAAACATTGCACAAGTTCCATATTCCTTTGTATTTTTTCTATGTTTCAGCCGATGATATTCTAGAATTTATTCATTCTCTCAAGCACAAATATATATCCAAGTATTTTGTGTGACATTTCAGGGTTGATGTCTCACGCTGTAATCCTCTTTTTTGAGGTTATAACTTATTGTGCTCCCCTTCAATGTGCAGAACAACATACAAAAGAAAACCATCATTCTCTCTCTTTATAAAATGTTACAAAAATACTGACATAAATATTTGCTCTTCACAATTCATATAAATTCTTAAAATGCGACACGTAATCTATGCATAAACTGACTGATGGGATGCTCCCATCAGCCACTGTGTCACAAGTCAGTTTGGCACAAACAGCATACAATGAAACACAAAATGTATGTTTGAATAAACGCAAAGTGTCAAGAAACTTAAATGTGTAACATTTACAGACACTATGCCTGAAGGCAAAATCTATGCCAGCATCAATTTATGTTGATTACATCAGTCTTTCTCCATTAATATGGTTTCATAAAGGGTAAAACGAGGGAAAGATGTAAATATATTACCATAACAAATGGGGGCTTATTGTGAACATGGTAAATTTGACGGAACTGACAAAAAAGTGGGTAAATGTAAAATCCGAAAATGTAAAAATGGGAGTATACTGTATCTGCTAAAACTTTTGTCACACGATCTTTCCTGTCCATCCTCCCGAAGTCATCTAGTTACAGTAATTTGTGCTACCCATGCATAGCCAGGGCAGGTTGCTAGTTATCAATGAAATTGTGAGGATTTAACAATACAAACGCCACAGCCTTCATCAAAGAAAGATACACACACATTTCACAATCACTGATATAATTTGAGCACAAATGAACCACCATCTCTTGCTGCTCTAGCAACTGCTAGTACATCTAGCATTTTGACACTGAATGAGGAGGAGGATGCAGGGCAAGGTGGTGATATAATTGTGAAGATTGTTAGATCACTGCACATTACAGCACTTACTTTAAGTGCTATACAAATATTAGATGCGAAGTATAGCTTTGAATTAATACTGAAACGGAGTTGTGGTGGGTCTGTGATCACAATTAAAACAAAATTAAGAATACATTTAAAAAAATGGGAAAGAATGTATTTCAGAGTTAATTTGCACCACTTGAGCGATTTGCTGACTTAAACGAAATAAAACCACATCTACAAGATGAGTGCATATCTGTTTTGCATATGGAACATCAAACTTTACAAAATGAAGAGATTCAATGCACTGAGAAGCAAAGCAACATGTAGGACATAACAGAAGTATTAACTTCTGGAGAAATTTGAAAAAATAAGTACACTTTTTTGATGGATGGTAAACTGTCAGTGCAGCTAGTCGTACAGTCGGCAATGAATTGCAGTGCTACGAAATTAGGAAGCTTTTGAGGTTGGTCTGACAAATTTTGCACACATGCTTATGATTCATTGGTTAACATATAAGGGTGATTTTCAGATAACGGGTCAAAATGTCGCTGTAAAATTTTTGGAGCTCAGCAAGCCTCTTTACGGTGACAAATTATCATTTCTGTAACAGTTGTTAAGTATTTACTCTGAATTTATACAAGTCTTAAAACTTTATTATTTACTTTCTTCATTACATTTTGGATCATATTCTTACACTGAAAGCATGAAAGATAAATGCAAATTCGGCATATATCAATATATCGGTTGAATTGGCAAAGTATTTAGTGTTAATTGTTGATGGCGATTTTACACCTCATTTCCTGTAACGCCAACAAAACCAACACTTTTTATGACAATATTGAAAGATGTTTTCCACAGCAGATCGAATTACTATTTACAATCGCAGCTGTTACATGGTTTGCTGTATTATGTTCAGATGGTGGACAGAATATACAAAAACTGCTGCAGGAAATTTGACATTAATACTGTGTCATATCTGTAATTTATTTTAATTTTTAAATGCCAGTGGCCATAATTGAATTCACTTTTTATCTATTACATACTTTCCTAACCGGACTCCAATAAAAGAGTTACTTTCATTTAGTAGTAACAAGTCCAGGTTGGAATTGAACAATGTAATATGGACAGTTTACAAATCACCGCAAAGATGCATTTAGGAGATGCGACAGACATGTAAAAAATAAACACACATACAACACTTAAGTTGTCAGCCAGCTTCATCCTAACCCACAACTTCTTCACTTTTGAGGGCCAGACATACCAACAACTAAAGGGAACAGCCATGGGAACCAGGATGGCCCCCTCGTACGCAAACTTATTTATGGGACGCTTAGAGGAAGCCTTCCTGGATACCCAAGCCTTTTAACCCAAAGTTTGGTATAGATTCATTGATGACATCTTCATGATCTGGACTCACAGTGAAGAACTCCAGAATTTCCTCTTCAACCTCAACTCCTTTGGTCCCATCAAATTCACCTGGTCCTATTCCAAATCCAATGCCACTTTCCTCAATGTCAACCTCCATCTGTCCAACGGCCAACTTCACACATCCGTCCACATCAAACCTACCAATAAACAGTAGTACCTGCATTATGACAGCTGCCATCCATTCCACATCAAACGTTCCCTTTCCTACAGCTTAGGTGTTCGTTGCAAACGAGTCTCCTCCAGTCCCGAATCTCTGAACCAGTACACCAATAACCTAATAACAGCTTTCACATCCCGCAGCTACCCCCATGATCTAGTACAGAAGCAAATTGCCAGAGCCACTTCCTCATCCCCACAAATTCAGAACCTTCAACAGAAGAACCCCAGAAGTGCCCCTCTAGCCACCAAATACTTTCTGGAACTGGAGCAGACTCTGAATGTGGCTTTCCAGAAGGATACAACTTCCTTAAATACTGCCCCAAAATGAGATCCATTCTTCATGACATCCTCCCCACTCCACCGAGAGTGTCTTTCCACCGCCCATCTAACCTCCGTAACCTCCTAGTCCATCCCTATGAAGTCCCCAAACCACCTTCCCTACCTTCTGGCTCCTACCCTTGTAACCACCGCCATTGTGAAACCTGCCCTATGCACCCTTCCACCACCACTTACTCCAGTCCCGGAACCCGGAAGGTGTACATGATCAAGGGCAGAGCCACTTGCGATAGTACCCACGTGATTTACCAATGTGTGTAAATGTGTGGGTGTGTGTGTATTTGTTTACCCTCCTTTCTTCCCCCCAAGGTAAGTCTTTCCTGTCCCGGGATTACCAAAACTCCAAATACCAATTTCAGGCTGCAAAATTAGCGTAATAGCAGCATTTTTCAAAAACCTTTTCATCTCCTATTTCAAGCACATAAAGGCTGATTTTCTGAGAAAGCTGAAAGATTCCATTTTTAAATTCTAACTAAGAATCCGTATACTAATTCATGTACGTCTAGCATCAAAATTGACTGGATAATGTCGTATTTTTAAAAAAAATTTTCATCCTCTTAGGGATGGAATATCGATAAATTGCTTCTTGAACATCACCAACAATGTAAGATGAACACCTTCTGCAAATTTCAACTTTTTATCATCAGTGGTTTTTGCAGGTCAACGATGAGTCATTCATATAATCTGTCAGTCAGTCGGAACACTGCCTTTTGTTTATAGATATTATGCGTTGCAAGCTGTTGTGATCTCTCAAAGGTGGTCTATTCAGTGTTTCCTGTTATATACTGAGTATTATCAAGTCACTGAGGATGATCCTGCTGCTCAACGAATTGCTGCACGATGAACATTGGACTCCCTGTGTGCCAAATAATAGTCCCCCATAGTGCAAAGAATCATTGGTGATACTGGATAACATAAACGTCAGGGATCTGGACACACAGCATTTTATAGTCTTGAGGCAATGATTAAATTTAACCCAACTCTGTGGCACAGCTTGCCAATGTTGGCAACAGAATGTTTGTTTCATGTGGTTAATTAATTTTCTCTCAAGACAATCATTTAACCAGAGTGCAAGCATAGACTCAATTATCTGTTAAATAGTAAGCATAAAAGCATGTTCCTCTCAGTCTCTGTTATTGGTTGCTTGGCTAAATTTTACTTACGGTGTTAGCAGCGGAGAGTAGTAATGTTGGCAATGAAATTTTCAGTTTAGAAGTATAATTGATTTATTGACAGTGGTTCGTACAGGAACATATTAACGACAGAGCAGAACTGCATTAAATGGTTATTTTATGGTAAAAAAATGATTCATTCAAAATATTGATTTTGATAAGGATCTTTTTCGAATTACCTCTGCATTATAGAGAAAAACATTCCCGAGTAATGCTCGGGAACCAGATGCTTTATAATACTGTTTGCAATTGAAGTTGCAGGGCCTCTAACGATATATATATCGAATGTGCACTTCTAAACCCCTTCCGATAAAAAATGGACATTTACCATCGTAGAATTAATTGGAAATATTTTACTTACAGCAGCTGCGGCATTCCGTGCTAATGTAATATTTCATGGTAAATGCGGAACATTACTAGCCTCATTGTATGTAACTGAGTTTTCAAAGTATAATAATGGAAAGTCCAGGTTGGAATTAATAATATAGTGAGGACAGTTTACAACTCACCGCAAAGATGTGGCTACGAGCTGCAACAGGCACATACAAAAGACACACGCATACAACACATTCAGCTATCGGCCGTGGCCTTCTTCAGAAAATAGAACACGGGCACACAACACAGTCATACAACCATCACCTCCGACTTCGAAGTGTTGTGTGCCTGTGCCTGTGTGATTGCGTGAGTGTTCTATTTTCTGAAGAAGGCCATGACCGATAGCTGGATGTGTTGTATGTGTGTGTCTTTTGTATGTGTCTGTCGCAGCTCGTCGCCACGTCTTTGCGGTGAGTTGTAAACTGTCCTCACTATATTATTGATTTTTCAAAGAGCATTCAAGAGGCTTTGACAACTTCAACCACTGCTGCAAGTGGCAGTTCTTGGAACAGGGATATGGCCAAGAGAGTTGTGGTTGATGTATCATCAGGGTTTGTACGCCTCCTTAAAATCCTTAAAAAAGTCCTTATTACAATGACTAAATTTTAAGAGCCCTTAAAAATCCTTATTTTAACATGTCCCAAAAAAAACTTATTTGAAATGTTATTTTACGTATCTTCGTTTTATTTTATTACTTTTGAAAAAGAGAATTTAGTACGGGATTTTTAGCCCCTATTACATGATGATCTGTGTCAAAAGATATATAGGTCTACTGCGACAGCCATCTAGTCGTAGAACAGGTGAAACTACAATTTTTAGGGGACGCATTATCTGTGTGTCAGTATAGAGACCAGTTCTATTCTGCTGCGTATCCACATGTGCACAGTAGGAGTGCATGCCCAGAAGGTAGAACTGTAGTAAGCTTTCTGCTTGTTAATTGTAAACAGGTTAGGTTATTTGTATAGGGGAGGATGGGAACAGTGAGACGCAAAAATTAATAGTCAAATTACACTTTCCAAAAATACATTTATTTGCATAATATCCTATGGTAACAATGTATAATATGCTCAAGTATATATAAAGTGGTACAATTGTATTTTATAGCATCTTCCTTCACTTAAAAAAATAAAAAAATGAAAGTGTCTCACTGTGCTCACTAATTTTTATTGGTGGTAACTTGAGACAGTGTCTCAAATCCTAGCGAACATCGTAAGAATCAAAATTGATCTCAAATGAAAGGGCAGACTGCTGTCATTTTGACTTCCCACATGTTGTGGTAGGGTTTGGCAATAACAATTTTTTGTCATTGTATGAAATATCAGGAACTAGAGGCATCACAAATTTATTGTCTATTGTCTTTTCCTGAGAAATGTCACTTCACACTCAGTTGATTCTTCTACGATTCTAAGAATCTTTCCTACAAAATATATTTTCTTTTTTGCCTCAAACTCCACTAAAACAAAATCACCCGATTTGGGTGAGTGCTCCAAGTCTTCAAAGTTACAAAGTTCCAGTTCTGCAAATAGCTGTGAGAAATCACAGTTTTCATCATCTGAAGAATCTTGCAAAATTAATACCGTTTCATCAGAATCACTGTCTTCATCTAGAAACAATGCTTGTTTTGGTTTAGGTTTCTTCATGCCTTTTGGTTTTCGTTTCCTTTCTAGTTCATTTCTTTCTGGTGTGTCCGTTGCAATCATTGTTCTTCCTTTAGATCGTCGATGACAGTTATGTTTCCGTGTTTTGCCTTTGAGAAACCCCTTATGTCCTCCAGAGAGAGATAAGATGTAGGTGAAGATACTTCTTGTGGTATTGAAGAACTGGTCACTATAGGTAGGTTTTCATTATCAAAATGTGATTGATGTTGCACATAAATTTCAGGTGGAAGGACTTTATGAGATGCATTGTCGGTTTCCAGGATTTCTTGTAGAGGCCTATCAGTAACAGAAGTTGGGAGAAAATCATCTTCACTGAACACATGGCGATCAAATGGAAAAATGTCTCTCTTCTTAAATCCAGCAATGATATTCACAGGAGTCATTCCTCGGGGATATGCTATTCCCACGCACTGAGCAACATTGTAAATTGAAAATGTTTCACCTGGATGCGACATCATCCATGTATTTACAGCAGCATCATAAAATGTGTGAAATGGTTTCATGACACTGACATAAAGTGGCCGCATTTTATTAGTGCAGTGAGGTGCAACGGTCAAAATCGTTATTCCATTCTCCTTGCACAGATCTATGGCCTCTACTGAGAGGTGGGGACCTTGGTGCTATTTTTAATAGCTAGTTCACAAGCTAGGCAGTGGCAGTCTTTCATAGTAAGTCCATGAAATATTTTAGAGCATACAATTAAATATTCACACAACTTAAGCTCTAGTTCTGGTGGGAAAATACGATTCTCTGAATAGTTTGGACACATTTGTGAGGTATTATCTTTAAGATACATCTTAATGTATCTACTGACAGTTTGAAAGGATAAAACAGTCTGTTTGGATGCACTCCTAATGCTCATTTTATTTTCTATCACCAGCATGACAGCTTCCTTCATTGCAGATTCTGAAAATCTTCCTATTTACTTATTTGTCTTCTTTCTCCTGGACATTGAATAACCTAAAAGTAAATTTTGCAAACTAAAAATACTGAATTCACTGTTTTATAAAGCAAACAAAACGTTTCAAAATCGCAAAAACAATGTCAAAGATGAAACATACATATCAAGAGAGAGTAAATGATTATGAGGTTAGAATAACCTCCTTGCTTTCCACAGCCACAGTGGGTACCAATTGTTATAACCAAAATTTCAGAGATAAGCCTTATGTCTCACTTCTCCCCTACTGTTGTTGACATCTGTGGACACCCCTTTAACCCAGATAAGGCTGAATTATTTTTTGTTTGGATTTTATCAAAAACTTTTATTAATCCCTTAATTATAATAGAAGTTACACATTCATAATAGTTTTACACTCTCTATTTACACAGTTTTTGAAAAATGACCCATCCTTCTCGAAGCACATAAGCTGAATTGACATTCACTTGACACAAAGTCGTAACTGCAGCATCAGGTCAATACTGTCTTTTATTTTGTGTGGGACAATACAAAATAAGAAACATGAAGCGTTGGACTACATTTAATGCACTGTGTTGTAGATTTTTTTACGCTAGTTACAGTGGAGTTATTTCTTCTTTCCTAAAACCAGATCTACAGGCAAATCTGTGATGTAATGTTCCAGCTTGTCATATATGGAATCAATTTTTGCCATTTTAGATGGTCTGCCTCTTGTGACAGCAGTTGGATTCCAGAACTGTGGTGACAATTCTTCAACAAAATGCCATGTGGTGCAATTTTCCACCATCCACACATTGTGCTCAATGACATTGACAAAATCAGCAATAATTGGGAAGTACCACTTCTTTCCCCTGATAGACACTCTATAGAGTGAAATCTTTTGGTCAGCTCTATCAGTTCCTCCCATAAACTTATTGTAGCGGTAAATGAGTCTTTGTTGTTGAATTGTTATTCACCTTTTCTGCTGACAGGAATATTGCATTACTGGATGAGTTGGAACGATTAATATTAAAGTTGATTGCCATTGTCACTATGCTGTCATCATTTCATGAAGCCACTAATATATTGGCTGAACTGTCAGATCTGAAGTCAAATGTCCCTCTGGGTTTCGTTTTCATGTCTTCTCCCTTCTCTAGATTACAATCTTTACTAATTCTGTTGGTCTTTATTGTACCTGAGGCCTGAATGTTTCTTAGAGGCAAGTCACACAGAAGATGACAGAAAGTAAATAAAATATCAAAATGGATATGGGTATTTACGAAGCAACAGTACCAAAATTTTGATTCACAGTTCTGATTACCAGTAACAAACAACGAAAATTCTATAGCGTGAATGATGATAAATATGCATAAGAGCATGAGTGGAACAGGGAATTGTATCTATGTTTCATAGATCTAGAAAAGGCTTATGACCGTGTTCATGGAAGGAAGCTACTGTCAGTTCTACAAGATTATGGTATAAGAGGCAAACTTCTGCAGGGAATTAAAGGTCTTTACATAGACTGTCAGGCAGCAGTTAGAGTAGATGGCAAATTAAGCTCATGGTTCAGGGTAGTTTCAGGGGTACGACAATGAACCTGTCACCACTGTTGTTCATACAATTCATGGATCACATGTTGAAAACAGTAGACTGGCAGGGCGGGATTAAAATAGGTCAAAACAAAATAAGCAGTCTCGCATATGCGGACGACTTAGTTGTAATGGCAGATTCGATTGAAAAGTTGGAAACTAATATTTCAGAGCTAGATCAGAGGTGCAAGGATTACGATATGAAGATCAGCATCTCCAAAACGAAACTAATGTCTGTGGGAAAGAGATTTAAACAGATTGAGTGCCAAATAGGAAGAACAAAGTTAGAACAGGTAGACAGTTTCAAGTACCCGGGACGTATTTTCTCACAGGATGGCAACATAGTGAAAAAACTGGAATCGAGGTGCAGCAAAGCTAATGCAGTGAGTGCTCAGCTAAGATCTATTCTCTTCTGCAAGAAGTAAGTACCAAGACTAAGTTAGCAGTGCACCGCTCTATCTTTTGACCAACTTTGTTGTATGGGAGTGAAAGTTGGGTGGATACAGGTTACCTTATTCATGAGGTAGAGGTTACAGATATGAAAGTGGCAAGAATGATTGCAGGTACTAATAGATGGGAACAATGGCAGGACTCATGAGCTCGTCAGTGGAAAGTAAGAGGATTCGAGGTAGACCAAGAACAAAGTACTTAGATTCGGTGCAGAATGATTTTGAAGTAAAAGGCATAACAACAGACGAGGCATCAATGTTAGCATTAAATAGGGGAGGAATTTTATTAGAGATACTATGCTCCAGACTGTACGCTGAAAGGTAAATCAGTCTCTAATGATAATGATGTAATTATGTTTCAAGAAAAGAGAAATGTCAGATATCACTGTGTCTGATTTTTGTATGCATAAAGCTAAAGTCCTTCCAGAAGGATTTGCTAGAATAGTCAGTCACTAAGGTTATAGTCTTCATGCAAATACCCATATCATCCTTTACTACATGATGATGATCGTGTGGCATTAATGACCGTTAGACCGCAACTAGGGTCGTGTTCTGCCTGCCTGGTGCAAGTTTTTATCTGACACCACTTTGGCGACTTGCGTGTCATTGATGATGAAATGATGATGAGGACAACACAACACTCAGTCCCCGGGTGGAGAAAATTTCCAACCCGACCGGGAATCGAACCCGGGCCCCCTGCGTGCTAACCCATCACGCTGTCCACTAGACTACGGAGGCGGACCTTTACTACATTAGTATGACATTCTGAGAGAATGTCTGTACAGTTATATTGCTAATATATTTGTGCACAGAGACATTATACTTGCCCAGCAACTAGAAGATCAGGTGGAAAATCCATTTTAAGCAAATGAAGTTTTCTCATGCCTACACAATAACTATGAATCAACAATGAAAGCTAAATATTGGTTTAAACAATGGAAAGGTTTAGTTGGATGATGTGTATACTACTATCATCTGTTGGAAGATAGAATAAACTAGTAGTATAAGTATTTTAAGTTCCTCTGTAAAAGCTCTTCCTGAAGGACAAGAACCTTATCTGGGTTAACTTCTGTGCTTTAAATTGGAGATTTTTCTAATTTATCTAATTTTTAATAGGAAAAGAAAAAAGCTGTGTAAAGTGTTACATAATAATGTGATTAAAATCCCCATAAATTCCTTCCCAACAAGTGTTTAAAGTGTTCAGTATAATTTGTGGTTGAACTGAATGGTACTTTTTCATACTACAATGTAAAAATCACTATCGCTGCACAACTGAATGTTCATGCTAAAAACTTCAGATTCATTGAAGAAATGTTTTAATAGTGAGGTAAGGTATTCTTATATTTTCAAGTTTATGTATATGTGAAAATTAATTCATTGAAGACTACTGTTTATGACACTGCAGTTGTTTTATTTGTTTGAAGTTTTTATGTACACTGTGTACACATGTAAGCAGTGACTCATTAAAAACTCCTTGTATTCAGAGAGTCATTAAAAATAGCCTAATTTTTTTCTCCAAAAAAAAAAAAAAAAAAGTACAAACCCTGGGAATAGGGATGGATTGGGGTTTTGCTGAGGTTTAGTGGTGACAGAAAACTTCTTTAGGAGGTGAGTGAAGGCTCTTGGGTAGGATGTCTTTCATTTCAGTGCATGGTGAAAGAAAATCAGTCTTGAAATTGGATGTGCTTTAGTTGTTTCAGTTCAGTGTAGTATTGGTTGTTTTTGGGGAGGGGAGTTCTGCTTTTGTATCTAGTTAATGGGGACTGGGGGAGGGTTGGGAATGTGGGTGGAGTAAGGCACAGGAAATGTGTGTGTGTGTGTGTGTGGGTGGACCCTGCTTCTTCCAGTTCATACCACCATCCAACAGAGATCACCCTGCACTCCCACCTAACCACCCCCGTGTTACCCCCCAAGAATTACTCTCCTCCAACTTGGCTTAACCATCTTTCACCAAGTCCCTTCCTAAGAACCCAAACCTTTCAGCATAAGAAAGGAGAGCCATTCATAACCTCAAAAGAAATCCTAAGATAATTATCCTCCCTTCAGATAAAGGTTCCACCACTGTAGTTATGGACAGTGACTACCTGGCTGAAGGGCTCCACCAACTCTCTGACTCCTCCACCTACAAGTTGTGCTGGAATGACCCCCATCCCAATGGTCCAACAAGATCTCCAATCACTGTTAAAATCCTACGACCCCTCCCAAGAACTGTCCCCTAAATCTGTCTCCTATCTCACTACAACAGCACCCTGCACACCCACTTTCTATTTGCTCCCCAAAATCCACAAACCAAATAATCCAGGATGCCCAATTGTGGCTGGTTACTGTGCTCCTTCCGAAAGAATTTCCAACATTCCACATGCCCATGGCCTAGCCACTCTTGAATACTACCTCTCCCAGCGTCACTCTGAATTCATGTCAGATTCCTCATAACCCTCACCAACTTTATCCTAACAATTATTTTTCCTTTTAGGAGAAAATTTATCATCTGATCGGTGGTACAACCATGGGCACCCTCCTTTGCCAACCTGTTTGAGAGCCATCTAGAGGAATCCTTCCTAGCATCCCAAAACCCCAAACCTCTGGCCTGGTTCAGGTTTATTGATGATATTTTCATTATCTGGACTCAGGGCCAGGACACCCTATCCTCCTGGATCTTAACCTCCACCTCACTGATGGTTCCATCCACACTTCAGTCCATATCAAATCTATACTTTGCCAGCTGCCATCCCTTCCACATAAAAAAATCCTTACCTTACCAACTCGCCACCCATGGACAGCGTGTCTGCAGTGACAAGAACTACCTTTCTCAATATGCTGAAGGTCTCACAAAGGCCTTCACAGACAGAAACTACCACACAGACCTACTCTGTAAACAGATCTCCTGTGCCATATCCCCACTCACCCCAAATCATCCCTCTATCACCAGTAACCATCCACAAAAGAACACTCCCCTTGTCACCCAGTGCTACCCTGGAGTTGCACAACTAAAAAAATTGCATCCTTCACCATGGTTTTGATTTTCTGTCCTCATGCACAAGACCCTTCCCACTCCTCGTAAAGTGGTGTTCCATCACCCTCCCAATCTCCATAACATCCTAGTCCATTCCCAATGCTACCCTGAAATCCAGCCCACTGCCACAGTGATCATATCCCTGTGGAAGACCCCACTGCAAGACCTGTCGAATCCAGCCACCCAGCATTCCTATTCCCGTGCAATCACAGGCTTTTTCTACCTTATCAGAGGCCAGGCCATCTTTGAAAGCAGCCATGTAATAATTTACCACCTGTGTTGCAACCACACACAGTTTTCTGTATTGTCATGACCACTAACCAGTTTTCCATTAAGGATGAATGTCCACCGCCAAACTGTGGACAAAAACGAGGTGAACCACCCTGTGGCACAGCATGCAGAGGAGCATATGCTTTATTTCAATGGCTGCTTCAGAACCTGGGCCATCTGGATCCACCCACCGTCCATCAGCTTTTCTGAACTGCACAGATGGGAGTTTTCTCCACAGTACACACTCTGATCCCAAAATTATCCAGGTCTCAACCTAGGATAATTACCTTTTTTTTCCATGCCCAAAAGTTCCTATCTCTCTGTCCTAGCCCTCTCCTGTTTTGAGTAGTGTGTGTGTGTGTGTGTGTGTGTGTGTGTGTGTGTGTGTGTGTCCTCCCATCTAATAGGTACATGTTCTGCAAGGCCATGCCGTATCCATCAAACCTTCCTATCCCCGCTTACCTATTTCCAAACCACAGAGCATGATTGAGAGTGCGGCAGCCGGAGATGACGGTCATGTGCCTGTTCTATTTTCTGAATTAGGCCATGGCTGATAGCATAAGTGTTGCATGTGTGTGCCTTTTTTATATGCCTGTCACAGCTCATCAGTATGTCTTTGCAGTGATTTGTAAACTGTCCTCATTACATTGTTTAATTTCAACCTGGACTTTTCATTATTACATATTACTATAAGTCGTATCTGTGACAAAACATTCTGCAGCTAAGGCAATATATCTGATACATATTGACATTGATTGAGACTGTATTTAAAAATTTTGTAGTTTTCATGATAGATACATCACCATTACAAATAGAAGGTAGACTTCTATATGTTACGCTATCACCAGCAGAACAATGATCATGTACAAAGGCTGCAGAAAATCACCATGGATGACATAAGAAGTCAATGCAGCAAAAGACCAATATAAAAAAAGAAAATACCAAGCAGAAAATCAGCTACACACAACCAACCTATACATCATTGTGTACCTCCATAACGCCGGTGTATCGTGCTATGCAAATACTGTGATATAGTGCATGCTTCAGTTGCCGCCGTTTGTCGATTATGTCAAAAACTTCATGAATGAGAGCAGTGATAAAGAAACTGATGCCTACAAAATTTGCTAAGAACTTGTGCAGTTGCTGTTTTCTAGCATGCCCGAGCAAACTGTGCAACGTTACTGCGTCCAAGTATGATGAACAAGCGCAGCTAGGTACATTAGAATCTACCATGAGGTGGCTGAATAAGATATACATGTTCTCCTAAGACCAAAAAAATACACTGCCAAGATACAGCATGTGGATGCCCAACTGCAGGTGAGATCCAGGATCAGGTTCTAATTGCACTACACCCAGACAGTGGAAAACAACAAACATTTGCTGAAGCCAAATCAGCAGTACATTGAATATGTAAGCTGCACACCGAACAAATGTTTGGTCAAAGTAACTTATGAAATTGAATATCAACAAACATATTTGCTGATAACCTTGATATAATTCCACCACTAATCAGCAAAAAAGAATGGAAAACATTTCAAACTATGAGTAATAGCTGCAATTATGTGCAGTGGAGAATCAGCTGAATCTGATAAACCCAAGTGTCTACCAGAGGAGACACGAGTTTTTATGGAATGATTTGGATAGTGATAGACTATGTACTAGTTTACTTTCTAAAAGCAGTTTTACATTCAGATGAATGCTAAACCTGTTAACTATTTTAACGCACATTATTAATTGTATTGAGGTATATAAATAAACTGCCCAAATTTTACTCGCCATTGATTTCATATTATATAAGCAGTACAGTCTGTTGTAATGGGTAAAAGACAGGAATCAGCTGAAAAATGCTCCTTTCAGAGCATAAAAAAGGTGAACATGTTCTCTAACAGAAAAGTGTGCAAACACTGTCTCAATCCACATTCTGACTTCCTCAAACAAAACAAAACAAAAAAGGTATGCAAACATATTCACACATTTTGGCTGAAACTGAGTAGGAGGGAGAGAAAGAGAAGCCAGAAGTGATGGAACAGAGAAAGTAGCAGTTCAGGAGAAAGGCATATGCATGAAGATAATAGTTTGGGTGGCAAAACAAGTTGTTGAAAGAACAGTGGCATTAAGAAATTAACATAGTAGCTATCAGAGAAAAAGAGAGAGAAAACATTAGGGGATATGAGGCAAATGGAGGCCATATATAAATGATGAGGGCAAGGCTTTCCAATACAAGCAAATTTTACCATGAAATTATTTGTCCAGTTTCTGCCATCCCCAGCACCCACTTGTTAAAGTTTCCCAGTATATAGGTCAAACCCCAAGTAAACAATCCCCATGGGAATATCTGCAAAGGAGACAATTGTGAGTGAAAAGAATGAAAGCTGACTAAGTGAGAAAGAAAGGAACACTGGAAACAGGACAGGAAATGAATAGGACAATGTCAGTGGGGGAGAGAAACAATGAAAGTGGCAGAAACAGACAGTGGTAAGGAATGGTGAGAAAAAGGGAAGAAGACATTGAAATTTTGACACAGACAGGAGGAAGTGGCAATTGGACAGACAGAAGATAGATGGCATTAATGATATGAGGGCTTAATCGGGCCAACATATTTACAATGTTCTGTGCTAAAAGAGTGCAAATATGTTTGCATGCCAAAATTTTTGGTGAGGAAGTCGGAATGAGGATTAAGGCAGCTGGTTCCACACCTTTCTGTCAGAGAACACACCCGCCTTTTCTTTGCTCTGACAGCAGCATTTTTCAGCTGGTGAATATCTACTAGTTTTGTAAATGAAATGAAATGTAATTCCTTTAAACTCCCATCATTGCAGAAATATTACTGTCACAGGTTCCGATTCCTGCTACAAGGGTTTCAGTAGCATAATAGTTAACATATCTTGTGCAAAAAATTAATCTGAATCTGTTTTATTATTATTTTTTCCAAATTTGTTATCTCACACCAGCTCCATGCTTATGCCCATAATATACAGGAATTTTGTGACATGTAGACAGCTGGTTCCAAACACGACCAACGACACAGGAATTTGTCAAATGAATACCACATAAAAATCACTTATGTATTGCATTACAAAGGTGGATGAAGTCACTATTACCACACCTATTTTCAGCAAAATTCGCACGTACTTCATTAAGACACAGAAACTTAATAGGTTGTAAATGTCTTAGAAATTTGAAATTGACAGTTAGCAAAAATCTTACTTGGGGAAACTTTTTGACCTGCAACTTTTGCTTTTACAAAAACACCAACTTTTCTTGTGACGTATTTAAGCTTTCAGCAAATGATTTTTCTCTTGATAGGCAACAACATTTTCCTGCAGGTGAACAGAAAGCATTCGATTTAAGACGTTTAACTTTATTTTTCTTTTACCACCAAATTCGGCAATAAATACTCTAAAGAATATTAAACTCAAATTTTTCTGGGAAATTCAAATAGTACCACCCATATTTGATAACACAACAGATAAAATAGTTAGCACAGAAATAGAAGCAAAAAAATAAAAAAATTCACTCATTAGGGGAATAATGCAGCATAAGGTGTATAGGCGATGTTTTTGTAGCAAACCACTAAAAACGAAAACACATGACTGCAGACAGAAAAACATTACATGATATTCTTTGTGGCTTGTACTAACATGAGTGCACAGCCAAACAAACTAAACTGAGTACTCAGCTAGCAAATGTGCCGCTTATAAGTGTTACCCGTACTGGCATGTTGATCGTGGAAACGCTTATAAGCGTCGGCAGCACTGGCATGTTGATCACAGAAATGCTTTTAAGCGTCAGTCGCAGCGAACGTGTTAACTATTGACAATTTTTACTGCCAGAGAAGACAGAAGCTGCACTGGAAAAACACCCCGTCTTCCTTTGATAGGGCAGAAGTCGATAACTACGTTCTGCAAAAGCAAAACTAACATGGTCACACAAGTTGCCAATCCCTTCTGTTGTTGAGAGTGTCAATCATTGTAATCCTTTGGTTGGTGCAGTGTGTATCTTTAATTGGATCAGCGCACCACACCAAGTTGGGCAGCGACCACCAAAGGTCTCGTATCTGTACAACTGGTAGCCGAGCGGCCATGCGCTCTATCGGCCAGCACCACAAATAGTGGCAGAACTACACAGCCAAGTGGCACAGAATGGCAGTTCTAATGTGATCATGACAGCCTATTGAACTTTCATCTCAGTTGCCATGCCTTGGCCACCTAACTGTAACTAGGTACAGTGAATAAATGTAGTGAAACTGAGTCTCTGAATTTGTTGATGAGTTATAAACAATAATCAAAATCCTTGATGGGCCAGACTTAAGCCTTTCATTTTAAAAATAAGGGGAAAAAAATGAACGAACAAATAGCAAGTGCACAATAACTAGCAGACATTGGCAGTGTGTTCACCATGTTGCAAACAGCGATGTTCAGCTTGTCCTCTGATGGAATCATTGTTTGCCACATTAAAATCTTGAGCATTTATGTCAACTTCTAAATTTTAGCTTGCAGATTAACATATACAGTCTCTGTTCTAATATGCTAGGTTCTGTCACTGAATACTACAATACTGCATTATGCAGTGTGCATCTTATACAGTTAGTTCTACCACCCACAACTGGCTTGGTATCAGAGCACCCAATCCACTGGTTTCTTTCTAATTTGCAAACAATTTCTTATGTACATATATTTCAAAGTTGGGCTTCACCAGGTTATGTGCAATATCAGTAACTGAAAACTGGTTACAGTTCCGATAAATTCATGTAGGAAATAAAGCCATTTCAAAGTAACTCTACTAAATTAGTTAATATCTAAACAATTCATTAAAATATTATTAGATAATTTTGCAAACTCACATTCTGACACAAAGTTCACATCTAAGTTTGTATTTATTAAAATTCATGGCATGTGTTCCTGTAGCCAGTGTTAGTCCATTAATCATGGGCAATGTATGAGTGGCCAAGTAAGTGGTCCTGGGAGTTGGGATACCAGTTACTTTGGAATAAGGTTGGGCATCTTTCTGAGTTTTGATCACTTTGTGCTCAGTAAAAAAGACTAGCAAATCCATGGGTTAGTCCCTCAGGCGTTATGGTACAACCCTATGAGACCCAGGGCAAGTAAGGCCAGCAACCTGCCTCCCAAGTATTTTTATCTGCTGCTGGCAAATCATCAAAGCACAATTCCTTGAATCTTTGGAGGTGACAATCCCACACGTAATTGACACACCAAACAACTTGGCAAATAATCTGGAATGAGGTGGGGAGCTATTAACATCAACAGGGTGTATGTGGGGAAGAAGTTAGACCTGACAAGGGCTGCAAGTAAGATGGGTTAGACTTTTAGCTGTTAGTGACTTATTTATTTACATATTTTTGCAGGTGAAATAATTCGAAAAATAAAAATGTATTATTTTTATACTTTTATTAAAAAATACAATATTTTGCAGAACACAATGATACTACTTCCATATTTATACAGTGAGTAGTTTGCGAATTTCAATGAGTTGAATGAAATGTGATCACAAGAGATCCGTGCATGATGTGACAACTGCCGCGGCGGAATAGCCATACACAAGAAGGCCATGTCCTACGTGAACGACAAAAGCGAGCGACAGCACGCGACATTCAACGATGCGACATAGCAGCTACAAGCAGCGACACGGCCAGGTGTCCTACGTGAGTGCGACAGCTTCTCACTATAAAATGGCTGCTAGAACCGATCACCTGTTTCTATAGTCTGGCACCCATAAACAGCAGAATGATAGCTCCTAGTAAGGCAAAAAAGTTTTATTTACTTTAGGAAATAACACGTAAAAAGAGTGATGTGCATTACATTTAAAAAGTGAGGAATGTTCGTAGACAATTTCATTAATAATTTCAAATATGAAACAAAGGCAAGATCTCCAGCCAAATTCTTCGAAAATACGACGACGAGTATAGATACTTTCGACTATTCCATCAATGAGTTTTTCTTTTGCGAGTACAAACTATCAACAACTGCTTACGTACAAAGAGTGTCTCACTGAAAAAAATTGTTAGGTAAATCGTTTAAGACTGCGGTGATACTGTCACAGTTGGCGTAGTGACTGGGCTCCTAAATTGTAAGTTTTGCAGTTGCTGGTACAATTTCCATTCCATCTCATTTTAGTTGCTGTAACTACAACCCTTTCACCTGTTATTTATGCAAAGCTTTATATATTCTCTGTACAGAGAACCGCAAATTATTTTTAAAGTGCTTTCTAATATAGTTTATTTTTAGTTGCAAACACACACACCCCACTGTACCAAACACATTAAATTCCTAATGAAACATATCAAGATATTTTACTCAGAACCGTAATTTTACACGCATCTCATTTGACATCCTAGTGTTCCCTCTCTCACACAAAGTAAGTTTGTTGTTACTGTCTAAGATTCGACAACAGCAGCAAAACTTTCAAATGGTCATATTCCCTAAATTGAATGTTTTCTATCTCAGAAAGCATTAATGCACATTGTTATTTTCTGTGTTATTCGGTATATAGTCATTGTTTTCAACATGGCAAAATAGTGTACATGAAGAGAAGATGCATAATTTGATACAGGACACTTGTCTATCAATCAGGAAACTGCAAGGTATGAGCTTACAAAACCTACCTAAGCAACAGAGCATGCACATTACACAAGACTGACTCTCTTGCTCTTTGCATGCAAACAAAGTCTTAGAGAAAAAATGAGTAGGATCTTTTTCGCACAAATTTTTTATAGTTTAATTTTGTACAGTTACGCATTTTCGCTACCGACGCATATTTCCTGTTATTAAGAAAAAGCATATAAAAGTAACATTAAATAGATATGTTTTATCTCTAAAACTATTCGGAATAGGACATTTACCTATATGTCGCTTTCTGTTGCTTCAGATGATCGTTTCTGTACGGGAGTTGCAAGATTTATCAGACCACAGTAGTTGAGAGACCAGAGTGATGCATGGAGTCGCTTTGTTCGGCACCACGTGGTTCGCTAGAGGAGTGGGGGCAACTGTGAGCAGCGCACCACACGGGCAGCTCGGCAAGCGATCGAAGTCGGAGTGGTGGAGATGCAAACCAGTGAATCGGCGACTCAGCTGCCGATCCAATCGCCCCAATCGCTGGAGTCATGCGGAGCGGCAAGCCAGCGGGAGTCAGGAACCGCGCGATTGCAAACTTCTGCTGCTTGCGCGACTCACCGACTCTCTGATTCTTGTCTCCCACATGGTCTCTACCACATTTGTTTTGTAGCTTAGGAAACTTCTCAAGGGCGTGACATGGGGTGCTGATGCAGCTTATTGCTGTCAGCAGAGGGACTTTACGGATCAGATGAGCTACCACCCTTTTTTCCAAACGTTTTTGATATGTCGCATTTTGCAGCTTTTAAATGTTGTAGGAAAGAAATTTTTTTTTAATATATTGCACCAAAGCAGCTTTGGTGCAATATATAAAACAATGTCTTTCCCACGCCCTTTTTTTTTCCGGATTCAACCATCACTCACTCCTTAGAAGGATCTGGCTCTTTGAATCAGTTCATGTTAAGATTGCCCATCTCTACAAGGTAGTTTCCAGGGGTAGGACAAGGTTGTAGCTGTCATCCCTGTTGTTCATATTATTTATGGATCATAAGCTGAAAATGTTATACTCTGTGTCGCATAAGGTGTCACAGTTTTCAACTGTTCTGTGTATCCCTTCCATTACTGCATTGGCAGCCAATAATACTCTAGGTGCCTTGCTGGCCACAAGTTGTGCAATGTTTCTCCCGCAGGCTTAACTGTAGGCGCTCAACTTTAGCACCTACCCTCTATGCTTCCCCTATTGCTCCACTTCTATGTGTGGAGTGCCTTGCTATAGGATGCTAACTACAGACTAGTAATGTGAGATTACAATAGGTGTAAACAAATAACCAGTCACACATATGTGGACAAATTAGTGGTAATGGCAGATTCAACTGAAAGGTTACAATCTCACATTTCAGTGCTAGATCAGAGTTTTAAGGATTATGGTATGAAGATCTGCATCTCCAAAATGAAAGTTGTGGGAAAGAGATTGAAACAAATTGAGTGTCAAATTAGTTGAACAAAGATCAGGTACTTAGGAAGTATTCTCGCACAGAATGCCAACATAATAAAAGAACTGGAATCAAAGGGTAGCAAAGCTAATGCAGTGAATGCTAAGCAATAGTTTTATGCAAGAAGGAAGCCAGTACCGAGACTTAAGTTAGCAGTGCACTGCACTGTCTTCTGACTAACTTTGTTGTATGGTAGTGAAAGCTGGGTGTATACAGGTTATCTTATTAATAAGGTTGATGTTACAGATATGGAAGTAACAAGGATGATTGCAGGTACTAATAGATGGGAACAATGCAGAAGGGTGTGCACAATAAGGAAAACAAAGAAAAATGGGCACGAACGCCATAGATGGATCAGTTACAGCAAACTGGCCGAGATCGTGGACTCTTATTTCACACATGGGAGAAGTATGGTTACCTAAGATTTTTGGGTTCAGCACTAGAGGGCAGGAGCAGTTTAAGTACACTAAGGAGAAGGATACTTGGATTTGGCTGGGAATAATTCTGAAGTAACAGACTTATCATCAAATGAAGCATCAACATTAGTGTTGAATAGGGGATCACATAGGAATTTTATAATTGGGACTACACTCCCGACTGAACAGTAAAAGGCATAATCAATTATGTGAATTTTTCAGTTAATACATATAAAATTTCATGCAACCCTCAACATTTGCTCCAGGCAATTGCTCAATATCTTCAAGTTGTGACTGATACTGCTGCCAAGTGCTAAATTGCTACTAATATCATTATAAGTAAGTCAACACATGACAATCAGTGGCGTAACTAAGGGGGAGGGGATGAGGGGGATAGAACCGCCCCCCCCCAGAGCCCGAAAAAAAGGGGGGGAAAAAAGAAGAAAGAAATCTTATAACAGCAATCTGGTAAAGGTAAAGATTGGAAACTTGGGGTGTTTTGCCATAAGCTTTCAACGGGAGTGGTAGATGGTAGTCTGTCTGGAAACTGACTAAAATTTTGCACGTCAAGCAGATCTATCCCCCACCCCCACCCAAGCGAAGTCCCAGTTACGCCACTGAGACAATGTTTAGCAGCTGACAAGGAAACATTATGGACCACACAAAATAAGACCGTGTAGCACATCTGAGAGCCATATATGAGGTGAGTAAATTGTTGATTAATACAAAAACACTATATCCTTCCTTCCTTACTTACAAAAGTAATGACTTACCAATACAATTAGTTTTCAACAATTATTACCAGACAGCCACATTCCGGTTGTAGAAAATAATAGAAACATTACAAAAAGAAATTAAATGAAAATTGTATTTATACCAGAGGAAAAAAGAATTAGAAACAACAATAAATATTCATCCTTTTATAAAGCCCAAATATTCATATCTCACTTCAGTCTCATAAAATAAATATGAAGTATAAAATTGAGTTTTCAGTACATAATACTGATGATAAATTAATATCACACTTTCCATGCACACTTTTTTTTCTTAAAAAAAAGTAATTGGTAAATATGAAATGCTATGATTAAAGCAAATTGTTTTGCATATATACAAACAATAAAACATCAGAACATACTATGCGAGCATGCACGCAATATATATGTATATACATTAAAATTGGTTCTCTCAAAAATTGAAGTAAATAGTGATGAAACATGCAGTTCTGAATATTTCTAGTTTCATATTCACATTATTATATAATTAATGTTAAAGTATTGAAGTCAATGCGCACAGCAAAAAGCAATTATACAGGGCTGTATGTTCAGAAAATACCTTTAGAATGTGCATTTGCATTAATAAATACATTATTCTTTCCAAAATTTGTACAACAATAAGGAGTTATACAGTGAACAAGCAGGATCATCATCTTACTAATGTTTGTCTGCTATTAGCACATTGTGACTTAATTTCCTGAGTATAATCCAGCAAACCTTATTCTTTCACATTTCTGCATCCAGATCATAGTCATACTGGAATGTTTTACATTTCTTACATAAAAGGGGAAAAAAAGTAACTTCTAATACCTATAACTGCAGGAAACTTTGTACATGCCAATATTATTAAGCAACAATGAACAAACAGGTACTTTTTGGTGACTGAAAATTGTGTTACCTTTAACACATACATTCAATTGTATCTAATATCAAAACTAACACAGTATTAAATAAATAACAATGGAGCTTTTGGCATGAAGAATATTCTCTAAATAAACAAACAAGCATTACTATCCACTGGAAAGTTTTCAGTCACAATTACACATATTGAAAAGTTGGAAGTAATAGTGGCAGTTCCTTGCATAAAGTGAATCACAATTAACTACTGCTAAGTATATTTAAAGACAGAATTATGCGAGTAAATCTTTTCTCATCTCATGTTGATTTTGGGAAATCTATTGATAGCACTGCAGTGAATTCACCAGCACTGATTTAAATACGAATGTGTACTAAACTCAATAAACACACAGTAACTTCAAAATTCTATACAAGTTAAGCTAGATACAGTTTGTACTGAATGATAACATTGTTGCACCAAGACTGTACATTGATACCATAGTATTTATCAATCAATTGTGGTTGTACAGCCATTTTCAATGTTCTTGTAGGTGTACAGTTACTACAAGGTCACAGAATAATAGGTTAGTCAAAACTGGAGAATAGTGTTTGGTGAATACATGCTACTACTGGCAATTTTAGTCTTGGCAAAACAATACAAACATTCAATGTATATCTGAAAATAAAGTCGAACTAATTATGAGAAAATGAATCAAGGTTTTATATTAAAATGAAATAGTACATATTTTACATATGTACTACAAATTTTCTAGTAACAACCATTACATTAGGCCTACAAATAATCATCTGACATTTTTACAAAAAAAAAAACTTTTACATTGTGTTGATGGAAGAGTCCATGAATGTCATACTTATGTACTAAAAGGTTACAAAGGAGTCAGACAGTATGATGGAACCACAGAATACAAATAAAATATTATGTAACAGTTCATTAATTAAGATCTATTTGAAACATATCAAGAGAAGAAAATCTAATCTCCTTTCACAAAAATCCATTAACAGGTTTTCTTTTTAGTTACCAAGAAAATAGAGGAAATGTGACAAAAGGTAGCAAACGAATTAATACCTCCTTCAGAGTAATAAAACTGACTAACAAAATTGCATATATGCTGAAATACAAGGAAAAAACTTCCAAAAAGGAAGTGAAAAACATAAAAAGAGGCAAGAAGAGAAGCGGATCAAGGTTGGTTGTGTGGGTTCTAACATACCAGAATTTTTTGTAATACGTTCCTCAATTACAACATAAGACCATGGAGGATGACATACTAACCAGAAGTAAAACTTGTACAAGTGTTTTACCATGTCAAATAGAAAAACAGCTAAAGGAAATGTTAAGCATCATTTTGATTGAATTACCATACTTGCTAATCTTTTGTATAAAATGGCAAGCAGTTCAAAGAATCAACTGCTGGCGAGTACACTATATTTACTGCAAAATGAAACGAAGCCCTCATAATGTATGTGAAAATGACGAAGCACTGAACTATGACTCTGTTGACTTTATAAAAACTCTGATTTGGGGGGGGGGGGGGGGGGGGGGCCAATAATAATCTAGAAAATAATCAGAAAATTATGAATGCATAGGAAATACATTACCTAGGGCAAGCTGGAAATTTTGTTTGGTTGTATAGGACTTAAAAACATGAATACAAAAATAACCATGTATTACAGTTGAACAATGCAATAAGTGACCAGTATGTAATAACTGATTAAATAAAAATCAGGCATGTTTCAACAGTAATATGAACTTAAACTGTGCCCTTTAGAAAATATACTGCCGGGCACCCTAGATTTTTTTTAAAGAATAGGTTGTTATGCACTGACAAAATTATAGTACAGTACATATGACTCCAATTTGCACAAAAACTGTAACAGTGTCAATTTTGAGTACTATCATCATAACAAATACACAACACACGAAAGGTACCTACAGTACTACAGATTGACACACTTATAGTGCTCAATAATACACTGAAGCAACAGCAATACCTTTGCTCCTTAATGTTCCTTCTACTTTTATAGAATGATAAGTGAAATAAATGAGAACATTTTGCAGCTAAAAAGGGAAGATAAAAAGAAAATTTTACAGCAAAAATACAATTGCTTTTTCTGCAATTTTTGTAACACAGTGTGTTATGTATGATGTAGAGAGGTGTAAACAAAGTAGTTCAAAGAATACTTGTACACATGAGATAGATAAATAGATAGTGAGAGAGAGCTCTATTAGGGTATGAGGGAGGTTGAAAATTATCTGTTTCCATATTTATTACATGAAAATGGTAAAGGAGATCTTGTTTACTGTTTTAGCTCATGGATTGATGACACTCTGATAACACACACACAAACTGATGATATCTCCTGAAAACATTTAGTTACCTTGTTCAAAGTTATACCTTAAGGCAACATTCTATCACAATATGCTATAAAACAATAAATAAATATAACTTATTATTCACATTAATAAATAAAAAGGAGTTTCCTAACTCTTTCACATACACACAAAATTAAAGAAACATCTGTATCACATCAAAAATCATAAACAAATTAAAATCTTTATCGGCTCTTAGCCATAACTTGCAACAGCTTTTAAAACACTATCAATAGAGTTCCTGACACACACTCAAAATTATCACTGCAATCATCCAGCAAATTTAAATTATAAAGCAGCATAACAAATATCCAGTTTAAACACTTTATATAATTGTATACACAATTTCAGACAGTATGGCTGAGCAATGGCTCATCCAAGTGTTTTGGTACACTGGCACACGGCAGCAGCCAAAAGATAGGATGACTGCGACCACATACTTCTGTAAGAAGTGCCCATTTGTGTTTATGGGGTCTATATGGACCCTGCTGTTGCACCTGTTCCACTGCTGTCTCATCACTGAATATTGCTTGAAACTGATCCACCAAAATTGCAGACACGAACATCCCAAACAGGGCACTTTCCACCACAAGTATAACACAGTGTAAGCTGAAAAATACAAATTACAGTAAATCATCATGAAAGACTCGTATAAGACAATGACAAAAGCAAAAGCAAAAGCAGTGAATGGGTACCGCAGTATTTTCAACAACATTCAGGGCTAAAGTTTGGATCTATTCCAGTGGTAGTCAAATTGGCTCTTCTATGTTACTGTGTCAATTTCAGATAGCAATGGGATGATGTCACTTAACCAATGACAGGTGAGAAAAGAGGCAATGTATATTTAGTACTGAAATATAGGTTTAAACCATTGTGCTGTTTCTATTTTATGCAGTGTATTCACTAGTTTCTTGAGATTTTTCTTCAACTGCAAGAGCACAATCTATAAAGCGAAATACTAGGGAGACGACGTGCTGTGGTGCATGTGGCATGATTTAATTACCAATGAACAAAAAATTGATAAAATGTGATGGAGAAGATAACTAGCTATGGATTCATGTCAAAGTGCAGCAAAAGCCAAAATTTATTTTTAATGTTCCATCCAGAAGAATTATTTGGCACGGACATCCACAGAAAATTTTGCAAGAGGTTGCAATATTCAAAACTTGGCAGTTTAAGTATAATTTGATAGAAAACCTGTGTTACACCATTCATAAAAACCGTTCTGCCTCAAAAGATTGACAGTTGTGTACTTTCCAAGAAGACAGCTTTGCTATATACCACTGTAAGCATATTTCTACAGAATATTGAAACTACATACGGTCATTGGCACCTCAATTCAGCAATCTGAAATTTCATTCTCATGTGGTTAAAATTCAGTGTTTCAAGCAAGGAGTTATGAAATAAATCTAGGAAATATTCATAATTTACAAGTAGTCCTATAATTTTAGGCTGAAAATGGAAATTAAATATTTAGAATTGGGGGAGGGGGAGAATCAGCCTATAAGATTTTTTAAATCTATGAGCAAAAATGAAGTCTAGAGTTTGGTTGCCGCAGTTGGCATATCTGCACAGCAGCTAGTTATGTATTCAACTTCCAACTTCCGTAACTTTCAAGATATGTATTCAACTTTTTCAAATGTTTTTAAGCTTAAGGGACTTAACTGCGGGGTCATCAGTCCCTAAACTTACAAATTCCTTATGAACTACCTTATCCTAAAGATGACACAAACATCCATACCCGAGGGGGGAATCTAACCCCCGACCGTAGCAGCCGTGCAGACTGTGACTGGCGCGTCGCAGCCTGCTTGGCCACTGTGGCCGGCTTCAACTTTTTAAAGAGGCTTATTCTACATTTTGTAACTGTAAGCACAAGAAGTATAGAGAAAATGTATTGACTAACAACTGATTCCTTGTAGTATAGGCAAAGAAAAGCTGGTGAGAAATGGATCGAGACTGTGCCTATTCTGTGGTACAGATGTAAGGGGTCCTTGCCATTGCCCGTAAACAGACAGAACCTCTCTTGGCCATGGATGACACATTTTGTGATGGTGCCCACGGCTATGGTGACCCTGGGGCACCTTAGGTGAATGCTTTGGCACATTTTGATCCCCACACCCAAGCTGGTCAACACTTGCCCAATGTTGAGTGGTAAACAGTGATGGACTCGCAAATCTGTGGATGGTAGGTGAAAGTGGACACCAGCTGCAAGGCTGCCTTTTATGCTTCAGTAAAATGTTTGAGGTATAGCCCACTGCTGATAGTACCTCTGAGCCTGCATGGACTACCTCACTTACTGTAACAGTGGAAAATATTCTTGCAAGGCCTGGACAAGTGCAAGGGATGTGATTCCTTGTCACTTGTCATTGGCAGCACCAATGTTAGGCAGATGATGGAGCACCTTAGGGTAATAGATGACGGTTCGGGAAAGAAGGCCAGTCTTTACATATTGGGGAACTGGGGAGGGGTCTCACCTGAGATGGGGAGGAGGTTCTCCAGGCGATTAAGAGCACTAGTGCATCCAGCTGCAATCTGTGGTTCACGTTAGTACGAATATTGCAAGCTGCCTGGATCTGAGGGGCTGTCATCGGTTCCTGGCTTATTTGGTAAAGAAAGCTATTTTTGCTCAGAGGATTGAAGCAGAGCTTCACAGTCCTCTGGTTTGGAGCCAAGTGAAAGACTTAAACCAGAGGCTCAGAAGATTTTGTGGTGATCATGAATTTACATTTCTCAACCTCTACTATCAGGTGGAGAAATATAGGGACCCCCTAAACAGGTCAGATGCGTACTAAATGCAGAAAGCAACTACTTGGGTAGCAAGGTCTATGTCCCACGTATCTTCAACATGGAGATTTAATGCTTTTGTGCATTTTAACCTACATATTAAACATTGATAACAGATACACAGTGACCAAAATCTAGATCTGACACAATAAAAGAAATGTGAAACTGATTGTTGCCATCATCTACATATACCGAGCACAAAGATTTCAGCATGGAATCAAACTTGACATGTGACAATAGTAATGAAATTTTACACTGACTGGAATGCATATTGCAAGACTAGATGGAACACTTAAGCTGCGGGTATGTTTATAGTAATTACAATTAATATACTGTATTATATTACTACTACAGACCCAGAATGTGAAATAATTTTCATGAAGGTTAGGGTGAAAAGTTGAACAAACATGATCAATGGATGCTTTATATATCCCCCACTAGAGCATTGTAAAATACATGCAGAGTAAAAATGTAAGGTATTGTAAACATCCAGAATGGTTCCACTACTGAGCTAGAAAACTAATATAAAAATAACGAGAACTGCACTGCAAATTTAAACATGGTCAAAGCCTTGCAGACAAGCCAAAATTAAAATTAGAGTATGGACATCCATAGGCGATGCATTCATCAAGTTCAACAGTAAAGTTTATGAACCAACTTGGCAGAAAATACTAAGAAGTTTTGATCGTATTTTGATCAGTAAATGAAACAAAATCTTATGTTCAGACATATTGTGACCATAATGGCTTAGATGGCATATGCAGTGCCAAAATACTAAACCCCCTTTTGCCACAACTGTTTCGCAGAATATACCTAATTGCACTGCAGTTTCTCCTAAATTGTTACACAAATGTAAAAATGGCATATCAAAACAAGTGGCAAATGGACAGAAAAACGACTGCAACCACTCAACAGAGGAAAAGCCAATGGACTTTATGAGATACCAATTTTAAGGGTAAGAATGTTTTGAAATGATTAATAATAGTTTCAGTACTTCACTGGAACCATCTTCAGGATCCATTATGTCCCTGTTTTAAGACATAGTATGTTGAAATGTGCTGGATGTTACTCCCAGTATCCGTAATTTCTTGTGTCCTTTCATTCAAGGTATCAAACAACAACTTGTCGTTTGATACCTTTAATGAAAAAAACACAAATTATAGACACTGGGAATAGCAGCCAGCACATCTGAACATACTACGTCTTACAACAGATAAATAATGGAACCTGAGAATGTTGCCAGTGGAGTACTGAAACCAGTTGCTATAACAATAAAAAGATAAAACACAGTTACTGGATTGTTTTTCCTTCTTCAATTTAATACTATATACAACTGTTGTTCCTACCAATACAATACAGAGTGAACCGAAATTATTAATGTCGAAAACTGTAGAATAGAGTCATTTTAATGCCCTTACACAGACAAGTATGCTACTAGGCAAGTTGTGGTTTTTTGTTTGCTTTCCCATATTCAAGGTATTCATGTGGGCTTAGTGCGGTGGTGGGGCCCGAGAAGAGACATGTTTCACAGGTGCAGCAAGGAGGTATGGCACCATGCAGAATTCCAGGAAATGCCAAAGCATTTACTATGTCTTCCGTGGATTATTTACCAGTCGTAGGTGGTATTTACTCTCATTCACTCGTTTCAGGTGGGGGGGGGGGTTAAAGGAGGAGCATGATGAATATGGGTTCACAATAGGGTAATAACTTTATGAGCATGTGTACACTGCAATATAGAAGGAAGTTAGGTAGTGAAATCACAAAATTGGAATTATATTTTAGAGGTGTTTAAGGATATGCAGGAGGCAGGTAGAGAGTAGTAGTACTTGATACTCTAAATTTTGTTGCTATTTCTTTGGTCTGGCAAGAAGCAATAGAAGTTTCTTTTTGTGTACTCCAATTAATTAATAAAAATCTAATAAATAAAAGATCTTAATTCACAAATGTTGAACAACCTAGAGGTGATTTCACTATCCTCATATACGCGTGCTATTTTTTAAGCTAGGTGTTCATTTTCACACCTTTTCCGAATGCAGCTCAAAGTACTCCTTTATCCTTAATTTGAGATTCTTCCAATATACCTACATTTATAGAGGGTCATTATGTTTACTATAAACTGTCCATGTTTAAATAGTTTTTGCCTCACATATGTCTATTAAATGTTGAAGCATATTATATAAAATTGAAATATTTGATATCTCAAGTCTGAGGGAGGGGTTATGTAGTGTTGCATTGAACACTACTACCTTCTTTTACGTTGACGTTTGTTGCAGATTCTGGGAACGAAGGCCAGCGCACAGTAATCACAGATGACATAGAACATAATACAAAGACGTTTCTCCACAATTTAGGAATAATACTGGAAAAACAATTGAAGAATTGTTCTTGTTGATCTATATGTATGTTCTTGGCACTACTGTAATATTTTTCTTTTATGGTTTGACTGATGTCCAATGCATTTGTCCATAAGGCGAATAAATTTATTTAAAAAGTTTCTCAAGAAAAACGGAGTAGTTCTTTATATTTTTATTTATTGTGGACACCTTAAATTTAACATCGCGTATCAAGAAGAAGTTTAATCATTTGGTTACATGTACTAGAAATGACAGAGGCACAGCTGAGGCTGGATCTCTTAACAGCTACATTAGTTATGTGCTTAACACGGCTGAGAGAGACTTAATATGAAATGCCGTTTGAAGAAGAGATTTTAAACAGTGGTAAGAACATTTCAATCTGTAAATCATGAAATAGTACATGACTGCAGATCCACGACGACAAGAAACATTTCAAGTTACTCGCCAATCTGTTGGAGCAGCAAAAGCTGCTCAGCACTGCCTTGCAACAACTTCTTGCTGCATCTAACCACAACCGTCTACCAGCATTGAACACACCCATGTTTGCGCCATATGAGGAATCTGCAGAAGACTGGATCGACTACAAGAAGCACCTCCGTCAGCACTTCATGGCTTTCAGCGTTGATGACCCCCAACTTTGTAAGCCATTATTCCTGTCTTGGATCTCTCTGAAATTGTATTATCTGTTAACTCAGTTGGCTCCATTGAAAGAAGCGTCATCTTACGTTTAATGAAATGTGCCGTTTTCTAACATCCTATTACCAGAAACAGACCCATGTTGCTTCCCGCATTGCATTTTATCAGAGCAAAAAGAAGCCGGATCAAAATTATACGGCATGGGCAGCAGAGCAAGAAGGGCTCAGTAACAAGTGCCAATTCGTGAATGAAATTCATCAAGAACCGTAAGCACATCAGATGGTCAGGGAGGCCATTCTACGCTCTGTCCCAGAGAGGGAAGTTCAGCAGAGGGCCCTCCAACTTGACAATCCTTCATTAGAAGAAGTTTTGAATATTGCTCAGACTTTTGAAAACTCTAGAGCTGCAGGCACACCAATAGATTCATGGGGCATTGTTTGTGGTGTTCAGTCAGACAGAACACCTGTTGACAGCACCTCGCACTGTGCGGAAGAAGATGTAGCCGCAATTCAAACAGCTCAAACACAGGACAGTTAAGCAACAAGCCAGCTCTACAAATAAAAGAGGTTCTTCTACTTCGTTGCCCTCCTGTCCTTGCTGTTTCACACAGCAACCACATGATGATTGCCCCCCCCCCCCCCCCCCCCCAACGCTGGGCTATGTGACAATTGCAAAGAAAAAAGGTGATGTTTCTTCAGTGTGCAGGTCTAAAACAATACAGGTTGTTTGTGATAGTGATGTAAATGACGACGCAATATTTTTTATAAATTGTGCACTTTCTTCAACAAATAAATTGTATATCGATGTTCGAATGCTCAGGACGGATGTTCACATGCAAGTCGACACGGGCTCGGCAGCCACTTTAATTACTTCTCAGACATAAACAATGTTGGGTGCACCCCCAGTTGTCGCCTGTTACGCACTTATAATCGTCAACAAATTTCACTCTTGGGACAACTGGAAACTGAGGTATTCTACAAATCCGCTGTTCATACTCTGACATTATACCTTGTTGATCACTCGGGTACCAAAAACTTGTTTGGCTATGATGCTTTCTGCATGTCCGGATTTTCCATTGATGACACTGTCAATGTCATCTCAGAGGAAATACCATACTCCCATTTGTCTATGGAATTTTTGACTCTCTTCAGCTGGCTTGTGCCGTGCAAGCAACTTCAAAGCTCACATCACACACAAGACAGTGGTCAGACTGAAATTCATTTGCACACGGCCAATTTCAGTGGTGCTGCGTGATGATGTCAAACAGGAAACTGACCGGCTCACTGCTTCTGGGGTACTGCTTCTGATTACTGCTAGCAAATGGGCCGCAACACTTTTTGTCGTTCGCAAACCTAATGGTAGTCTTCGGCTCTCGTGGCAAATTTAAAGTCTCCGTCAACGCTCAATGTATCATAGATATGTACTGCATGCCACGCCCAGAAGAAATGTTCTCCAAATTTCCGGGGGAGGGGATTTTCTTTAAAATTGACTTGTCTGAGGTCTATCATCAGCTTCCACTCGACAAAGCTTCTCCTCGGCCTTGAGCACTCCTGCAATCTTTCAGTGTTCTTTGGAAAAATTACTGGCTAATATCCCCGGATGTGTTAATTACCAGGATAATTTAGTCATCAAAGGTTCTACTACATCTTCACAAACATCATACGCTTCTTTGTCCTGCAAACTACTGGCATCAAATGCAATTTTCAGAAGTCACGGTTTTTTCAACGCTCTGTCGTGTACCTGGGGTTTCAGCTCTCTCGTCATGGAATTCCGCCGCTTCACGAGGATGTTGCTGCAATTGAAGCTCTTCCTCAACCCACCAACATCAAAGAGTTGCAAGCATTTTTGGGTACCATAGCGTATTAACACAAGTATCTGCCCTCTGTAGTGGAGATTGCCCACCCACTGCACAAACTACTTCGCAACATGTTGCATTTCAGTGGTCCGAAGTATGTGAAGCTGCCGTCACTCACATTAAAACTCTTCTGCACACGGCCCCGTGTTTAGTCACTTCTACGCCTGGTCAACTGTTAGTTTTCAGCATTGATGCTTCTCAGTATAGTTTTGGTGCCATTCTTGCCCAAAGATATCAAGACAGATCAAAATGGCCCATAGCTTACGCATCAAAAACTAAATGCCTCTCAGCAAAACATTTCTCAGATAGAGGCGGCGGCTCTCGCTATTGTATATGCCTTTCAAAATTTCTGTGTTTTCTTATATGGTACAAAATTTCATCTCATTACTGACCACAAACCACTGGTATCTCTTCAATCCAACAGCTTCAATACCTGACAAGGCCACCCACAGACTCCAGTGATTGCCCATATTCCTATCCCGCTTCAATTATGAAATCCATTTCCAACCTATAGTGTAGCATGCCAAAGATGTTCTGTCTCGCCTCCCCAAAAGCCCCGACCCTGTCTTCAATCAGAACAAGCCTCTTTGTTTTCATGTAGATGAGGCAGATCAACGCGTTGTTGAAGGCTTTCCAATCACAGGTGACCGCATAGTGGCAGCTACGACGGCTGACTCTGTGCTTCGCTGTGTCTTACACCACATCACGGATGGCTGGCCAGATCAACCTTCCAGGAAGGTGTGATCCACTTCAAATTATTTTTCCCCTACGACTTTGTTTCATGTCTAGAAATGACATTGTTCTCATTTCCTCTGATGAATCGTCCCGAGAGTGGTTATTCCCTCAAGTCTACGGAAGGATGTTCTACAGATCCACCATCATGGCTACTGGGGTGTCTCCCACACAAAGACAATGGCTCGATGCCATGCCTACTGGCAGGCATCAACACCAACATTGCCCATATGTTTGCTGCTTGTGAAGGGTGCGCTTCCCATGTGTCAGCTCCAAAGACGTCTACATCATCCTGGTCTCCTCCAATGCATCGATGGGTGCGCAGACTCGTAGATTTCACTGCGAGCTTTCTCGGCACACACTGGCTACTTGTTACTGATTCAAACGCCAACTTTCCCTTTGTTGTCCGTGTCTCCTCTCCATCCATGGTGACCACCATCACCACACTCTGGAAGGACTTCCCAGTACCCTGGTATGTGGCAATGGCCCTCAATTCCTGTCATCTGAATTTCCGCCTACTGTGCACACAGAGGCATCAAACACATCATGTCTCCTTCATTTCATCCCCAGTCCAATGGAAAAGCTGAACGACTCGTTTGGACCTTTATGAATGAAATGAAAAAACTGCTTACTTCAGCCTCCACATATGATGCACTCGCAGATTTCCTGGGATCATACTGTTTCACACCTCAGGGCACACACAGCAAACAGCCGCGCACACTCCTTCACCTAAACTGACCTCCTACTAGCCACCAGCTTCCTGCCACTGCCACAAATTGTCAACGGGTACTCCTGTATGTGTGCGGTGATATGGCAAACATCAAAAGTGGATACAGGGCCAAGTACTGTAACTAAGGACGACAGCTCTACATGGTACGCACGGCTGCAGGAGACGTTGCACGGCATATCGACCAACTACGGAAGCACGTCTTGCCGCTACGAGCCACACCTCCTGCCTTCAATCTGGGGCCTTTAGACATGGACATTGCGCCGTTCCCAGCACAGTAGGTCCCGCTAGCAAGACAAGACGCCTCCATAGGTACGGCACCAGCAAGCTCACCAGCCGGCCCCCTTCACGAAGGGGACAAAATACCCATGTCACCAGTATTCCCTCCTCTACATCACACTCAACTGGTCAATCTCCATGTGAATATGTCTCCTATCCTCGGATCAAGACCACATCAAACCAAAGCTGGACACTTCCGACAGTATTCCAGAGTACCTCCAAGAGACTTGACTTCAGTCACAGAAGAACACATGGATGTAAGTGTTGTGCAAACAGTTAAAAAAAGGAAACACCACGCAAAGTGCCAAAGTGTAAAGTGACACCACTGCAAAGTTTATTTATTTATTTATTTATTTTGTGTGTGCTATTTTTTATTCAAGTAACTGTGAAAAATCAACAAGTGGAAGCAGAAGTGTTCTTTTAGTTTATTTCGAGATCTTAAGATCACTTAATTTGCTTGAACGTCATGTTCATTGTGTTATTTCATTTTCTCTCTTACTTTAGTTTTTGATATGTTGTCTTTAAAAAGAGGGAGATGTGCTACAGCCACGTCTTATTGGAAACTGCCGCTGCCCACCAGTACGCCAAACTGTGGTGCTGCAAATGCAGGTTGCGCCGTAAGCACCTAAGCGACCGCCGGACTTGTGGCAGTCTGCCGGCAGTCTATGTTGAGCTCTCTTGCCCTCAAGTAGCTCAATCATTTTGTTCAAGTTGTCTTCATCCAATAAATGTATTGCATGTATTTTGGAACATATACTTTGTTCCAACTTTATGAACTACCTCTAAGAGAACGACCTATTAACCATTAGACAACATGGCTTCAGAAAGTATCGCTCTTGCGAAACACAGCTTGCCCTTTATTCACATGAAGTGATAAGTGCCATCCACAAGGGATCTCAAATCTATTCCATACTTCTGGACTTCCGAAAGGCTTTTGACACTGTACCCCACAAGCGGCTTCTAATGAAACTGCATGCTTATGGAATATCTCCCCAATTGTGCGAATGGATTCACGATTTCCTATCAGAAACGACACAGTTTGTTGTAATTGACAGTAAGTCTGGCATTCCCCAGGGAAGCGTTATAGGTCCCCTACTCTTCCTTGTGTTTATAAAAGATTTAGGAAACAATCTGAATAGCTCCCTTAGACGGTTTGCAGATGATGCTGTCGTTTATCGGTTAGTGAAATCAGCAGAGGATCAAAAGCAACCACAAAGCGATTTAGACAAAATTTCTACATGGTGAGAAAATTGGCAATTGACACTAAATAAAGAAAGACACTCCTTGAACCACAGACATTGCGGAGGTAGGGTGGCTTGCATGCCTCAATGATACAGATAGCCGTACCGTAGGTGCAACCACAGCAGAGGGGTATCTGTGGAGAGGCCAGACAAACATGTGGTTCCTGATGAGGGGCAGCAGCCTTTTCAGTAGTTACAGGGGCAACAGTCTGGATGATTGACTGAGCTGGCCTTGTAACATCAGCTAATGTGGCTTTGCCACATAGTTACTGCGAACGGCTGAAAGCAAGGGGAAGCTACAGCTGTTACTTTTCCCGAGGACATGCAGCTCTACTGTATGAACAGATGATGATGGCATCCTCTCGGGTAAAATATTCTGGAGGTAAAATAGTCCCCCCATTCGGATCTCCGGGCGGGGACTATTCAGGAGGATGTTGTCATCAGGAAAGACAATACTGGCATTCTACAGATTGTAGTGTGGAATGTTAGATCCCTTAATCGGGTAGGGAAGTTAGAAAATTTAAAAAGAGAAATGGATAGGTTGAAGTTAGCTATACTGGGGATTAGTGAAGTTCGGTGTAAAGAGGAACAGGATTTCTGGTCAGGTGACTCAGGATTATAAATACAAAATCAGTTGGGGGTATTACAGGAGTAGGTCTGATAATGAATAAGAAAATAGGAATGCGGGTAAACTACTAAGAGCAACTCAGTGATCGCATTATCGTAGTCAAGATAGATACGAAGCCAACACCGAGTAGTACAGGTTTATATGCCAACTAGCTATGCTAATGAGGAGATTGAAGAAATATTAGGAGCTAAAGGAAATTATTCAGACAATTAAGGGAGAGGAAAACTTAATTGTTATGGGAGACTGGAATTCGGTAGTAGGACAAGGAAGGGAAGGGAAGATAGTAGGTGAATATGGCCTGGGCAAAAGGAATGAAAGAGGAAGCTGCCTGGTAGAGTTTTGCACGGAACATAATTTAGTTATAACAAACACCTGGTTTAAGAATCACAAAAGAAGATTGTATACATGGAAAAGACCAGGAGACACCGGAAGGTACCAGATAGATTTTATAATGGTAACCAGGTATTAAACTGTAAGACATACCAAAGGGCAGATATAAACTCTGACCATAACTTATTGGTCATGAATTGTAAGCTGAAACTGAAAAAACTGCAGAAAGGTAGGACATAAGGAGATGGGACCTAGATAAACTGAAGGAACCTGAAGTTCTTCAGAATTTCAGAGGGAGTTTTAGGCAATAATTGACAGAAACAGGGGAAAATAAAACAGTTGAGGAGGAATGGGTAAAATTGAGAGATGAAATAGTGAAGGCAGCAGAGGACGAAATAGGTAGGAAGGCAAGACCTACAAAAAACCCTTGGATATCACAGGACATACAAAATTTAATCAATAAAAGGAGAAAATATAAAAATGCAGTAAATGAAACAGGCAAAATGGAGTACATATGACTAAGAAATGAGATTGACAGGAATTGCAAAATGGCTAAGCAGGAGTGGCTAGAAGGTAAATTCAAGGATGCAGAAGAATGTATAAACAGGGGAAAAATAGATACAGCTTACAGGAAAATGAAAGAGATATTGGAGATAACAAAAACAGCTCTATGAATATCAAGAACACAGATGGAAAACCAGTTCTCAGCAAAGAAGGGAAAGCTGAAAGGTGGAAAGAGTATATAGAGAAGTTCTACGAAGGAAATGAACTTAGAGACAATGTTGTAGGAAGGGAAGAGGATGTAGATCAAGATGAAATAGGAGATAGAAAGAGTTCAGACGAAATCTCGCCATTTCTTCCGTAACGTCTTATGATTAACTATCCTCCCATATATTTCCTACAATAGTGCAATTTAACGCCCACATCCTTTTATTTGATCATTTATAAACAGTCATTTTTTTAAAGAAACGTCTTCCTTACTGGAGATTGTTGCAACAATCCAACATTGTGGCATTGTTTACAATTTATTTCGACCATAATCCCAGCGACTTTTTTGTTGTGCTTGTGTGTGTGTGTGTGTGTGTGTGTGTGTGTGTGTGTGTGTGTGTGTGTGTGTGTGTGTATGATACATAACATATTATCTCGTTTTTAACAATATTTATCATCTCTGAGGAGAATTTTCATAATTAATCGAATACTATACTGAGAGATGAATTTGACGGAGCACTGAAAGAACTAAGTCAAAACAAGGCCCCTGGAGTAGATGATATTCCCTCAGAGCTACTGAAGTCTCTGGGAGAACCAGCCATGACAAACCTGTTTCATCTGGTGTGTAAGATGTATGAGACTGGCGAAGTACCCTCAGACTTTAAGAAAAATGTAATAATCCTGATTCCAAAGAAAGCAGGTGCAGACAGGTGTGAAAACTACAGAACCATCAGTTTAATTAGTCATGGTTGCAAAATATTAACTCGAATTATATACAGAAGGATGGAAAAGCTGGTAGAAGCCAACCTCGGGGAGTATCAGTTTGGGTTCAGGAGAAATGTAGGAACACGGGAGGCGATACTCACTTTACAGCTTATCCTAGAAGATAGATTAAGGAAAGGCAAACCTACATTTCTAGCTTTTGTAGATTTGGAGAAGGCTTTTGACAATGTTGACTGGAATAAACTCTTTCAAGTTCTTAAGCAAGCAGGAGTAAAATATAGGGAGCGTAAGGTTATTTACAGCTTGTACAAAAAACCACACAGCGGTTGTCAGAGTTGAAGGGCATGAAAAGGATGCAGTGGTTGGGAAGGGAGTAAGACAGGGTTGTAGCCTTTCTCCAATGTTATTCAATTAGTACATTGAGCAAGCTATAAAGGACAGCAAGGAGAAATTTGGAGAAGGAATTAAAGTTGACGGTGAAGAAATAAAAACCTTGCGTTTTGCCGATGACAGTAATTCTGTCAGAGACAGCAAAGGACCTGGAAGAGCAGCTGAACGGAATGGACAATGTGCTGAAAGATGCGTATAAGATGAACATTAACAAGAGCAAAACAAGGGTAATGGAGTGCAGTCTTAGAAAATCAAGGAATTAGATTAGGTAACAAAACAATGAAGGAGGTAGATGAGTTGTTACTTGGGCAGTAAAATAACAAATGATGGTCGCAGTACAGTGAATAAAAAATGCAGAATGGTGGTGGGTAGAAAAGTGTTCTTGAAAAAGAGAAATTTGTTAACCTCGAATATTGATTTAAGCCTAAGGAAGACCTTTCTGAAGGCATTTGTGTGGAGTGTTGCCTTGTATGGGAGTGAAACATGGACGATAAACAGTGCCGATAGGAAGAGGATAGAGGCTTTTGAAATGTGGTGCTACCGAAGAATGCTGAACATTAGGTGGGTGGATCGCGTAACTAATGAGGAGATACTGAACAGAATTGGGGAGGAAAGGAAATTCTGGCATACCTTGACTAAAAGAAAATATCGATTGGTAGGACACATTCTTAGACATCAAGGAATCGTGAATTTAGCATTGGAGGGAAGTGTGTGGGGTAAAAACCGGAGAGGAAGACCAAGAGATGGATACAATAAGCAGATTCAGACAGATGTAGGTTGCCATTCTTATGTGGAGTTGAAGAGGCTTGCTCAGGATAGGGTATTGTGGAGAGATGCATCAAACCAGTCTCCGGACTGAAGACCACATACCATAAAGAAAAGTGTGAAGTGATACACATGACTACTAAAAGAAATCCGCTGAACTTCAATTACGCGATAAATCAGTCAAACCTTAAGGTCGTAAATTCTACCAAATACCTAGGAGTTACAATTACGAACAACTTAGACTGGAGACAACACAGAAAATATTGTGGGGAAGGCGAACCAAAGGTTACATTTCATTGGCAGAAAGCTTTGAAGATGCACCAGCTCCACCAAAGAGACTGCCTAAATCACAGTTGTCATGTACTGGAGTACTGTTGCCCTTGTGGGACCTGCGCCAGGTGGGACTGATGGAAGACATTGAGAAGTTTCAGAGAAGGGCAGCTCGTTTTTTTTTTTTTTTTTTTTTTTTATCACGTTACGGATAGGGGGGGGAGGGAGAGTCACAGAAATGTTGCACAAATTGGGGGTGGAAATCATTAAGAGAAAGACGTTATTCATCGTGGCGTGATCTGTTTGTGAAGTTTCAATCACCGATTTCTGAATGCGAAAATATTTTGCTAGCACCCACCTACTCAGGGAGATATGGCCATCCCAATAAAATAAGAGAAATCAGATCAAAAACTGAGTGATTTCGGTGTTCTTTCTTCCCGCGCACTATTAGAGAATGGAACGGTAGAGAAAAGTTATGAAAGTAATTATGAACCCTTTGCCAGGCATTTAAAAGTGATTTGCATAGTATCTATGTAGATATAGATTTCAAGTTATAACACCATGTAACACAAAACATTTGTTCCTGTTTAGTATTATAACCCAGAAATAAATCAAATAAATAAAACTGTCCCAGAACTTTTACGACAAAAGGAGTATTACGCTGACTTCACAATAAGTTGCAAGTAAGCTACTTCTACAGTTACACAGTTGATTAAGAAAATATTTTATATTAACATTTATGAATGAATTTATGAAATTTATGCTATCCTATTTTAATACTCACATTCTACTCTGTTTTACAGTCACTTCATTACTGCATTCTGGGCAATCCATCACCCATGAAACTATAACAAGAATAATTGCATATGCTGCCAGAGCGCCAACATAAACCAGGAACTGGATGAAGTATTTCTGGTTTTGCTCGCCAACACAATTATTTATCCTGTGAACAAACATATTTGCAGAATAAAATAAAAAATATAAGAAACATGTAATACTGGTAGTTACTACATTGCAATCAAAAGTTAGTAGCAAGCAATAAAATACTTTGCCTTAAAATTTAAGTCAGAGTTTAATGATTCACAGAGAGTATGGTCATTTGAGACTGAGCATTAAGTTCAGTTAGGCAAGGTTGGGAAGAGGGAAATCATATATTACCTTATAGGTTTAACATTTGCCAGAAGTGATTCTGTGGGAAATGAGGATGCCTTGATAGGGAACTCAAGCTTTACTCCTACCATATTTTTTATTTTAAAGTAATAAATGGCTGCATGTTGCCACTGTTTCAATAGAATAATTGTAAAAATTCCACATAAATGTCAATTGAGATAACAACATCAGAAGAAATTTACAACATCTAACACTTAAGAAATTCACTGTGTTGTATTCAACAATCCTAAAACATAATCACTTTCATGGACAATAAGTAATAAAAGTAATAGTAGTATTGTTGGTAGTAGTGGTGGTGGTGGTGGTAACAGCAGCAGCAGCAGCAGCAGCAGCTGCGGTGGTTGTTGCTGCTGCGATTAAAAATTAAAGAAGGAACAGGAAAAGTGTCACATTTATTATGAGAGCGAGAATAATAAACTGCATACAGCATTAAAGCAGTATCATATTACCACTTCTTTCATACAACTGGAAACTTATGAATGCTCCACCTCCAAAAGGGAACATGAAAGAAACAAGAAAGCAAGTAGAAGCCAATCCAGAGGAAGCAGACAGACAGTAATAAGACGAAGAAATCCTTGACACTGAAGAAGTTCAAGATCGACTGTAACGATGATGATGACTTTTATGGAGTTCGAAATTTAGAAGATGAGGATTTAATGGACATTGAGAGTGATAGTTACTAGTGGATTGCAAAAAAAAAAAGACTGAATATGAAAAGCTGCTGTATTAAACCTTTTGCCTTTTAGTAGTCTTGATTATATATTTTCCATTCTGGTTATTATTCTGCTCTTTTTGTTCGATTATAATTTTTTTCCCCAGCATAAGAGAATGTTCATGTCTGTTTTAATAACAGAATTACCACACAGACCTATTAATTTGATTGATTTCATTTTTAAAATTATAAGTTCTGAAGAAATTTATTTAATCATAATTTTTTCTTGAAATATATTTCAGTTTTTTGTGTTTGATTTAACTAAATAATTACCAACTTAAACCTATTAATTAAGTTTTATTGAGTTATCCAATTAATTAAAGATAAATTCCTGATAATTGCCAGCAATATTCCCTGGGAATATTTCCTCTATTTTAAATACCCAGAAATTTCACAACAGTAGTCACCACAGAACAAGTTGCACAAATATCCAATCAGATTTTAAAGTAATGCAAATATTGGCACCTTGATTTAAAAGTAAAACAGTGTTGACAATACTTTACGATGCAATTCCTCCAGTCTGCTTTGACCCATAACGTCATGAAAATGGCAGCAATGAAGTTTGTACTCTTAGTCAATATGGCGACCAAAACACACACATATAAAACACAAAAAAATTTACATAAAAAAAACTACCAAGACAACTGCAGGCATGTGGGGTTTTTGGGCAGGGACATTCTATGCAGGAAAACATGACAAAAAGCCAACGGAAAACACAGAAAAATATAATTTAAAAAACACAAAAAATAAAAAAAATGAAAATGACCTAAAATGTACACATGGAAAATAATAGTTCACCCGGTTTAAAAATCACATGAAGAAAGTTATATCAATCAACACTGTTGCTAAATAGCATAAGAATAGTATTGAATACTTCAAATTAACCTATACTACATGTAAAATTAAGAAAATTATACAAAGCAAGACCCTTCTAAGTCCCATCAACATTAAAACGCTATTGAATACTACAATTGACCTGTAATACACCTAAAATGAAAAAGGCAATGAATCCACCCATCTGCTTTGACCCATGATATCAACACGTCAGAAAATCTGTGTATGGGATAATATCATAATACTTATGTATTGTAGATAATAAATACTCTATGTTTATCCTCATAAGTTATAGATTACAACAACAGAATTTGTCATCAATCACAGGTCTCACCACAAAAATTTGCACCTTTAGCACTCACTTGTGGAAATATCCTCTCCTCCCCCCCCCCCCCCCCTAAACTGCATTTTTCAATATGTCAGTGACAAAAACATTAGATTTCAAAACTGGTCAATTTTGTTACAACGACCATCAACTGATTTTCTCAGGGAAGCCAAAACAGTCTTGGTCCAACCCACCAATGCCCGCACCGAAACTACGTTTATTGTGTGGTATCGCTCCCTGTATATCTACTAAAGCCAACCAATGCCCTTGAACAGTGCAAGGAGTCCATTTACCAGTTCTTTATCGAACACAATTTCTTCGGGTCTGGTTGTCCCAAATTTTCTGTGCCTTTTACTTTCCAATGCAATGCATTTGAAGATTAGATGTGATGCAGTTTCATCACCGTCACCACAGATCCTACATTTAGGGTCCTCTTCTGTTATTCCCACTGTATGTAGATGTACCACAACCGTCACTTGGTTTTCACATTCGCCAGCTCACAACAACACTATTGCAAGCAAACCTAACCAACACCTCAGGCTGCGCTGCAGATCAGTCCATCACAACAACCAAGATTTCAGAGAAAATAGAATTTTATGCATCAGGAGGCTAGCGCTCGTGCATTAGAAACGGCAGAGCAGCCAATCAGGAGTCGCATAGCTGTGGCCGATGAAGAGTGTTACAACTGTACTATGTAAACAAATCTAAGACCTATGGGATTCCTTTTTCGTGCCAACCATGGAGTAAATAATTAATGATGTTCCTGCTCTATGGTTAATTGGTTCTCGATGCACCCGTTTGATTAGCAAGGTAGCAAACCTCTCATTAACTGAAAAATCAATTGCAATCACAGAAGCGCCACACTGAAATACTCGAATAAACTTCAAAACTGACACCACATTTACTCGTCGATCCTTAAACATAAGCACTCCACCACTAAAACAATAAAGCACAGAACTGAGTAAATAACATTATTGCACTTCTCAATAGCTCAATACCACGAATTGCAACCACACATAATGACAACAAAAAGAAGAATGGCCGTATAACAAAAATATCCATTCTATGCAACCTACACAACAAGAGAGTACCACACGATACTTACACATGACACCTATCAATAAACACATCTCAAAACGGCCGCGCATGTGACGAAGCCATACAACATGTCATGCCGGCATCACGAGTCAAAGCCAACAGGTGGAATCATGTGCTATAAATTACCCATCAGAGTTTCACAAATAACAAAAGAGTAGTGTCCTACAACAATGAAATCAATGATTCATAAATATATCCTATGGACCAGTCAGAGCCCATATGAAGTGGAATGATCACATACACTAGGTCTATGTAAAGCAGGTTGTAGATTTTGGTTCCTTGCTAGGAGCCCCATAGTGGCTTAATCTATTGTGACTTCCTAAAACTGTGAAAGGGTTTTTCAAATAATACTGCTAGTCAAATTTCTTCCCTATTTACATTATTTTGCACCATGTTTCGATTTTTTTTATTTTTTGTGGTTTTAGGGCGCACAACTGATAAGGTCATTAGCGCCCAGACAAGAACAGATATTCGCTAGATGTCAAAAAAATTGGTAACTGCCAGTTAGAATATCAAGAGAAAACTAAAAAGAAAAGATAAAAAATTAAAAGGATTAAATATCCTTTGATAAATTGGCCAAGTTGATAAAACACAAAACTCTAGCAGCTGCCCGTGTGTCATCAGCTAAAATTTCCTCCAGAGTGGACGGAAAGTGAAGGGCTACACGGAGATGATTAAAATTAACACAAGACAGTAAAACATGTTGCACCGTCAGAAATGCACCGCAGTGACTGATCTGCAACCGAGTTAGGATGACCTCCTCTCGCCGAGAGGGGCGTGACGAGGTCCTCCAAGCAGTCGGGATCGGTTCTACAGTTCTCAATTTATTGCCGTACAGTGAGAACCACGCACTGTGCCAGGACGACACGATACTCCGGTGAAGTGCCCTTTGAACATCGTCCGATGGGACGCAAAAGGTAGCCATGCGAGGCAAAAGAGCTACTGCCTTGGCTGCTAAGTTGGCGGTCTCATTCCCGGGCACACCCACGTGGCCAGGGGCCCACGGAAAAGAAATGTGACAGCTGTCATCTGCTAGCAACTGGAGGGAGCGTTGGATCCGATACACGAGAGGATGGTTCGAGAAAGGGTCCTTAAGACTCTGCAGGGCACTAAAGGAGTCCGAACAGATGGCATAGAAAGGTTGGCGGTGGCGGCAGGTATACAAAACGGCTTGGTGGAGGGCAAAGAGCTCAGCCATGAAATTCGAGAACCTGTCAGGGAGCTCGTATTGGAAACGGTTGTCCCCGATGACGAAGGCAGATCCGACACCGTCAGTGCTCTTGAAACCATCAGTGTAAATAAATATGGCATTATCGAACCGCGAACGGAGTTCGACAAGCATCGAGCGGTACACCAAATCTGGAGTGCTCTCCTTGGGGAGCGAACTAAGTTCAAGTTGAGTGTGCAACTGGGCCTGATGCCATGGTGGCAAAGGGCTGTCGCTCAATCGAAAGGTGGAAGGAAGGGTAAAATCGAGCCGCTGAAGCAGGCGGCGAATCCGAACCCCAGGTGGAAGCAAGGCAATCGCAGACAACTGATATTGGCGATCAAGTGAGTCGTCAAAAAATAAGCTGTAAGATGGATGGTTGGGCATCAACCGCAGGTGGCATGCGTACCGACACAAGAGTGTCACGCCGAGTGGTCAAGGGTAATACAGCACCTCTGCATACAGACTTTCAACAGGGCTGGTATAAAATGCACCGGTCGCCAGACGTAATCCCTGATGGTGAATGGAGTTGAGACGGCGGAGAATCGACGGCCGTGCAGAAGAGTTACAAGGCTTCCGTAGTTGAGCTTCGACTGAACAATGGCCTGGTAAAGGTGAAGCAGGACGGTACGATCCGCTCCCCATGACGTGCCACTGAGGACACGAAGAACGTTAAGGGATCGGGCACACCGGGCAGCCAGGTAGGACACGTGTGTGGACCAGCAAAGTTTCCGATCCAACATTAGCCCCAAGAATTTTGGTGTCTCCACGACAGGGAGAGCAACGGGGCCGAGACGTAGGGATGGAGGAAGAAATTCCTTGTATCTCCAGAAGTTTACACACACCGTTTTCTCAGTGGAGAATCTGAAGCTATTTGCGATTCTCCAGGAATATAGACGGTCAAGACAGCGTTGAAGACAACGCTCCAAGAGACTCGTCCGCTGGGAGCTGCAATAAATTGCGAAATCGTCTACAAAAAGGGATCCGGAAACATCGGCTGAAAGGCAATCTACGATCGGAGCCCTGCGGTACCCCATTCTCCTGGCGAAAGGTGTCTCACAAAACAGAGCCCTCCCGTACCCGGAACTTGCGATCCGCCAAAAACACTTAAATAAAATGAGGGAGATGGCCACGAAGGCCCCATGTGTGCAATGTGCGGAGGATGCCCGCTCTCCAACAGGTATCATATGCCTTCTCCAAGTCAAAGAATACTGCTACTGTTTGACGCTTCCTTAGAAAGTTATTCATAATGAAGGTCGACAAGGTAACGAGATGATCAGCAGCAGAGCGATGTCGACGAAAACCACATTGAAAATTAGTCAGGAGACGTCGAGATTCGAGGAGCCAGACCAACCGAGCGTTAACCACGTGTTCCATCACCTTACAGACGCAGCTCGTCAGGGAAATGGGGCGATAACTAGAAGGAAGATGTTTGTCCTTCCCTGGTTTGGGGATGGGGACAACAATGGCTTCACGCCAACTTGTGGGAACCTGACCTTCAGTCCATATGCGATTGTAGGTACTAAGAAGGAAACACTTGCCTGTAAGAGAGAGGTCCTTCAGCATCTCAATATGGATGGAATCGGGGCCGGGAGCAGAAGATCGGGACAGGGCGAGAGCACGGTCTAGATCCTGCATGGTGAAGGAGACATTATAATTTTCACGATTAAAAGAGTGGAAAGAAGGTGGCTGTGCCTCCTCTACCTGTTTGCGAGGGAGAAAGGCAGGGTGGTAATGGGCAGAGCTCAAAACCTCTGCAAAGAAACGGCCCAATGCGTTGGAAACATCAGCGGGGGCCATGAGGACTGTGTTCTCAACGGTCAGGCCAGGAATCGGGAAGTGGACCTTGATGCTGGATAAACGGCGTAGGCCACCCCAAACAACCATGGAGGGTGTAAAGCGGTTAAAAGAACTTGTAAAAGCAGTCCAGCAAGCTTTTTTTGCTGTCGTTTATAATACGACGACATTGCGCTCTCATTCGTTTATAATTTATACAATTCTCTAAAGTTGGGTGGCGGCAGAAGGTGCGTAAAGCACGTCGCCGGGCTCTAAGTGTGTCGCGACAGGCTGCAGTCCACCAAGGGACTGGGACACGACGTGGAGAAGAGGATGTACGAGGTATGGAATTTTCGGCAGCTGTGAGAATAACCTCTGTGAGGTATTCGAACTGACTGTCACAGCTGGAAAAGTCCTGATTGTGAAAAACTGCCATGGAAGAATAAAGCCCCCAGTCGGCTTTAAAAATGTGCCAACTGGTAGGACGAGGAGATGGGGAATGATGCAGGAAGTGGATGACAAGGGAAATGGTCACTCGAGTACGTGTCAGAAAGTGCATACCACTCAAACCGATCGGCAAGCTGAGGAGTGCATATCGCGAGGTCTATATGGGAATAGGTGTGTGTCGTGTCGGAAAGGAAGCTCGGTGCACCGTTGTTGAGGCAGACAAGATTGAGGTGTTGGAGAAGGTCCACCAAAAGGGAGCCTCTCGGACAAGATGCCGGAGAGCCCCATACGGGGTGATGGGCATTAAAGTCGCCTACCAACACGAAAGGTGGAGGGAGCTGGTCAACGAGGTGTACCACATCTGCCCTAGTAAGGGCGGATGACAATGGCGAGTAGGTATTACAAAGGGAAAAGGAAAAGGTGGATAAAGTTATGCGGACGGCAACTGCTTGTAGGTGAGTATGCAATGAAATGGGATGGTGATATACGTTGTCCCGAATGAGCATCAGAACCCCTCCATGGGCTGTGGTCGAAACGCACAGATGTGTAGTGGGGGAGGTCTGCACAATCACTTGGACGTAACTTAATTTCTTGGAGACAAACTAGAAGCAGGCAGTGCAAACGAAGGAGAAGTTTTAATTCCTCCTGATTGGAACTAAAGCCGCGAATATTCCATTGAAGGAGCCCCATGATAAAAAGAGAAGAAAGGAAGATAAAAAGGAACAAGTAGGTGGGGTCACCTCAACGGCCGCTGAGGACTAGGCTTCGAGGGAGCACTACTGTCGCCATCTAGAGGCAGAGAGTCATGTTCCATAGGTTCAAACGACACATCTGCCACCTTCCCGAGTTTATCAGGAGGGGCAGCTTCTGCCGCCGGTAAAATGCTGGTTGCCCGGCTAACAGTAGTGCGTCCTGGTGAGACAGAAGATGATCGGGGCTGACTACTGTTGGGCGGCGTGACGGATTGGTCACGCCTCGGCGGGGAAGGACAGGAACTCCTTTTTTGTTGGCTCTTCTGGAAGAGTGACGGTGAGAAGAGGCAGTTGACAGTTGAGAAGCCTGAGAACGCAGAAAATCTTCACGGACGGGTTCCTTTTTCCAAGTCCGGGCATCTTGTTTAGGTGCCCACAGTTTACTAGATGTTGATGAAGACTGAACTTTAGAAGCAGCAGGAGGAAGCGGGGACATAGAATGGGCAATCTTCGGGCTGGCTGATTGCCCAACTGTGTCAGCGAAAGTGAAGTCACAGGTCTGCGTACCTGCATCCTTAGTGGGTCGAGTGGAGGTGGGGACTTTATTGTATGTGCCCATTGGGAGGACAGTGGGCTTTCGACTCGCCAACAACTTTCGAGCGGCAGATGTTGATACCTTTTCCGTAACCCGAATTTGCTGGATGACTTTTTCATCTTTATATACAGGGCAGTCTCAAGAGGAAGCCACATGGTCACCGTTGCAATTAAGGCAGTGAGGGGACGGAGGTGGGCAATCCCCCTCATGGGCGTCCCTACCACAAGTGACACATTTTGCTGTGTTAGGGTAAGATTGACGGGTGTGGTTGTATCTGTGGCATTGAAAACAGCGCGTTGGGTTAGGTACATAAGGGCAGACGGAGATGACTTCATACCCTGCTTTGACCTTCGACTCTGTCGAATGTCAAAAACACGAGTCGGTGTCAGCTGGTTATCTACCTTTTTCAACACCCTATGGACGGCTGTCACACCCTGATCGGACATATAGGTTTGTATGTCTTCGTCAGAGAACCCATCAAAGGATCTCATAAAAACTACTCCCCGTGACGAGTTGAGCGTGCGATGCACTTCTACCTTGACAGGAAATGTGTGCAACAATGTAGTCTGTAACAGTTTTTGGGCCTGTAAGGCACTGTCCGCTTCCAGCAACAATGTGCCATTGCGCTGACGCGAACAGGTTTTAACAGGGCCAGCAATTGCATCAACACCTTTCTGAATGACGAAAGGATTTACAGAATTGAAATCTTTACAGTCGGTTCGAGAGACAACAAGAAATTTCGGTAGATTAGGCAATTTTTTCTTTTGCAGAGGCGAATCTATCTTTCGTTTCTGGGTCAACGTCACAGAAGAAGACATTGTGGAAGTGTCCCCCGTGATTACCGGTGTCTCCGATGGCGCGCTCCTTCCTAGTGGGGGCCCTCTCCGGGGGCTTACCCGCCTTAGGTGATTGTTCACACCTCAGGTCACACCTCCCGAGAACTGACGGAGGGACCAATCGGCATGTTCGGAAGGTACCAGCTCGGGTAATCACCCATCCTTGGGCCTGGCCTTTACCAGGGGGTACGTACGTGCCCTACTTGCCTACCCGGAGCGGGGAATTACGCGTTACCCCTTCACCTGCTATGCAAGATAATGCGTGGGTCGGCCTTCAGACACGCACAGGGAGGAAAGAAGAAGAGAGGAAGTGAAGAGAAAGAAGTGTCTCAAATACCGAATGGAGGAGAAGGAGGCTAGGAGAGTACAGCAAGGAGAGAGAGGCAGAAGCAAAGGTTAGGAAAGGAAGAAACCAAGGAATAAGAGAAACCATGACAAGAAACCACCTTAACTCGCAAAGGACGCCCGTCTCCGGGTGAAGACATAAACCGGGAGGGAAAGTGAAGCAGCCTGGGGCAGAAGAAAGGCTACTTCGGCTTGGGGCCCCGTGCGCGCCACACACGTACCCACAAAAGAGCTTGTGGGTCCCCTGGGGGAACCATGTTTTGGAGATACACCTAATCACTGATAGGATCGTGAAAAACAGGGTGATTTCCAAGAATGCTTGCAATCCAAGTAGCTTGGAATGAAACCAAAGTTCAACTCTAAATCATTTATGTGGGCATTTATGTTTGAGGTAACAAAATATCAATGTTTATGAATATAGAATTATGTACAAATAATTTTGACAAATGGTACTGTAAGTCTGTGTTTACATTAATATTTTTAGCAGAATTTTGACACATTTGTAGGGAATAGTTTGATGTTTTATGGTGAACTTCAGAGGAAATCTCATTGCTCTAACTGTCAATGATGTACAATGAAGCTGTGATTGCACGTATCTATGTAACAACATACCCATACAGTATATATGGATATATATTTAAGAAGAATGCCAACAGTTTTATTTGTATAAAGACTTTAAAAAAATTATGGATACAACTTTCATTGCTGTAGAATATCTTCAGAAGAGAACATGAAGAATCAGTGCAATTCATTTAATAATAATATTGATTTCTTAACATTTAAAATACTTTGCAGCTGTAATATTTCAGCCAGGGACGCCTTTGTTCAGTGACTTTGCTGATGGAGGCAGTCCACACGCCATGCCGCCTACAGCCTGCCCAGGGGGTGGAGAGGGACCGGCATGAGGGAACCATCAGGAAGCACCCCGACTTTCACCTTCCTTTGCCACCGGCCACTGCCCCGCATTCTCCTGCTGCAGGCAACAAATTGCTGCGGCTTTCTCTTAAGGATGTACATGGCGGAACCAGCCTGACTTTAAGAGTGTCCAATAAATGGCGACAACGGACGCAGGGCACAGAAAGCTATTATCTGCAGATACCAGAGGAGTCGTTTCCAAAAAAAAAAAAAAAAAAAACAGTGACGGCAACGCAGATAAACCGTGGTCCCTACAGATGGAAAGAAGACAAGCAAACCCCTCCAGTGCACACATGTGTGGCCTGCAGTATAGATAAAGTGGTTCCAACAAAACAGAGAGAGAGAGAGAGAGAGAGAGAGAGAGAGAGAGAGAGAGAGAGAGAGAGAGAGAGAGAGAGAGACCCTGATAAATGGCATACCAGACAGACCTAATACAGCTGCAACAAAGAACTGATTTTTTATATAGAACCAAGAAGGAATGCACAAGATAAAATCAACACACTCGAAACTTGGAAAAGACGCCAGATTGCATGTCCCATTTCAGCCCATAGAAATTTTCCACTGGCGACAGAGGCACGGTCGTGAAAATGGCAATCAGCTATTGGGTGGCTCTTGCAAAACCAACCCACCAATCACAGAGCCAAAGAGATGCAAAACAAGGAGAAGCTGTAGCTGGAGAGCGATAGGGACTTTGTAAGAAACCACTGAAGAGGAGACTTGGTCCAATGCCGGAGAAGTGAGGAGACATGCTGGCCGCTTCCGCCTTGACAGACGTGGGACTTTGACGCCTTCACTCGGGGGTCGCGACGCGCAGTGCAGGGCCGGCAACTGCCGCCAACTCCAGTGCGCCGTCACACCGCACCACACCAACCTATCGCCTGACGCCCACATCTAGATAATGTTGATGAGACAGGAAATTACCTACCCCTTCTTTGTTAATATCTGAGTCTTGTCCATGCCCAGTCAAATCGGCCCTGAGAACTTTTTGTTTTGCAAGTATGGTTATAAATAATACTAAATTTCCTGTGGTAATCCTCTGTGTAATCTGTTTAGTTCTCAAATCAATCCCTTGAATCAAATGTCCCTACCAGTCTAGTTCTATAATTAATCGTATTTTTGATTAATTTTACTGCAGCATGGGGGTTATTCATGGAGAGGTTTGAATTTACCACACAGTCAAAGCTATGAAAATGGGAAAAACTGTCACACTCACGTAGTGACTGTTCTCGATATACTTTTCTGAAGATCTTCTATGGCAATTTAAGAGAAGTACACCTAGAACCAATCATTAAATGGTTGACATTTTTCCTTCATGTAGCGCTGACTGCAAAGTCTTAAATCATAAAAAAAACCACCTTCACTCACGACAAAAGAATCCAATAAAATACTTTCCATGTCTATGAACAAAACAACTTTATAAGTCTGATGTCAGTAGTCGCATAATCTATTTAGAGATGCACGTTCAATATATTTCATTTCAGGCATAGCTACTTAGAGTAGGCTACAAACATTCTTGGAAATGTGATTCTTCGGTTTCTCCTGGCGTATTTGATAATCAAAATATCCACGGGTGTATTGCCGGTCTATAGAGTCCAACGGGCACTATAGACCAGCAGTACACCCGTGGATATTTTGATTCTTGGAAATTACCAAAAAAAGTAGTCTTCAAAGGAAACTGCTTATGGAACACTTTTGTGCCCTATTGTACAATTGACAGAAGACACCAAAAAGTAAAAATAAGCACAGCATATTTTTATTAACACAAAATGCAGGAGAGTTTGATAGATACGCTGCACAAGATGTAGCTTTCTGGCATAATTCAAGACCACAATTCAACCAATAGTATTTGACTAATGATGTCATATTTGAGTCTCACAAGATTCGCTACATAGATATACCAACTAGCAAAACAAACACTATTAACAAATATAAACATACAGTGATAATATTGTAACATTTATGTATTGTGGATAAAAAATTATCTGTGACTATCCTCTTAAATTACAGATTACTACAACAAAATGTGGCTTAGTATCTCTGTCTTTCCATCTATGGTGTGATAGGTAAAATGAAGTGATCAATTTTCAAGTGTGTGTGTGTGTGTGTGTGTGTGTGTGTGTGTGTGTGTGTGTGTGTGTTGAGAGAGAGAGAGAGAGAGAGAGAGAGAGAGAGAGAGAGAGAGAGAGAGAGAGAGAGAGAGAGCAGGTTTTCCCCTCGTACGTTATGGGTGTATTATTTTTGGATTTTCATTTGGTTCAAGGTGTTTTTCCATACTGTTTTCATAATATGTCCGCACCCTGAACATCCATAATTCTCACAATTGTCCCGTTTGTTTCATTTTATTACTAAGAGGTGAATATTTCTTCAGATAGTTATATTTTTGTTTGGCATTTCATGTTGTGATGTTATGGTTGCCATTTTACATATGCTTGACAATAGTTTTTGCCATGGGACAAAGAAGGCAGGTTGAATGGTAGAAAAAGAAATAAATAAATAATAAAATAAATAAAAAAAGGTGGTTCAATGGACACACTGCCCGACTCTACTGTCAACGATATAAGATGTAGGTAATAGGTCTAATTCCCATGTGTATGGAACTCATACCAATTGGCACTGGCAGATCATAAACATACCTCTAAAAACATAAATAGTTACCGGGTGACTGGGTAAAAGTTTCAATCAGTGGCGTAGCCTAATGTATTTACGTGACGTGAAGCGGAAGGGTTGGCAACAGTCGCTGTGTACGCTGGGATGAATGGCGGCACACAATGTTAACAAAATGTGAAAATAAATGTCAATAATTTTTTTCAATTTTCATTATTTGGTAAAACGCTTGCAACAATGTAATCCGTACTCTTTGCATTCTGCCTAACTACTTCATTTAATATCATGATATATTCGTAAAAATCATAACATTCGCTCACAACTATTAAAGCTGTACTCTTAGCTTCCTGCCTAATCACAACCCATACAATCATGACATTTGTAAAAATTAATAATATTCATCGATGTACCCTTGTACAGTCAGTAATTATTGTACACACCACAGGCTACTCAAAATGTACTATGGATGCACCACAACGCCACCCATGCCGCTGATCGAGACTTTAGCCGGGTGACTGTTAACCGGAGATAGCTGCTGAAATGCTACAGAACCTAAACTTTCAGATAGTAACTATACCCTACACTCCCACCTCCCATGCAAACCTACCAACAATTCAAGACCCATCATTTGGTTAAATTTCTGGGAATACTGAAGGTACCCATACCACCCACCTGCTTTGACACATGATGCCAAGGAGGGGGACATCCTAAACAGAAACAAACATTCCAAAACAAGAAACAAAACTCACAAAATAACTTTCCATCACACATAAATTTTGGTTAAATTTTACTTATGGTCTTAGTGGCATGGTCTGATGATGTTCGCAATGACCTTTGAATGCTCGTTGAAACCTCAAATAGAATGAGGGTCAATAATTTTTCAAGTTGACTGCAAAATAAATGCTGTCCTTGCTCTGTGGTCGACTGGTTCCTGCATATATATCCTTAACTGTAAATTATCGTAACAAAGAGAACCTTTTGTTGCTAACTTTAGCATACTACACTGCTGAGCCAGTAAGTAAAATTTAACCAAAAATTTGCTTCCCAACTGTCCTCTGCCAAGCAGTTGCCTCAACGAATGATCAATTCAAGAGTGTAGTGGTTTTTTTCTTTTTTAATTAAAACATAGGGCTCAGATAGGTGGGTGGGTGAATGTGAGTTTGATCAATGTGTGTTGCAAAAAGGAACGTCACATTCGTAACAAAAGGGAAATGATCACTATTTCGAGACTTTCAACACACCAACGTCAAGGGGATCAAAGCCGATAGGTGGTATCGAGTGCATATCAAAACATTTTCAACATGTATTTTAAAAGCAGGTTTGTTTGTCAACAAATACAGAATACTCACCACGGACAGTGATGGTCCATTCTGCGTATGCATCGTTTGCAAATTCGACAGTGATGCGCTCTCGGTGGTCGGTAAGTTTCACATCGTGTACACACTGTCCAGTCTTCTCTCTGAAGCGAATTTTGTGATCCTGGACATATACGCAATCACAAATGATTTGTTCCACATCGTGGCTACATAAACTAATGTTACATATGATGTTTGTGCACGTTACATACCTGAATGAATGTCAGAAAAGTCGACTCTGTTCTGAGGCAACGGAACAACGCCTGGGTCAGAGCAAACCGCTTTCAAATGCGCCATCCCAAGCAGAAAGACTATTGTATTGAACAGTACAACATGGAATGGTCCCCAAAGACTGAAACAAGCGTGTCATTATAAAATAAACACGAGAAGATATTAATCATAAGTTGTCAGAAACGTCAGTTTCATGGCTTCTTGCACGAAATAAATTAGGAGTGAGGCCGCACAAAAACAGCTACCTGTTTTGCATAGTCTGTAGAATAATCCATCTTACTACTACGTAATCTGCGTAAAGGACAGCAACATAAGTCATCAAAATACATACAATACCACAAGGATCTCTAACAAATACTGTCATCGTACACCCCCACCAGTCAACTACATATCTTCCACAATGCACAGTTTATCTTTGGATTCAGCGCGGAATGTGTAACCACAATTCAATAGGAATTTATGTCATCCTCTAAAATCGCTGAAAAATTAGAAAAAAGTTTCAGGTAGTTCAACACAACTTGAAAATACATATATTGATGTATTGTTTCATCTCTCATATAAGACGTTAAATTTCTGTTTAATAAGCAAGCGTGAATCAAATACCACCGATGTCCATGACAATTAAACTTCTGTATTGAAAGATAAACATCTGTTTACAAGCGTTATTGTTATTTTGTGCATTGAGGCAGTCTTTTTAGTTTGCACAAAGTTGTGAACTAAATATTCGATTAGAAATGTCGGATGCAACTGATAGTGATGTAGATGACCTGCCTATAGAAGGCGAAGAGTCACTTTCAGACGAAAATTTGGAAGAGGAAAGTACTTACAGCTTCGAAGACGAAAGTGAAGAGGCCGAAGAAGAGATTCAAGAAGTTTTGCTCTCAGAAAACTTTATCTCCAAACCCTTTTTAAGTGAAAACAGCACAGTTCCAGAAAATACATTAGAGTTCAAGTATCCTTTTGATATCATAATTTGTAATGACTATTCACTAAATATTTTTTCAGGATATTATTTTCAGCCTCACAAAAAACATTGCTCTTTTGAGAACTGAAGACTTGATTCTGTTTTACCATACTTAGGTGTTAAGTGTTGCATTGAACATTTCATACCAAATGCCGGTTTCTTGGAAGTGAAATACCGAATGAAGTAAAATTGTCTATAGTTCAAACCCATTTTTAATATTTGGTGACGAATCTCACCTCCCATTTAACATGTCTAGTTTTCTTATTCTAATTCACTCTAAATTTTTCCTTTAAAAAAGTAGTAAATTCGGTATTATTTTCCGAATGGATTAATCGTTTAATAGATAATAATAATTTCGTGTCATTCATTGGCGTGGTGCTAGTCTTTCAATTGAACGCCACTTCGGCGACCTCCCATTTAACATGTCTAGTTTTCTTATTCTAATTCACTCTAAATTTTTCCTTTAAAAATAGTAAATTCGGTATTATTTTCCGAATGGATTAATCGTTTAATAGATAATAATAATTTCCTGTGATTCATTGGCGTGATGCAAGTCTTTCAATTGAACGCCACTTCGGCGACTTGCATGTCCCTTGTTAACCCCAGGTATCCAACCAGGAAAATATAGAACAGCTTAACGTGGAATCCGAACCACGTGTCGTTCCTGGCAACTCCTCAAATCATTGAGACGTGAAGGATGGTTTAAGGTATATACTGTCTGGGATTAAGTCAAATGTTTGAGGCACAGACATTGAAAATGAGATAAGTGCCGAAAATAAAATGTTATAGAAGACGCAAAAGAAGTTGCATTGGCCAAATAACGAAATTGGAAGAAACAGTGTAGATCGAAATCGCGGCGCCGCTGCGGTCGATACATATCGAACGGTTTACTCTCGAGAGTCTTTCAGCGCAATCGACTAAATATAACTCACTTACGTTTACCAAGCCCCCATAATCCCGTAAGCGGCGGACTGCGAACAGCGGACAAATTGAAGAGCGCCTGGGCGGCCATTGTAGTGGCAAACTTCCGCGACAACTTTAAATGTGCGTAACACTCTTTTGATTAGAGAGAGTATTCATTTGAGTTAAGTCGCGAAAACTATGTCTAATTGAAATGTATAACAACAAAACAGCTTCAGACTCCTTGAATGTACAGCAACTATAGGTTGTGTGTAAATTTATTACACATACGGTGTGGAAATTGGCCAACAGCGGTTCCTCTTCCTAACGAAACCGAACTATAACATCTAGTTTTTTTGCGTTCTTAGTGGAGCATATGAACGGAATTTATCGTCAGACACGACTTTTTGGCACTCTCAGTATATTCTACGATTGTAAAACTTTTATACAAACATTTATTTCGGAAGAGTTTCACACTTTACGTCTATGCTTTAACGCTGTATTCTCCAATATTTAGATGTTTCATAGCATCAAAAAGTCAAGCATGGCTGACTGAAACAGCTAATGGTAAAAATCGATTGTGAAAGTGAAATATGTCATCAGACACATAACTGAAAAATGGCTTCTTACCTTGTGAATACAGCAACCAGCCAGTACCAAATTCTTTTAAGAACACGAAGTATGCCATAACTTTTTCTTAACTATTGCACCTAACATTAGCATTAGGGTATCTAGCAAGCATATTAGCATGTTTAATGCTGTAAGCCAAATACCTAACAGTAGCGTCAACTGCTCAAAAGTCAACAACTATTGTCGTAGGTTTCAACTTCACAAAGTTCATACAGTGTGACTATGTGCCATTCTTATATGGAACTATACACAGTTCTGCAAACCCCTTTCAGTTGTTATACTTATATGTAAAGCAGATTACTTTTCAATTCTGCATGACACGTTGCTAATATTAATTTCATAATCAAAAATTCGAACTGCAGTGGGGCAACTAATATTGTGACCTCAATAGTTATTTTACACAATCATAAAATGAAACTTTTTAAACTTCCTGCCCACCAGTACTGCCTAACATAGCTCCTTTTTAAGAGCTACCGGTATTATAAAAGCCTAGTGTTTATTTCATTCAATCTATATTGTCTGGACTAACAGTCTGTTAAGCAAGAGTAACTATCTCTGAACACAAGTAGTAGGGCTACTTGTATTCCTGAGAAATATAAATGGGAATACAATATTCGATCCTTTTACTCCTTTCAATTTATTTATGTATTTAAACGCTGAGAAGCTCTTCAACATCATGCTTCATTTACACTGCAATAGTCAAACAATACAGACGTGACTATCAATTGGGTATATATCCCGCAGTAGCTATTTAATACACGATTTAGCTGCTAATAAGACACGTATTTATCTGATGCTTGCCACTAATATGGCGGCCGGGCGAAGGTTCAAATTATCCCGCGACAGCAGCGCCGTCAGGGAGTCTAGTTATTTTTACAAGGTCTTTGACGTTTACATGTAACACATCTTCCGGAAGACGAAAACCGATTTTCGTAAACCGTTTTTCGCTGTCGTGTTTACATGGCACAGCCTGAATCGGATTTCCTAATCCACTTAAGATGGCGGCTGAAAAACAGCTGATTCAGTCCCCAATTTAGTCAGCATAATCGCTATTTTTCTTTACTTAATTACACAGATCCATGCTCACTCTAATATTAATACTTTTATTTCACATTAGAAAATATCACTCTGTCCATATGTGCCAAAAATTCTTACCAAACAAACACAATCTGACAAGCCAAGAACGCTTCAAAAACGGTTGCGTTTACATGGGCACGAAAATCGATTGTGGAACTGGAAAACCGCTTTATTATTATTAATAAGAAAACACAATCTGACAAACCAAGAACGCTTTAGAGAAGCGGATTTCCAGAATCGATTTTGGAGTGTTTACATGACCAACCAAAAGCGGAATTGGGAAATCGGTTTACGAAATCCGGTTTTGGGAGCCCATGTAAACGGGGTGACTGATATGTAATCAGGCAATCAGCCCGTTTACATGGGCTCTCAAAACCGGATTTCGTAAACTAATTTCCCAATTCCGCTTCTGGTTGGTAATTTAAACACTCCAAAATCTATTCTGGAAATCCGCTTCTCTAAAGCGTTCTTGGTTTGTCAGATTGTGTTTTCTTGTTAATAATTTTCGGCACATTTGGACAGACTGATATTTTCTAATGTAAAATAAAACTACAAATATTTAGAGTGAAAATGAATCTGTGTATTTATATAAAGAAAAATAGCGAGTGTACTGACTAAATCTGGAACCGAATCAGCTGTTCTTCACCCGCCATATTAAGGGGGCTAGGAAATACGATTCAGGCTATGCCATGTAAACACGACAGCGGAAAACGGTTTACGAAAATCGGTTTTCGTCTTCCGGAAGATGTGTTGCATGTAAACACAGTGAATAAAAAAATAAATAGAACACATTGTAATGCAAAGTTTGCAAATGTTGGCGTCAAATGTTCCTTCATGCGGATAATTAATTTACCGACCAGAAAGGGTACATACAAGAACCTGTCAACCATGGACCAGGAACAGCATTATTTACTTACGTGATGGTCTGTACGACGCACTAATGAAAACATAAAAAACAAATGCCGGTCTTGATCTGTGGTTGACAAGTTCTTGTATTTACCCTTGTCCGCTCGGTAAAAGTAATTGCCCTCTTATGTTCTATTTACTTTTTATTGCCTGATTACATATAAGTAATGTTCTGTCAATTACGCAGACAAGGGGTTAGTTCAAAGAGCTGCATTGCTGCTACAGCTCATGCACAGAACAGAAATTCGAGTTCAAAGAGCTATCCTGCAGCATGCTGTAGCCTACCGGCCGTTCAAGGGAGCTCCCGGCTGCAGCGTCCTGCAGCTTCCTAGCTGCATGAGCGACAAGGACTTACAACAGGCCGTGCCTACGTCAAACTTAGAGGCCGCGGCCGCCATCACACTGGCAGTGGACGTGCCTCAGTGGCCAGCCAGTGAAGTGGCGGCCACGGCCTCTAAGTGTGTCGTACACACGGCCTGTTGTAAGGCCTTAGGTTCGCTCAAAGAGCTGCAGGACTACAGATCCTGCAGCAGCAAAGGAGGCACTACCGCGCATGTGCAGTACCGATGACGTCAGTCAGGCTGAAGTAGGAAATTCTCCCTGCAGCTCATGCAGCCAGAAAGCTGCAGGACGCTGCAGCCAGGAGCTTCCTTGAACAGCCGGTAGGCTGCAGCAAGCTGCAGGATTGCTCTTTAAACACGAATTTCCCTACTGCGCATGTGCGGTTGCATCCCTGCAGCTCTTTGAACGAACTCCTAGTCTATAGGAGGTGTTGCATGAGCTGCAGGGATAATTTACTCCTGTAGCCTGACTGACGTTATCAGTACCGCACATGCGCCGTTCTGCTTGCTTTCCTGCTGCAGGAAGCTGCAGCTGTTTGAATAAACCTCAGATCTCGAGAGTGAACCATTCGATAGGTATCGACCACAGCGGCGCCGCGACTCCGATTTGCACGGATTATTTCAAATTACCCGATTAAAATATACAAGGAAATTATGGAAAAGTGGCAAGAGAATAACTATCTCAGCAGTATAAAAAGTATTTAAGTAACATAACGAGACTACCGTGAGAAAATTGGGGATTTGGACAAGGACATACTAAATTGAAACAAAGTAAATTGCTGAAACATATTTCAATTATAGTTAATATATTAATATTAGCTTAACCTACATAGGTCAAATCTAATTACTGATACAATCATTTCATATTTTGTGGTTCACCACTATTTGCTATCTAGACTTGACCTACATACGTTACCAATAACACATCATCATAATGTTTGGTTGATATCTATTAATTGGGTATTGCTATGTAGTCTTGTCTATATAGGTCAAGTCTAGTTACCGATACTAGCCCCTCGTATTTTTAGTTCATATATAGTTAGTAGGTAGCCAATATCCAAAGAGTTGATATCGGAAACTAGACTTGACCTATATAGGTGAATACTAATTACCATTACCAGTCCTTCATATTTTTAGACAGATATTTATTGGGTATCACTATCCAGACTTAATATATGTAGGTGAAGTCTAATTAGCGATACTAAACTTTAGTATTTTTAGTTCACATATATTTATTGGGTATAGCTTGCTAGACTTGACTTATATAGGTGAAGTCATGTTTCCAATACCAGCTGTTAAAATTTTTGTTTCAAATACAGTTCATGGGTATTGGTATCTAGACTTGGCCTATATAGGTAAGGTCTAGTTACCAATATCAAATTTTCTAATTTTCGTTTCACTTACACAGGGTGTTTCACTAAGTGTGTTTGCCTCTGTAACTTATAAAATAATAGGTGAAATGAAATTTTAATGTGGTAGGTCAACACAAGAAATGTTACACTTTCTGCAGAGCTATGAACATAGTTTATTGTTTCATTTTCCAAAGAGTTACAGCACAAAGATATAATTTTTTTAATAGAACAATAGTTTTTTTCTATCGTGCATTGGATTCGTTGAAACCAGCTGCGCCCAAATCAATTTAAACTACATTCCTATCATCGTTAGGTTGGGGGCTACAAACCTTCAAAGTTCAAGGGGCAGCTGTGCATAATGCAATACGCCTTCTAAATGTGGTGCGGCCGAGTTGTAACGTCGTCGGTGTCACGGAGCGAGAAGCTTCCTCGATGCGCTGTTAGATTGCTGACTGCCGCCGCACACGGCCATATACCCGACAGTTGGAGCCACACAAACAACCGGGGCTCAATATACCACAGTTACTGACATCGGATGACGATGGCATAAACGAACAAAGAGTATGTTGACATGTTGCTGATGCTCGGCGAGCCGACACGATGCCACTGAAGCAGCCACAGCCATGTATTATGTACAGCGTGTAGTATCTGCCCCTGAAACTTTGAAGGGTTGTAGCTCCCAAACCAACAGTGATAGGAATGTAGTTTAAATTGATTTCGACGCAGCTGGTTTCAACGAATACAATGCACGATAGAAAAAACTATTGTTCAATTTAAAAATCTTTGTGCTCTAACTCTTTGGAAAATGATACAATAAACTATGTTCATAGCTCCGCAGAAAGTGTAACATTTCTTGTGTTGACCTACCACATTAAAATTTCACGCCACCTATTATTTTATAAGTTACAGAGGCAAACACTCTTAGTGAAACACCCTGTATATGATGTTTTTCTAACAAAAGAAACCCACATGGGATGCAAACTGATGCTTGTTTTTTGCTATTTACAACGATGCCTGATAAATGTGTAGTTAAAAACAGAAAAAAAATCCTGGGATGTAAACAGATCAATGTTTTATGCCACTCACGATGATGCCTTGATCAGTTAAATTTTACTTGTCGTCCTGGGTGCCTCTCGTGATAATGTTGGCAATTGTGTGACATTGACATTGCCCAATCGCGTGACAACACAAATGTTTTGACATGAAATCTTTGTTTTATGAGGGCAAATACTTTTATTCTGCAGACAAGGCTACATACAACAACATGTCAACCATAGAACATGAACAGCATAATTTCTTATTTCATGGTCTGTGTGAACGAAGTGGTTGTCTGAGAATGTTAAACATCTTGACAAAAATTTTATAACGTGTTGTTAATGTTGCCAACATAATCACGCAAAGCCACCGTGGTAGGCAAAATTTTATCACTGTGTCTGAGGGATTTCATTCATACATTTACTGGTAGTGCGTGATTTAGGCACTTTCCCCGATTAGACAAAAAAATGCAAAAATTTAATTGTACCTATTTTGTCACTGAGGATTTCGAACAAATTTTTTGCATTATACTTTTCTACTACTGCCGTTTTCCACCAAATGATAACTACTTCCACAAACACTTGATTTCTACTAATTAAAACAAAATACACTTTACATAGCTATTAAACAATTTGTGCTCTATTAATGAATAACAAAAAGTATATTTGATTGTTTGCATACGATTAATTATCATTTCATTTCGTATTTTACATCTGTAAGAAATCAAATATTCAAAACTTGTGTGTTTTTTTTAATTCACTAGATGTGAACAAATACTTACATACTCACACAAGAATTATCTGTGCAAAAGTTACAGTGTTATTGGTGACTTGTGAGAGGATAAATGTTGATGGATAGAATGACGTAATATATGACGTCCTCTGTCAAAGCAGACAGGTGGTATCTTACACTAGACTTGACCAGGGGGATTAGTTCACAGTTTGATACCACCTGTCAGCTATGGAGTGTTACGTGAAATCAGCCAATAAGGAGTGGGTTTCAAGCAGCCAATAGGATCGCATGTTTCAAGACAGTGTTAATTAGCGTCCAGTTTGAAAATATTTTTCACGTTTTCAGACTTATGTCTGATGAAAATATCGGCAAAGAACAGTAATCACTGCGAAATGGAATAATATAAATATTTCTGCTCAAAATTTTCCACTGATTATTCATTACTTGCAGAATATAAAGATCTAGTGTATATTAGCGATTATTAGAACACTATATACAATGATGATAACTTACTTCATAGTAAACAAAACACTGAAGAAATTAACAAAAGAGAACATTAATAAGTCAGTTACGAAGAAATGATGTTAGGAAGCTGTAGAACTTACAGTTCATATTTTCTCTTTTCCTTGCGAAGCAAGAAGTGCAATTTACATTATTTCACGTAAATCACTAAATAATTACAACGTGAATTTATTTTAATATGAGTATTCAATCTTTATGATTATGAACAACAGAAATGAATATGTGCGATATCGCTATAAGAGATCTGTAGTACATAATTAAGTGACTGCAACTCATTGGTTTGATTGCTGAAGTGGTAAAATGCTACAAATGTGGGGAACGAATGAAATTCACTAGTGTCAGCCGGATGAGGGATCAACACATATGGAAGTGCAGACGTGACAGACTGTGGCGCTCCATAATGTGAGGAACACGGTCCCAAACTTCAAATTTACCGCTGCAGACTGTGGCGCTCCATAATGTGAGGAACACGGTCCCAAACTTCAAATTTACCGCTGAAAGACAAAAAATGTTCAAATGTTTGTAAAGCTTATGGGACTTAACTACGGGGTCATCAGTCCCTGAACTTACAAACCACTTATGAACTACTTACGAACTAGGACGGCACAAATATCCATGCCCGAGGGGGATTCGAACCCCCGACCGTAGTTGCCGTGCAGACCGTGACTGAAGCGCCACAGTCTCCTCGGCCACCGCGGCCGGCGCTGAAAGACATTTTGAAAATAACGTAATAATAATAATAATAATAATAATAATAATATGGTTTTCTGTTCTGCAGTACCTAGTTGAGAAGTAAGACTCCATGTTCATGGAACAAGTGAATATATGAAGTTTAACACGAGAATGGTAATACAAAATTTTTAAGTAGTCCTATGCACACGACAATCTTAAGACTAAGTGAAACGAATCAATAAAGAAAAAAATGAATTTGCTTAATGGTTTAACGTTTCTAGGAGTTCCTCGACAGAATAAAAGGAGTGAGTCATGAGGTAACTCTTTAATTTAGATTTGAAAGCATGTGGATTAGTGCTAAGATTCTTCAGTTCTTGTGGCAGCTTATTGAAAATGGATGCTGCAGAATACTGAACACCTTTCTGCACAAGTCTCAAGGTGGTATGATGCAAATGTAGATTCAACTTCTGTTTAGTATTCACTGAGTGAAAGCTACTAACTTGTGGGAATAAGCTGATATTATTAACAACAAACGACATTAAAGAAAAAAACGCATTGTGACGCCAGTGTCAAAATTCCCATACTACTGGACAATGAGGTATCCTGTTTGGCCGTGATTAGATTAGATTAGATTAGATTTTCATTTCGTAGATCCATGTTGAGGAGATCCTCATGGATGTGGAAGATGTCAAGAAACAAAATTTACAAGCTGAATAATAGATAATACTAATAATATAAATACAGATACATACATTTTTAAGGTTTTTTAGCTGATAATATAATAATACTAACATAGTATAAATACCAATACATTCATCATTTGGTACAATTTAGAAATTCACTAATGGAGTAGAAGGAGTTGGCCACTAGAAAGTCTTTTAGGTTCCTCTTAAACTGATCTTTATTTGTAGCTAAAATTTTTATACTTGATGGTAAATTATTGAAAATGTCTGTTCCTGAGTAATGGACCCCTTTTTGAACTAAAGTTAGTGCTTTTAAGCCCTTGTGTAGATAATATTTATTCCTAGTATTGTATGTATGAACTGAGATGTTTGTTTGGATAAGGGATATATTATTTATAACAAATTTCATGAAGGAATAAATTTACTGAGAGGCAGTAGTTAAAATACCCAGTTCTTTGAAGAGGCTTCTACAGGGCGCCAGTGGATTTACTCCACAAATAATACGTATTACATGCTTTTGAACTCTGAAGACTTTTGACTGACTTGAAGAGTTACCCCAAAATATTGTACCATATGACATTATGGAATGAAAGTAAGCAAAGTATGCAAGCTTTGTTAGTTTTATGTCTCTTATGTCTTATAACACTCGTATTGAAAATACAGAGTTGTTGAGTCGTTTTTACAGTTCTGTGGTGCGCTCCTCCCAAATAAATTTATTATTAAGCTGTAATCCCAGGAATTTAATACTGTCAAACTCTTCTATCTGCTCTTCTTCATACCTAATGCATATGCTGGTGGGAAATATCTTACATGTTCTGAACTGCATGTAGTGAGTTTTTTCAAAGTTTAATGACAATGAGTTGGCTTTAAACCATTTATTAATGTTCATGAAAATATCATTAGCAGACCTTTCTATAACTATGCTTGACATACTTTTTATTGCAATACTTGTATCATCTGCAAACAAAACGAATTCTGCTGCTGGTAGTGTAACTGATGAGAGATCATTAATATACACAAGAAAAAGCAATGGCCCTAAGATCGATCCTTGTGGGACACCACATGTAATTTCTTCCCAATCCGATGATGACCATTTCTTAATTTACTAGTCACTTGCACTGACACCCTTTGATTCCTGTTAGTGAAGTATGAATTGAACCATTTTGCAGCATTTCCCATGACCCCATAGAATTCTTATTTATTTATAATGATGTTATGGTTCACACAATCAAATGCCTTTGACAAATCACAAAAAATACCTGCTGCTTGCAATTTATTATCTAACCAATTAAGTACATTCTCACTGTAAGTGTAAATAGCATTCTCGATATCGGAACCTTTCAGAAATCTAAACTGTGTTTTGGACAATATGTCATTAGTGGTCAGGTGGTTGAGAAGCTGCTTGTACATCACCTTTTCTAGAATTTTTGAGAATGCTGACAAAGTGAAATCGTTCTTTATTCCCATTCTTGAATAGAGGTTTAATATCCGGATATTCTAGCCAATCAGGAAATGTTCCAGTTATAATAGACTGGTTACACAAACAACATAAAATTGTGTAAGTTCACAAGAACACACTTTAATTAACTTTGTTGATATTTCATTGTAACCACTAGAATGCTTTGTTTTTAAAGATTTCATTATGGAAGTAATTTCTTGTGGTGAAGTGAGTGACATATTCATATACCTGAAGTTATTCGTAAATGCTAGTTTCAAATATTCAAGGGCATTATTTACTGATCCAGACAATCCCATACTATAAGTAACAGATCTCAAGTACTTGTTAAATAGATTTGCCACACTATGCCCATCATTTACTAATGTCTCATCTTCTCTTAATGCTACATGTGTGTCTACGAGTGCTGTCCAACAAAACTGAAATAGTCTGGTACTCATTTTGCCAGGAAGCATGGGTGCCGGGAGGGTGGCACAAGGAGGTGCACTTGTACCTTCCTGGTATGGATGAAAACACACAGAAAACGAAAAGAAATTTTTATTGTTGTACAGTATAAAAATAATTATTCCGGTGTAAGCTTTGGTGCAAATTACTGTCTAAATTGAAACATGAGGTGGCTAGGCTGTTGTCCGAAAGTGTTCATTATTTAGTTTATGTGCAAAAAGACCAACAACACTCAAAACACCAATAAAGGCGTGATCCAAGGGTTTATATTCAAATACTGGTACTTTTCCCACGTGCCTTAATACAGAACTGTACTATAGAAAATTATAAGATTGCACTGGTATAAATTATATCATGAATGTAATTCTAATCGACCGCATTTTATGAGGAGAACATGGTGGCGTGTTTTGGCTGTCATACCTATTTTACACGTTAATATGCTCTGTGCATCTTCTTGACGCCACAGTTCAAATTGGTTAGTGCTTCAGTTTATTTGTTTCGGGTTCTTTCCCCATTTCACCAGATACCCGCATGTACTTAATCTAAGTGGGACAACAAGAGAGGAAGGAAGCGTCTGTGGCCTTTTACAGGGAAACATGCCAGAATTTGCCTGCAGTGAAATTGGTAAACCACGAAAAACCAGGTCCCAAATGGGTTAGCGCCAACAAAAACCAGTAAACATTATGCTGAACTTGAAGCCTACCACTTCCAACCCTAGCACCCTAATAGTGTTAAAACAGGCTTAATTTTACAATCATCACTACAATCAAGATCAAGTTTGTCATTTGGTCATAAACGTTTGTCTCCTTCACTTTTACGTCATCCAATTACATTTGTCCATCATTTCTAACTTAAAAGATAATCGGAAACTGAAAATTTGAATATTTTGTGAGCACTAAGCAAGATGATAGAGTTTTTTTCCTTGTAATTCTTCTCAGGCACCAAGACAAGACTCTTAAATAGTTATAATGTTATATACTCAGTAAGAAAATATAATGCATTACTCTCTCATGATGGTTTTCAGGTTACTTGGGTTTGTCTGCAGCTTTAAGAATACAAGAAAGGCTACTACATTATTCAAATTTTTAACCAAAAGCTATACTGCATATTTGTCATCAACCTTCTTTTAATTGTTTTTACATGAACACTGTTCAGTTTTGTCTAAACTGTTCAAATATTTTGCGCAACAACTAGCTTTTCACCAGAGAACCAAAATATTATACACTTGATTCGCATCACTAAACAGTACTTTACCTACGAAAGAAAAATATGTCTTCTCACATACTGCTAAAAGTCCTCAATATTTATATGGTTGTTTCCCCCTCCCCAAGAAATCAATACCTAATGACACCTACTATGTTGCAGGTCGACACGCACCTGGAAATAATCCTGGCAGCGCCCATGCCGGGAAGTTTGTGGTGTATATCGGCTCCGTAGCACAATGGTAGAGTGCCAGACTACAAATCCAAAGGTTGCGGGTTGGATCCCTGTCAAGTCCTACGATTTTTATCTGTCACTTTCCATTTCTTTCACCTCTGGCAGTGTTGCTGATGTGAAAAATACCGAGTAGCACCGTGGTTCGGAACCCACGTTAAACTGTAGGTCCCCCTATATCTGGCTGGGTAAGTCAGTTCGAAGGTCGGAGAAAGGCAATGGCATACCACCTCCAAACAGGACCATGCCTAGTAAAGCAATGTGGTGTTCAAACCAATCTTCGGATTGTTGACTGCTTTACCTTTTTTTATCTTAAATATTGGGGTCTCTTGGATGGGCCAGGTTTGATTGCAATGGACCAGTCCGTTTTTGGCAAAGCAAAATATGGAGGGAATCCAATAGTGGGGTTGTGGGTGTGGGGGGCGGCCATATCAGGGAATTTCCTTTCGGATGTGGTATTTAAATTGGTAAAGAACGGAACAAAAGAAGTGTTGACAAATCTCATTGAAAGAAAATATTGCTCCTTGTTGGGTTATAATGTCATATGAGTTCGCTTCTTACCGAAAAGGCCAGCCGCGGTGGCCAAGGTGACTGAGGCGCTCCAGTCGCGGTCAGCACGGCCACTATGGTCAGGGGTTTGAATACCCCCTCGGGCATGGATATTTGTGCCGTCCTAGTTCGTAAGTAGTTCATAAGTAGTTTGTAAGTTTAGGGACTGATGACCCCATAGTTAAGTCCCATAAGCTTAACAAACATTTCAACTTTTTTTTTCTTACCGAAAATTAGGGGAAATGGGGTACCAACATTTAGTAGTAAAACACAACAATGTCAAATTTAGGAATTATGACAGAGACGCTTGTACAAATACCATAGACGGTTACTGGGAGAGGGGGAACGGGGAATCTGTTGTTTGGAAGGGTAAACGATGAGCCTCTACTCTGAAATCACACCTGGATGAGTACTGCTTCAAAAAAATGTACCAGAAAACAATTCTCCATTCATAATCTTTTTCAAAAGGGTGGCAGAAGTGTATACACAAAAAAAGTCCAGAACAATGACATTTCTCCATCGTAAAAGTGTATAGCCCTAAGTTTATGGTGAACCTTGGTGTACTTGTTTTTTACGTGTGTGTGTGTATGTGTGTGTGTGGGTGTGTGTGTGTGTGCGTGCGTGTATGTATGTATTAGGTGGACCAGTCTACAGTTTTGTACCAGCAGTATAACAGAATAATATTTAGTTTCTGTTTATTATACTAGGTGGATACGTGAATATAAACTGATCCATTTATATTAACGTATCCTCCTACCAAGCCCCATCATTTAATAGAATCATACCGTTAGTCAATTAATGCACGAACTTTCACGCATGCATTTAAGTGTAGCATAATAATATGTGGGTTTAGTTTTTTTCTTTTTTAACGAAGGTAAATTGCCAGAGTAGAGCATTTAATATTGTAAAATAAGTCACAGGTTTCAAATCGCATGCCTACATTCGAAACATATCGATTCAGGCCAGCTTATTTCGATTGTAAATAATTTAGGAAATTACCAAAAAGAGGCTTTGCACCGAATAGTAAGTAATTAAAACAAACAGTTATACCACTGTAGAGACTGGCTCTCGATGTACTTTTACATAAACTGTAGTGTAACAGCTTACACTACATGTTTCGTGCTAGAGGGTCAAGAAAGTCGAGTATAATTATTTAATGAGTCGTATTTAATCTAGCAAAGTGGTAGGAGAATATTTTCTGGCTCCAGTTTTTCTCTGTACAGGTTTTGTGCAGAAGAAAAAGAATCGGCGAAGAATCCACTGTGCAAGTAATATAATTATACCGAGATAAATTAAACCTACGGACTGTGTGTATATTCCATAGCTTTTACTATGTTATAATTATTCTTTGTCTGAATATGTTGGAGAAACAAGGCAGATAATAAGCCTTTGTATGTATGTACTTAAGTGATAAAATAAACACTGTAATTTTTTGTTCTAGTAAGTAACACACTGCTCGCTTGAATTGATACTGGTTCTAATGCGAAGTGTTTTGCTGTTTTGGGTTCTCTTGAGATGATTGGAAAAGAGTTATCACCCAAGAAGACCTATCAAGATATGTTGCTATGTTAGGAGGCACGGACAAGCCGGTCCTCTTTTATGAGATTGTTCCCGACACACACGGTTGGTTTGAGATACTTAAGCAGTAGACGCCATCGGAACAACTCACATGGCGACACTTGAAATTGTTTTTTTTTTTTTTTTTCAAGAAAATAGTGACAAAGTGTGCTGTTTTTGAATTTATCACGAATCTGCAGTGATATTTTCCCGAAAAATTATTATTTTTGTCATATTGGCGAAAGGGGAAGTCTGTTGCCAATGACAACGACGTATAAACAGACACATAACAACCAGCAATAAATATTGCAAGAAGATCAAATCTACAGAGAAAAGATGAAATAGAACCAGCATTAACGAGAGAAGAAAGAAGAGGTGGGTAATCGAGCGGAGATTTCTGCCGTGGGACATTGCGACCACGCCCATCTGCCAACTGCTGTGCTGCGCGGGCGTTTTCAACACTACACAGAGCGAGCTGTCACCGGTGCTGTTCCCCATCACCAGTACAGTGACGAGAGTGAATACCATTTGGTGAGCAAAAGTGATATTCTATAAATTGTAGAAAGTGATTATTGTAGTCTTAAAGTTGATTGTAGTATATGCCTATCACAAGAAAGACAGCTAGGATAATGGCATCTACTAGTGATCCCGAACTTATCAGAAAATTATTATTAGAGCAATTTGCTAGTTTTAGGGAGGAAGTAAATAGATTATCTAAGAAAATAGACTCACGAAAAACTGAACAGAATAAAATTTTGTCTGAGCAAAATGAACAATTTAATGAGTTACCTAAGAAAATAGACTGACAAACAACTGAACATAATAAAATTTTGTATGAGCAAAATGAACAATTTAATGAGATATGTAAAGACGTCAAGTCAAGTTTTGAAGGTTTTAAATCTGAAATTCAATTGAAATTAAATGAACATACTGAGAAAAAGGAAAATTTTCAGGACACTCTTCAGAAACACGTTGATGAATGTAGAGAACTGTATAATAATCTTTCTGAAGAAATTAAGGCTATAAAAAATTCTACACTTCTTCGGGAAGAGATAGTTACTTTAACTGAGGAGATAATTGACAAAAAAACTTGATTTGACGAAACAAAACCTAAAAGAAGAACTGTTCAATAATATAAAACAAACTTGTAATGAGGTGTTTGTCGAAAATGAAGTAGATATCAAAATTTCTTTTCTTAATGAAAGATTTAAAGGCATTTCAGTTAGTGTCAATGTGTTAAGACATGAGACTGATTTTGAGCTTTCACAAGTGAAAGAAAAGATAACTTATACGGAAAACAAATTAATTTCTATACAGAATAAACAATGTGATACCACTATGACCTAACTTTCAGTAATACTTGTGTTTCAGAAAGGAAGATTGTAGAGGTAATTGACAAAAACTTAAGGAGAATGTTATTTGTAATATAGGAAACCATGATACGTTGAACCACCAAACAGTCAGTCATCATCTAGTGGATCTTCCACTCCTGTAGAAATAGATTGTAGTCATGCTTTGTATAATCAACAACAGAGGGGATCAGGGTGTAATAATAATTCGGGATCTGGAGTGAACTTATTAAAATAATTACCTAGGTTTACCCCAGGGATTGGACTAATTTACAATAGATAGATTTTTTAATATGCTATATGCAAGGGGGGGCGGCACAGAGGGCCTCAGCCTATATAGATCAGTTTACTACATTTTCATGATTAAAGAGAAGTATTGGTCTGACCAGAAACCACACGACAAATCTTGTGGTACAATTAAGACCTATTTGCAAGAATATTTTACTAATTCAAAATTTCTAGATAACCTCATTGACGAAGAGTATTTGATGAAAGCTTTAGTTAGAAGGCTACCTCCTTATGCACAAAAAGACATATGGTATAAAGGGTGGAAAACTGTAAATGAATTAACTGATGTAGCAGAAGGTGTAGATACTTTATATAAAACACAGGACAGCTACCATGTTAACAGAGTACAAAATAACAACAGTCATAACAAAAAAGTTTACGTATGTCAGGTACAACACCAACCAACAAACAATAAAAGTAAGAATTTTAAACATCGTAAATACTTTAATGGTAATAATTCAAACCATCAACAAAGGTGTTACATTACAGAAGCAGTTCCGATGTCGAAACAAACAGAAGAGACGATTTGTTACCAACCTTAAGGCACTGACACTTTGTTAGTGATACAGCTGACGACTATTAGGTACCTTAGTCGTGTATCTTGTTATTTCCTCTTTATTTTTTTGCTGTTCTTAATATATTATATATTAATGACTTGCCATTCTAGATTCACGAAGATGCAAAACTAGTTCTTTTTGCTGATGATAGTGTAGCTATCACACCTGACAAACAGGAATTAACTGATGAAATTGTAAATCTTACAGAAAGTTATTAATTGGTTCTCTACAAATGGACTCCCAGTAAAGTTTGATAAAACCCAGTATATACAGTTTCATACAGTAAATGGCATGACACCATTAATAAATTTAGACTTTGAACATAAATCTGTAGCTAAGATAGAATATTGAAAATTTTGCATTGAGTAGGGTTTGAATTGGAAGAAACATATTGAAGATTTCTTGCAACATTTGAGTTCAGCTACATATGCTATCAGGGTCATTGCAAATTTTGATGATAACCATCTCAGTAGCTTACTACGCCTATTTTAATTCACTGCTTACATATGGGATCATATTCTGGGGCAATTCAATATTGAGTAAGAAAGTATTCATTGCACAAAAGGGTGTAATCAGAATAAATGCTGGAGCCCAACCAAGATCATCCTACAGACATTTATTTAGGGATCTAGGGATCTTCACTGTATATTCACAATATATATATATTCACTCATGAAATTTGTTATTAACAATCCGACCCAATTCAAAAGTAATAGCAGTGTGCATAGTTACAACACTAGGAGAGAGGGTGATATTCACTATTCAAGGTTAAATCTAATTTTGGCACAGAAAGGAGTGAATTATGCTGCCACAAAAGTTTTCATGAATTAACCAAGTAGCCTCAAAAGTCTGACAAATTGACAACTAGTATTTAAAAATAAATTAATGGAATTTCTGAATGGCAACTTCTTCTACAATGTAGATGCATATTTAGATACAATTATATATATATATATATATATATATATATATATATATATATATATATATATATATATATATATGTGTGTGTGTGTGTGTGTGTGTGTGTGTGTGTGTGTGTGTGTGTGTGTGTGTGTAAATGAACAATCTTTAACATATTGATTGTCATATAGACAACATTTACTAAACTGAGACATTCCACATCATTACGAAATGTCGAATATATGATCTATGGAACAAGTATTTATCTAATCTAATCTATGCCTATCTTTTACAAACAATATGCATTTTAATTGCTCATCAAATTAAAGATCTCTCCAAAATATGTGCTTTTAAGTATGGCTTGTTTGGTATCAGTGACATTGAGACATTGGAATGCAGCACAAAGTTTTCCTGAGTACAATGTAGTTAATTTGCTTATTTTATGGTGTTCTCACACAGTGCATGCTTATAATTTGTGTGTGACTAAACAGGTGTTATTGACTGATTACTGAAGGGAGATTATTAGTTACACAACAGCCTATTTAATTCTACAATGCGGAAAATTAGAGTGGTGCTAGCAGTGTATACAGATTCTGGAATTGGCATCTTTATTGCTCATAAATACTTGCCAGATGGATTTTAGAAAGTAAGTGACAAGTTTCATGTTATAATTTCTGATTGAGTGTATCTGTTAATTAAGGAAATGAACTGTATTACAGTAACTGTCAATGAAGTTGTACGAAACATAACCTCAAACTTCTCTACAGATTGAAAGTCGTCGTATTTAACTGACAAGATGTTAGCGGCGGAAAATTACCAATCGGATTTGCTTGTAATTTTGCAGTCAGAAGTATAGTATCTTTGTCTTCAAGATCTGTGAGTAGGCTACGCAACGCAAAGTGACAGCTCAGAATGAAAACAAAGCAGACAATCATGCTATTTTGTGTTGACGCTTGGGTAGTGTTTACCTCAGTCGGTTCATTACTCGCGAAATAACTTGGTGTTTCTTTTGGTGTTACATAATTTTCGTTCCTGTCTGAGTGAAAAATAACTGTTTCACAGACAATACGTAACTGTCAGTGACTATTCAACTACTTATTTTTTTAAATAAATATTCAATAAAAACGTTCTTTAAATCGTGTACCCAGCCACAATCTATGTTGTACATAGGCCCCACTGGCTTCTGTCTAGGAGTTTTAAGCCTCGTTTTCGAGTTTTCATACGTTTGTATGATTTTACAACTTACGTTTCGCTACCACCAATTTAGATTCAGATTGGCTAGCACTGTTTATTTTAATGTTAATTTTATACTTTATTGGTCTTGGAGGGTGAAACTTGGGGAATGTCAGCAGCTCAAAATGGGGCGAAACGTCTGACTAACCTCAAACTTCGACAGAAAATCTCGAGACAGATGCCAACCGACCACATGTCAAGAACGGCCATAAAAGCTTAAAATGTATAATAGATAAGAGCTTTGGAAACGTCTTTAAACATCTGTGTTTCTCAGTATCTTGAAGCTCCAGTAGCTGCGACTGTTATTTTTCTTATAATTGCCGATACCATTAGATTGTTTGGATTGTACCTACCTAGTACCCACAATAAAACATTTTAATGTACACAGTGTCATTACCCCCTGTTCTGCAAATGAATAAGAAGCTGCTTATAAAATACAGTATTGATATTATCACATTAGTCAGACAAACCTGTGTTAGGGTATCAACGTTTTCTCCTAAAGACACACTCGGAAATAGTCACATATTCGGAAATTACTATCCAAATAACTGTTTTGTCCTTTGTTTTCTAATCAGTTGTCAAAGTAAATAAAAGACAGAAGCGTAGAACTAACTTTTACTACATTCAGAGAAGTTCATTTAAAAACGTAATGTCGAAAAAAAAAAAATATTATGAGACAAAACGATCCAAACCTACACCTATACGTAGTATAAATTACGAATACACAACGCTATCCATTACACTACGATGACATAAGCTGAAAGAGGCTCCCATTGACTTATACCTAGACTTGAATAGTTACGTTGTAAATTTTCTACAAACTACTATTTATTTGTAAGGTAAGCGTTTTCGTGATTACTCTTAAAGGCATCATAATAGCATTCTTAATGTTTAAAGTTCACAATTTCTGAATACACTCAATTTAAAATGGCGCCTGTCACATCGTGCCAAAGATTCTATCTGTGCTGTGTATAGTCTCTGGTCCAAAACGGAAGTGGTATTTTTCCGCCGCTAACGTATACTATTTAGCTGTGGGCAAGTGTAGGTAGCTATATTAGATTTTAAATAAGGGCCCATGACATTGTAAAAAGCATCCAGAACATTATATCAGAACACTAAGCTTGTTTTGATGACAAGATACCAAGTTTGGAAAGATGTCAGGTAACTGTCAGGTGTAAAATATCACAATGACACTTGTATTATCACTTGATCAAATACTGCATCTTTATTGTTGATATCGAACTTCCTCATGGAGCTTGATAATCAGATCCCAATCCAAATTTACTTTTTTAATTCGTAATTGGTTCAGTAATGGTGCTTTCTTTACATGTGCTACTTGGTGTATACTTGTATTTGATATATGAGTGTTGTTTATACACAAAATACATTGCGGAATAACAATTACATTTAATTTCCCTCTTATTGTAGTCTTATATCAATTCTAATACGATAACCTAAATGACACCAATGTCTGTTCGAAAAATCACAGCTGACACCATCATCCACTTCGGAAGCCTAGGAAATAAACATAATGATTTAGATGTCTTAGCATTTGTTAATAAACCAGACGTTTTAGTTATTACTGAGCACTGGTACCCCGAAGATAGAATTTCTGTTATGCACCCATTATCGATGAATCTGTGTTCATCTTAAGTAGAATGAATACGTTTGGTGGAAGTGTTGCAATATTTGCAAAAAGTGGTAGTAATTTTTGTGTCATAGATGAAGTTCTTTAATTGCTGAAGGAGTCATTGAATTGTCTGATATAAACTATAGATGGGAAAGGCAACATGTTATTATTGTCGGGGGTTTACAGACCCCCCTCTGCAAATTAGATATTTTTCTAACTAATCTAAATAAATTGCTTGTAGAGATAGATAATAAATTCTCCGGAAAAAAGGCTGCATAAACATAATAATAACTGGTGACATCAATATTGTTACACTGTCCAATAATTCCCCTACAAAAAGATAACAGCTCTTATTGCAAGAATTCAATTTAAATGTACTAATCAAGGAACCAACTAGAGAGGTAGGTGGTACAAGGACCTGTCTAGATAATATGATCACTAACGAGAATAAATTTACATACAAAACAGCTGTACTCAAACTTGGTATTTCAGACCATCATGCTGTGTGATTTCATCTGGTAAAATGAAAAGATATGAAACCAAAAGAACAATAAATGATGAGAACATTAGAAACCTTAGAAATGTGTTACAAAGTGCAACATGGGCTGAAACAATTTGTTACTCTGATGAAAATTTTGCCAGTGATTTCTTTTACTATTTTGACATGACATGCGCAACAAATTCAGTTATTGTAAATAATAACGAAAAAATGCATAAACGTACCTGGATACATGCTAAAATGACACAAGCAAGAAATATGTTGACTCTTTTCCAATGCAAAATGCTTAAAAACCGCGTGAATACAAAGCTGAATGAGGCTTTCAATAAATATAATGAATATTATAATAACTTAATAGGAGACAAAAGAAGTAAACATGTTGCTCACATACTAAATAATGGTAATAATATTGCAGCTTGCATTTGGAATACTATAAATAGTTTTAGAGCTGGTAAGGATAATGTATTCAATGCCCTAGTAATAAGCTATAATGGATCAGTAATTGAATGTCAACAGGAGATTGCAAATATCTTTCATGAATATTTTTCTTCTGTTGGGAAATCTATCAATGATGGGTTGCATAACAATAAATATGCCTTTAAGGGTAAGGCTTGATCATATAGCATATATTTCACCCCAACAAACAGTAATGAAATTAGAAACATAATAAAGACTTTACGAAATTTAAAATCTGCAGGATATGATGGGCTAAATATAAACATAGTAAAATCCTGCATTGACAGCATATCAGGATCTCTATCCACTGCAATTAACAACATCCCGACATCAGGAAGTTTCCCACACTCATTGAAAATAGCACAGGTCACACCAATTTTCAAAAAAGGTGACAGGTTAAAAATTGAAAACTATAGACCTATCTCTATCTTGCCTGTCCTCTCAAAGATCGTAGAAAAAGTAATATACAACAGAATTGTCACATTCTTAAATAAGCATAATATCATTTTTGAAAACCAAAACGGCTTCATTAAAAACAAATCAACTGCAACTGCTGCTGCACAGTATATTGATGAAGTAATAACTGCCATGGAGAACAAGGAATATGTGACAGGCATTTTCCTTGATCTTGAAAAGGCATTCGACTGTGTAAATATACCAATACTCCTAGACAAGTTATTGAATGTTGGTGTCAAAGCGCATGAACTAATTAAATCTTATCTAACCAACAGAAAACAATTTGTAGTTAAAAGGACATCAAGTGGCACATACAGATCTACTGTTACTGATATGAAATATGGGGTACCCCAGGCTCAGTGATGGGACCCCTTCTCTTCTTGGTATATGTTAATGACATAAAATACTGTACCCAAAATTCAAAGGTAATTCTGTATGCTGATGACACATCTATTGTGTGCAAACATAAGGAACTAGACCAATTAGAAATATTGTCCAACTGTCTCACAAATGAAATTGTTCAGTATTTCAATGAAAGTCATCTTAGTGTCAATACTGCAAAAACAGCAGTAATGGATTTCAACACATCAAAGCAAACAGACTTTCAAAATCAGTTGTGCATTGGAAAATATTTTGCCTCTAAAGGAAACTGTGTTAAATTTCTGAGAGTAATCATACAAGACACACTTAAATGGGATGTTCATGTTGACACACTGGCAAGCAAACTTCCTTAAAATATATTTGCAATAAATATGCTGAGTAAACGCTGCAACGATACTCAAGTACTTCGACTGCTTATCACGCATTGATGTCATCCCATATTAGCTATGGAATAGAAGTGTGGGGCGCAACAACGCAAGCCAACCTAAACAAAATTTTAAAATTACAGAAAAAGGCTGTAAGAATAATTTGTGGTGCAAAACCGAAAGACTCATGGCTTAGTCTGTTCCCTAAAGCTGGCATACTGACTGTTGTTAATATGTATATTAATAAATCAATTATGCTGATCCATAAATTGAACCTAAACTTGTACTCTGATACACACAACTACAACACTAGAAATAAAGATGTTTCATCTCTTAAGCCATAGAACTTCACTTTATGAAAGAAACCCAAGGTATGCAGGACAAAGACTTGCTAATACTATACCAACCTGCATAACATCACTTCCCACTGAAATATTTAAAGTCACACTTAAAATGTAGCATGAAATAAGTTATATTTTAAATTGACATCATGTTCCTTATAAACCTTATTCCAATCTAACTGCTGTAGACTTTCTTTGAAATTTCTAGTCGTTAAGTCATTAATCGAGCGCACAAGTCTGGAGGACTGTTTCAAATTACTGCACAGAGCTATATCATACACTGTTACTAGCTGTGCACCATGATCGGAGAGACCATTCTCAACAGGACAAGCATTTACTTTGTTAAACTTATCTTGGTCTATAAAAAAGTTATCTATCAATGTACTGCTGTTCTTTACTACCTGAGTAGGAAAATCAATAACGGATGTCAGATTGAATGAGCCTGAAGCGTGTGCATTTGATTAACCGCGCATCTAGGTAACGGTACGTAGGCAGTGGTGACGGGAAAGATGCGAGACTATATTGTTTTCATACGACGATTTATTAAATTTAAGAAAATACAAAGCATTAGATAGTTCTTTACGCTGGTCCTGGGAGGGTGTACACTCCCCCAGCGTTCGAGTTCGACGGCCGGTCGTGTGATCGCAGGTTTTGAACGCGTGTCCGCGGTATCGCGCCGATAAATACCGTACGATGAGTCGCGACGGTCTTGCGGCTGTCAGATGGCATGGCACTAAACACTCACGTGTGCATGGGGAGCTCGCGATCAGCTCGACCCACGTCTTCCACTGTACAATGTCGGTACGGAGGAGCTGGGATACTTCCGCTCGATCCGTCCTATAGCGCGCACTGCCGGTCTCGCTCGTCCGTTGCGTGAGCGCGCGTTTTTTAGCGGGAGTTTGGCGAGACGTACCGGAGAATGTGTGTAGGCGCGTCCTGGTGGCTGCGCTTCTGTCCGCCGCTTCTAGGCGTGGCTGCCACACAGATTTCACCTTGGAGAGCGGAGCACCTGAGACGAGAGGGAGCGCTGGCGATGAAGTCGCGGCCGGCGTATTTGCGCCTCGCGTGCTGCTCGATTGACATCAGCGCGGGCGCGATGGCTGCGGCCCGGGGCGCGGTGATTGGTTGGCGGGCAGTGACGTCACTGCGCACAGCTGGTGCCGCGCACGTGGTGTGAACCATCGCGTGGCTGACTACTGACAGCGGTGACAGATGATGTCACCGCACTTAGCTGTCGGCGCGTGGCTGGCGGAGCGCTGGTGGGCATGGCGACGTGTGGCCGACTAGTGACGGAGAGAAACTGTACTGTTTGTGCGCTGCGTGTAGCACTGTGGCAGTTAATGCACGCAGCGACGTACATATCAATCTGGGCTTGATGCTCGTGGTAACGGAGCTCCAAATGTCCAGGGGACTCGGGCGCAGTGCCATCAGGGCTCGGCAATGTGTGCGCACCAAATCGACACGGTAGTGCACGCGGTACTCGATCCGGGCTCGACGCTCGTGGGACCAGAGAGGGTAACGTATGTGCACACATCGGTGTCCGGGCTCGAACTCGGCTCCTGAAGATGACTGGGACGAGCTTCCGTTACAGCGGCTTGCCAGAGGCTACATTTCAGTGGTGGGAAGGTCATCGGTGGAATGCGGGCTGCACAGTGTGACGTGATGACTTGACGGTGCAGCACGGATCTTGAAATGTACTCGGCAGCCAGTCCACGTCACGTAGTCGGCCGGTGGCTGCGGCGGCGGCGGCGCAGGCGGCTGAGCTGGCAGAGTGGGGGCAGGCTGACAGCTGGCCGGGTTGTGGGTGGCTGCGGCGGGGAGGGCAGAGTTGGTGACTCGGGAACAGCTGGCGGCTGTGATGCGGGGGCGGCCTGCAGCGCACGTGGCGCCCCACTGATAACCGGTGGTGCATGCGCATCATCCACAGCTGTCTCTGCCTGGCCGGCTACACACGAGGCGTCATACGTCGATTCGTTCTCCGCTGGGTCGTAAAGGTGAATGGCGTCTGGAGCAGACAAGACGTAGGCCGGCTTCAGATGGTCGATGGTAATGGTTGCTGACCTCCCATTGTATTCTCTCGTGAACGTCTTGCCGCCACGGGTGATCACGCGGTATGGCCCACAGTATGGCGGCCAGAGCGGGAAACGAACTGCGTCGGTGCGTAGCATGACGTATGTACACCTCTGCAGATCGGCGTGCACAAACGCTTTGGTGGTGCTGTGCCGTGTTGCCCGGTGCGGTCGAAGGAGGGCCACTTGACTGCGCAGGTGTTCTGCGAGCCAAGGGGCTGTGGCGTCGTGCGGCGGCCGTGTGTCTTCCACGAATTCGCCGGGGATGGCGAGCGGTTGACCGTACACGAGGTCTGCGACACGCCGATTTCGCCCTTCGGTGTCACTCGCAGGCCGAGAAGAACAAGTGGTAGTGCCTCCATCCAGGCGGCTTCGTGGCACATCAGGAACACCTTCAGTGTCTGTTGCAGTCGTTCCACCATACCGTTGGACGCTGGGTGGTAGCTGGTCGTGTGGTGTAGTCGCGCGCCACACAGCCTGGTCATGTGCTCGAACAGCGCGCAGTCGAACTGACGGCCGCAGTCTGTAGTGACCTGGCTGGGGCACCCGAAGCATGCCACCCAGGTCTCAACGAAGGCGGTGGTGTCCGTCTCGGCGTTGATGTCGGCAATGGGCGTGGCCTCTGGCCAGCGGGTAAAGCGGTCCGCCATTGTGAGGAGGTAGCGCTTCCTTTGGGACAGAGGCAGTGGCCCGACAATGTCCATGTTGTTATGGGCGAAACGCTCTGTCGTTCCTGTCGTTTTGCGGAACGTGCCGACGGTTGCGTGCGCGTGGCTGCCTACTTTGGTGTGCTGGCATACTGTGCAGCCGCGAGTTCACTGCCGGCAGTCTTTGCGGAGGCCTGGTCAGACGAAGCGTGCGGCCACAACCGACACAGTAGTGTTTACACCCGTGCACGCTGTCGAAAGCGACGCATCGGAACTTCTCCAGAATTAACAGCCGATGCGTTCCCGTCGTGACAACGCACCAAATTGTTTGGGGCGAGCCAGGGATCGGAACGCGTTCTAAGCATTTTCGTGTTGTCGTCACGAAATTTCATTAATTTCTCGTCGTTCAGTTGTGCTTGTGCGACGTCGTCGAAATCCAACGGCGAGGCGACGGCGGCACAGTCGCGGGACAAGCAGTCGGCGACGACGTTCTCCATTTCGGAAATGTGTCGGTCTTGAACTGTGACACCTAGTCCAACTGCTGGTGCTGGCGTGGTAAACAGATGTTATTGTTCGACCGGAAGGCAAATGTGAAGATCGTAAATGGACGGCCTTCTATCGACGATCGAAAGTATTTCACCGCCCGGTATGGAGCGAGTAGCTCGCCGTCATTGGCGCTACAGGACCGCTGCGATGCCGAGAGTTTCTTGGAGAAGAACCCGAGCGGTTGCCAGTTGCTGTCGATGCGTTGTTACAGAGCGGCGCCTATAGCGGTCGGGCTGGCGTCCACCACAATGGAAATCTCGCCGTCCTGTACGGGATGTGCGAGCAGCGCCGCGTCGGCGAGGCACCGTTTCGATTCGACGAAATTGCGCTGCATGTCGTCCGTCCACGTCATGGGAGTCTTCCCTTCTTTCTTTGGACCGTGTTGTGCGGCAGTCAGGGGCGCAAACACCGCAGCAGCGTTACGCAAATGGCGCCGGTAGAAATTAATCATCCCGAGGTAACGCCGCAAGCCTTTGTGTATCTCAGGGCGTGGCATTGTCATAACTGCCACGACTTTGTCTGGCAGAGGCGAGGATCCGGCAGTCGGGATCAGGTGACTCAGGAATTCGATTTCAGCTACCCCGAATACGGATTTCCGCGGGTTAGTGACAATGCCCGCTTCGTTGAGGCGCCTAAAGACGGTTGTCAGGTGGCTGTGGTGCAGCTCGGGTGTCTTCGAGAACACGAGGATGTCATCCAGGAACGTGAAATAGCACGGCACACCTCGTAGGACGCCATCCAGTAAAGGCTGCCAAGCCTGGGCAGCATTTTGTAGGCCAAACGTCATGAACATGCTCTCAAAGAGCCCAAACGGTTTGGTGAAGGCATTTTCTCTATATCCTCAGGTGCCACTGGAATCTGTGTGTACACCTTCACGCAGTCTACCTTGCTCAATACTGTCACGTGTGCCAGGGAGTAATTGTAGTCTTGCAGATGTGGCACCGGGTATTTGTCTCTCTCTGTCCTTGCATTGAGTGCGCGGTAGTCATCGCATGGGCGCCACGAATTGTCTTTCTTTGGCACTAAATGCAGGGCGGACGACCATGGGCTGCAAGATGGGCGGACGATCTGGTGTAACATTGTCTCGAACTCGGCCTTCGCGGCCGCAAACCGGTCAGGAGGAAGACGGCGTGGGCAGCAAGAGATAGGAGTGCCGAGAGTTGTGGCAATGTGGTGCATAGTCGTGTGTTTGGTCTCCTTTGGCACACCGCACAGGCGAGTTAACTCAGGAAATTTATTCAGAATATCCGTAAATATTGTCAAAATGTAACTCCAAGTTAATTTTATCTCGTAAATGAAAATTTAACATTATTTCATGTTAACAGATAATGGAGTGCACATTTCTTTTTAAATTTTTGTAGTTTTAAATTTTTATTTCAGGTGTATACTGATACATGAAGAACTTGTTGTACTAAATTGCTGGGTCTTGTAAATCGACACATCTCCATTGGTTAGGGATTGCACCTGTTGGTTTCAGAAAGTAATCACCTAGTTTATTTCATAAGCGGTTTGCTGCATTCAAATTGTTGTTGTAACTGAACGTACTGTTGCCTGTTAATTCTGGTACTACTGAATACTTATTAAATTTTTGTGGAACGTAAGGTTGTCCTTCTCGTCTGCATATCAAATTGTGAACCACGCATGCTGCCTTAATAGTCTGCACAGTATTACTTCTGTTGGTATAAATTGGTCGGTCAAATAGACGAAATTTTGACGTTAGCATTCCAAAACTGCATTCCACATTTTTTCTCCTTCCTGGCGGCTGCGCCTCTGTCCGCCGCTTCTCGGCGTGGCTGCAACAAGCCAAGTAAGACTTCCAGGTCTTTCTTCCTATTACACTCTTTCGGTGAATCTAAATTGAAATCACCACAAATAATAATTTGCTTCCCCCTATCTGACAGATAGCACAAGGCATGCAAGGTTTTCAGAAATAACTGGAAGTTACCGTTACAATTATAAGATAATCATTATTGAGTTTAAGCTGGCAGGCAGTTGCTTCAATATGTTGCTTTACACAAAGCTATTTTGTTTCTAAATTTTTTACATTGTGATAGCTTTTGACATATATGGCAACTTCTCCTCTTACCTTATTACCTCTACTTACATTATAAGCTAATTTACATCCACTGACATGCGCATTTTCCATACCAGTGACAATGTGATGCTCAGACAAGCATAGTATATAGTATATACATAAAATGTGTCTGCAGGACAGACAGATTCACTTGATAATAGAATTTCGAATTCATTTAGTTTGTTTTGAGTCCTTCTATGTTATCAATATCCAGATTTAGATTAAAAGATTTTGTGTTGTATTGTATTGTACATCGGTGAGGTTTTTCAGTTTCAGCCTTCTCAGTTGCAATTTCGTGAGGATGACTCAAAACTCACAGTGGGTCGCAATCTTATTAGAAGATATTGGGTTTTTCCCATTTCCAGGGGGGAATAGAAATAAAATCCCCCTTAATGTATTCTGCCTTGGTCTTAAATTAAAACTTGCAGGTGGAACTCTCCTTTGTGGTAGCTCTGGTGCTGTTTACACTGCTGTACTTTCTTCTGGAGAATCTGTTGCTGATACTGCTGCTGTTGTTGGTGGTTCTTCTATTGTTATTGTTTGTGGTGTCCAGCCTCCTGCTCAATTGCAGTTTGTTTATTTTTCTGAAAAAGTGTTACTGAGAGTGGATTGGTTGGTGGTTATCAGCGGCGATGGAAATGTCCTTGATGGCGCTTTTGAAGTTGAATCTCTTGGTGCAGTTTTCTTGTATTTGATGACACTTCACTATGTGTTGGGGGAGATGATTTAGCACTTACCAAGGTAGCTTTCTTCTTCTTTATTTGGTCCATGTTTGCTGCACGATTTATGCAGGCAGATTGTTTAGAGGCAGTTGACAAGACTTTGTCATAGGATGGAGGTGGTGTTTTAGTGCTTGCTGTGGTTTCCTTTTTCTTTTATACCAGTGCTTCTGATGTTTTGCTTGATAGTGATGACTGAATTCCCATTTCTTCTGTTGCTACTGATAGTTCTTCAGCTGTTGGTGTTGCTGTTGGCTCAACTGAATGATTGCCTTTTCTGGTAGGTGTATTCTCAGAAGTGGAAGCAAGCAATATGTTGACAGTTTCATCACAATCAGATGAATGGTGTTGCGGGTTAACTTTTGATATATTTATAAATCTTTTATATTCATTGATGTTCCATGATTTATGTTACGTATTCTGTGATGTATTATTCTCTGAAATAAACAGTGGTTGTTAAGTATTGGAATCACGGTGTTGTGTGTTCGTCATATTTGGTGCCGAAACTTGTGAAAAAATTACGATTTTTTACGCAATTTTGACGATAAAAAGCTTACTTCACGCTGCTGGAAGCGGGATACGACGTCGGACCACATCACAAGATAAGTCTATTCCAATATAATACGATTTTATGAACTCCTTGCCTCAAAAGAATGTTAGCAGTAACGGCATAATTCACGAACTTTGCTAATATCAAAAGTGTGAAATCTTTCGGTTTGAATAACTAATTGATAGGAAAAGATTCAATTACGCTTACGCCAACACAAAAGCAGTTCCTTAATAATGCCAGACGAGATAGATACCGGGAAACAGCTAACAAACTTTAAAAGAAAAAGAACTAGGGAGAGGACGAATGCTACGCGGTTTTGTACGGCTGTCGATGAACTTACGACAGAAAGTCCAATGGACGATTTTGAACACTACATAGAACGTCTTCAAGATACTTTAGAGAAGCTCACTTCCTTAGATGACGTTATTCACGACCTCTTAAGTGATGATGAATATGACGCAGACGTATCTATCTGTGAGGAATATATAGACAAAATTAAACACGCAATACATAAGGCTACAAAAGCAATCAATTGCAAGCTTTCAGCCGTAACATCGCAAATGAATATCACGTCACCTACAGTTCCCATACACTCCACTGCAGGCATGCATTCAGTAAAGCTACCTGCCATTAAGCTTGAACCATTTTGTGGAGATATCGAAATGTGGTCCCGCTTCTGGGAGCAATTTGAATCAACTATTGATAAAGACCCATCGCTTTCCACAGTTAATAAACCTGTTTTCCTTCGAGGGTATCTGTCAGGAGAACCGAAGTTGTTAGTAGATGGAATACCTATTACAGCTAACACATACGAAGAAACAAAGAAAATTTTACTGCATCGGTACGGAGATAACAACCGTATTATACAGGCGCACCTCGATTATTTGGATGCGCTACAGCCAGTACAGTCAGAGACACCTGAAACGCTGAACTGTACATTCCTAGAGTGTAACCGCCGTATTCAAGCGCTGCGTGCCCTGGGGGAAGATGTTGTAGCTTACGGCAAAGTTCTCACACCGAAAATTTTACGAGCATTTCCTGCCGAAATGTGTCAAAAATGGGTTATTCATGCTAGAAGAACCGAAATATCGGAAGGAGATGTATTGAAATTACTTAGTTTTTTGGAGGAAGAAGTTCAGGGTGCTCTTACTGCACAAAAAATTCGTGGAGAACAGCAACTATCTTCTAACTACACGCCCACTGCTGCGACATTTCACATAAATTCAAAACAAGCTAAAACCTCTCGGAAAATTAAACAAGATGTACAACCATATTGTATATTTTGTGACGCTCGCACTCATTGGGCTCAAGACTGCAATTTAGTAACAGACATCCAACAACGTATTGACAAATTAAAGCAAGATAATCGTTGTTTTATATGCCTAAAACGAGGTCATAGTGCTAAAACCTGCAGTAAGAGGGGGAAGGTTTCGTGTTCTAAGTGCAAGAAACGTCACCATAAAGCGATTTGTACTGATACTACCACTTCTAATTCACCTTCTCAGCAAGTTACCACTACTTCTGTAGGGAAAATCGATGTAAATTCAGCAGATTTTACATATCTTCAGACAGCTCGAGTTTGGGTCAGTGGACCAACAGGATTAAGCAGACTCACTCGCTGTGTTCTAGATAGTGGCAGTCAGTCGAGTTTCATTTCAAAGTTTCTCATTGATGAACTAGATTTAAAAACTTTAGAACATCGTGACATATCTGTCAATGCCTTTGAAATACCATGTGTAACTTCAATGTGTCGTAGAGTTGTAGAATTCACTCTGAAAGGAATATTTAAAAATTCCACAATATCTCTGACTGCATTTGAAAGCACATACTCATTTGCTGCTCACCCAACTGTCCCACCTGAAATAACAAAACAAGTGTATGATCGAAAACTTCAGTTAGCAGACCCAAAGGACGACACAGAAGATCTTCCTATTGAGATCCTTATTGGAGCAGATCACTATTGGAAAATCATTAAAGATTCCCCTCCTATTCGCTTAACACCATCCATTGTACTGATACCTTCAACTATGGGTTGGATTCTTAGTGGGTGTAAGTCAAACACCATGGCAAACCCTGTGATAACAAACTATGTTAGTTTGGATTCAATGACATCAACAGACAATATTTTAAGACGTTTCTGGGATTTAGAAACAATGGGAATCACAGCAGACCAAACAAAGACTCCAAATCCGAAAGAACTAGCTTTATTGCACGATTTCTCAAAATATTACTGCATTGAACCCAACATTATTGTGCCTGATAATCTCTCACTAGCAGAGAATAGATTTATTTCACTGGAGAAAAAGATTACAAAGGACACTAACTTAAAACACATTTATGAAATGCAAATGATAGACCACATAAGAAAGGGACATGTAGAGGTTGCCCCTCCTGAACAAACATCAAATGACATATTTTATTTGCCACATCATGCAGTAAAGAAAGAAAGATTAGGTGTTATCAAATGGAGGATTGTATTTGATGGTTCTTCCCACGAAAATGCTGTACATTCACTGAATGACTCTTTGGAAATTGGCCCTAATTTACTTCCAGATATTCTTTCAATATTATTAAGATTCCGATTATATCCAGTTGCTTTAATTGCTGATATTAAACAAGCTTTTCTACAGTTAGATCTACATAGAAAAGACCGAGACTTAACAAGGTTTTTTTGGTATAAAGTAATCATGGATAAACAAGGAAACTACATTACGACGAACGAAAAGATTACATACCGCTTCACCCGACTACCTTTTGGACTAACTTGTAGCCCCTTTCTTCTTGCAGCCACACTAAAAGAACTTGCTACAATGTACAAAAGGAATTTTCCTCAAGCTGCTTTTCTTGTTGAAAATAACATGTATATGGATGACTTTGTAGCAGGTGCTGAAGATGACAATGCTGTGACTTCCTTATATTATGAACTTATCTCACTTATGGGTATCATTAGCCTACCAATGGCAAAATGGGCCACAAACTCAAAACAACTGATTGAAATTTGGCAATCAGAAGGTGTCATAAATGTTACAGATACAGAGGTTCTAGGAATTCACTGGGATACATCGACTGATATGTTCAGTATTATCCACATTAATGTCATAAACTATATTAGAGATCGTCCTGCCACTAAGCGAGAAGTTCTTAGAAGCACTGCAAGATTCTATGACCCACTGGGTCTATTGTCACCTGTCTCTCTCACTGCAAAAATAATTTTCCAGGAAATTTGGTCAAGAGGGATTGAATGGGATGAGCTCTTACCTCCCGATCTTGGTAAACGTTGGCAAATGTGGGTATCAACCTTACCATCATGTTTGGACATGAAAGTCCCTCGATGGGTTGGTGTTTCTGAAGAGGCAAAAACGGAAATACATGTCTTTTCAGATGCATCAGAAAAGGCCTATGGAGCAGTGCTTTATCTACGATGCAGCACTTCAAACATGACATCAGTCAATTTAGTTTGCAGTAAAAACAGATTAGCCCCAATCAAGAAAATAACTCTTCCGCGACTGGAACTTCTGGCAACACTTCTTGGGTCGAGGTTACTTCACTATTTCTGCAAGGCCACACACTATGATGCAAATAACGCAACACTGTGGACTGGCTCAACTGTAGCCTTAGGATGGATACAACATGACCCTAATAGATGGAAGACATTTGTTTCAAACCGTGTTACAGAAATACAAAAATTAACAAATCCATCACAGTGGAGACATTGCCCCGGTGATCAAAACCCAGCTGATCTACTCTCCAGAGGTACCACAGCAGACAAACTTCAAAATTCCATTACATGGTTCCACGGTCCTGCTTGGTTAACAAAGAACAGAATGCATTGGCCAAGACTTAGGCAGAAAAACTTAGATTATTCCTTGCCAGAAAGAAAGAAACAAACAAACCAAGTCTTCATGGTAAAAACAAGACCTCCAATTTTAACAGCTACACGATATAGCAACTATTACAAACTGTTACGAGTTACAGGATGGATTCTTCGTTTTAAACGACAATTAATGAAACAAAATAAGACATTAGGAGAATTAACAGCAACAGAATTGCAAGAAGCACGTACTTATTGGATTCGTATTGTTCAACAACAACATTTTGCAGTTGAACTGCATGCTCTGCATAACAACTTGCCTCTGCCACAAAATTCTAAAATAGCTCGTTTTAATCCATTCCTGGATGATGGCCTTATTCGTATTGGTGGACGTCTATAGTTTGCAAAATTAACAAGAGAACAAATTCACCCAATACTTCTTGATGGACAGCATCATTTCACTCATTTACTAATCCGGCAAACTCACATTCGTCTGCACCACCTTGGGGTAAACATAGTGTTATCTGAGCTGAGGACAGAATTCTGGATTCTTAGAGCTCGTCAGACAATAAAACGTGTTCTACACTGTTGCCTACCTTGCAAGATGGTGAAAACTCGTTCTGTTCAAGAAATAGAGGCTCCATTACCCGCTGAACGGGTCTCAGCATTGAAACCATTTAAAGTCACAGGCATCGATTTTGCTGGTCCATTATACGTCAAACAAGGACATATAACAAAGAAAGCATATATTGCTCTGTTCACTTGTGCAACAACACGTGCCTTGCATTTGGAATTATGCTCAGATATGTCAACTGATAAATTTCTTCAAGCTCTACAAAGATTTGTGGGAAGAAGAGGCGTGCCTAGTACAATTTACACTGATAATGCTACTACCTTCCATTCCACCCACACAGAACTAAAAGAGCTCTGGCAGGCTCTCATGGCCAGCAAAACATACAAGTACCTTGCTCAGCAATCTATAACATGGAGATTCATTACCCCACACGCGCCTTGGTGGGGAGGATTTTGGGAACGAATGGTGGGTTCAGTCAAACGCTGCCTGAGAAAGGTTTTAGGACAGTCACAGATAGATGAAGAAGGTCTCAGCACAATCCTGGTCAGCATAGAAGCAGCACTAAATTCAAGACCAATCACACAAGGAGGAGAAGAAACTGAGCCACTGACACCTGCACATTTTCTTGTAGGTGAGCGACTGACAACGTTGCCCACAGGTCCAGAACCGACTGTCAGGAAGGATTTGTCCAAGGAGTTCCAACGGCAGCAACACATGGTAGAGCATTTTTGGAACAGGTGGAAGAAAGAATACCTGATCCTGCTCAAAAACTTCCATGAAACTCATCAACCTAGGACAGGTTCTGGGAGACTACATTTGGGTGATGTTGTACTTCTAAAGGAAGATGTTCGTCCACGTCACATGTGGAAGAAGGCGCGGATAGAAGATCTTCATGAGGGAAGAGATGGGAAGATACGAACTGTCACGTTACGAACTTCAGATGGAACCATAATCTCACGGCCCATTCAGCTGGTCATTCCTCTGGAAATTGACCAGGGTGGGGAGGATGTTGCGGGTTAACTTTTGATATATTTATAAATCTTTTATATTCATTGATGTTCCATGATTTATGTTACGTATTCTGTGATGTATTATTCTCTGAAATAAACAGTGGTTGTTAAGTATTGGAATCACGGTGTTGTGTGTTCGTCATAAATGGTATGGCAGTGCATAAAATACAAATAAACATAGACATTTATTTTTATATATATCAGATAATTCCACACTAGATACAATAATTTTTAAGTATATGAATCGCCTAGTGTGAGTAAAGAGAACTGAATCCTCAATTTTTACACACATCCAATTCTCCTTTGCAGCATTCTGCTTCCATGTTTGCAACTGTTTTTCTCTATTCAAATGTCTAATGTGAATAAATGTTCTCGATATTGCAAAAAAGCTTATGTCTTCGTGCACCAAAGGAAACTTTGGTTTAATGATCGACAACAGAATTTTATCTACTGGCACTTCGAAATGGTATGCTCATGAAAACTAGAAAATATAATTTCGAACTGTTTTACTATGTTCACCCGGTCAATTGTCGGATTTAAAAGAGCTCCTCGAGAAACAGTAGATATCCAAGAATCAGAAGGTGTTCCATGATCTGAGTACATTTCAGTTTGGGATCCCAAGAATTTATCAACAGCTCGACACTTAAATGCAAGATAGCCTACCAGATAGTGAACAAGAGAAACATCTCCTGCCCCAGAGTTTGTTTCTTCGATTTCGTCGATTGTTCTCAGGGATTCTTCCTCCCCTTCCATAAAATGTCCAATGTCACAATTACTTGCACACTGAGCTTTCACTTGGTCTTCTTGTGTCACGTCAATACAAAGTTCAGTGGCAATGAATTTTATGGATTCATCATCGTGCATTTCGGTGTCTGTAGCAACTGTACTGATACTCTGATCAGCAAATGATAATGGAACGTCGTTTGTATTTCCTGTTAAAACAAGAAGCCGAAATTTATGCTTTACCTCCACTGCAGTAGGATTATTATAGAAAGCAGCAAGACCTCGAATTTGCCGGCCGCAGTGGCCGAGGGGACTGCGGTGCGCCAATCACAGTCTGCACAGCTACTACTGTTGGGGGTTCGAATCCACCCTCGGGCATGAATATTTGAGCCATCCTTAGTATTAGCTAATTCATAAGTAGTTTGTAAGTTTAGGGACTGATGACCCCATAGTTAAGTCCCATAAGCTCTACAAACATTTGAACATTTGAACCTCGAATGCTCAAAAAATAATTTTCTAGACAGTCTTGATTGAGTCGAGATGTTAAGATATACCTTCCTTTATCTTTTTTTATACCTTCAAATAATCCTAGAAGTGACATGATGGAAATGACAGACCTCTTTTGAAATGGCAACAAACCCTTTCTATTTCCAAAACGCATGTTACGGCAAACATCACGAAATCTTTTTAAGGTGTTCCCATAACTTGAAAGATTATGACCGAATCCACTACATGGAAGGTTGCCATGGTCTAAAGGGACTAGAGTTTAACATGCTGCACACATCACCTGACAATTCAAAGAGAATACTTTCATGTTTCCTTCCTAGAACATGCAATAGAGCCTTTGCCATGTGGTGAGAAAATAAACGAGTGCCCATCCTAACATTTTGTTGCAGTCTCTACCTGTGACACTGTGTGTTTCAGATAAGTGGTGCATTATTTCAGATGACCTTCTGACTGTTTAAAAGGCTCTCACTTAACTTCTTTGTCACTGATGTTCCATTTGATAGAACTACTCCTTCATCTAAAAAGTGGTTTCTAAGAAGCTGAATTTGAGCAGGAAAATTGATACAAAATATCATGGGGTGTCTACTTAAAAAAAATACATCTTTACATTAAACTTGCCTCCCCCCTCCATAAAAACAAATGGTATGTTCGCCACTGATGTAGGGCAATGTATTAAACTTTCATTCCTTATCAGCAACTTTACTGTTGGTTTCAGTTGTATGTATATGTCCATACCAGTTTGGTAAATGCTGCAAGGGAACTGCATTAGCTTTAAGTTTCTTCTTTATTGGTAAACCAAGGAGTTCGCTCTTTAAATCATGCTCGTAATCCTCTGGGAGAAAATTAATAGAGCACATAGGTGCATTGATAACATTGATTTTATCTGCATGCTTGCAATGAGCAGTCCATTCCTTTTGTAGATCATTTGTAGGAAGTTGATGATATATTATGACACAAGTTTTGCAGTTGAAACTGCATAATTACTTGTGTTTTTAGTCATAGCTTGCATTAGGCTATTACAATAAATTATTATTAAACAGAGTGTCTAGACTGTACATGTGTCATTGCATATTGCCGGCTATCTGATGAGACCACCGTTTATTGTTGGCCTTGCTGTCTGGTGTAGGGCACCTGGATATAGTCGGACATGCGCATCCACCATTTTTGTTCCTTCGTGTCGATGCGAGATGCAACATAGGGCAGTCAGTATGCTTTTAGCATAGTGGCTGTGCAGCTGCGATTTGTTTTAATTGTTCAGAAAATGGTTTGTTTCTCCGTGCTCCCTGAAAGCTGTGAAGTATAGATAGTAAACTGTCATCGTGAGAAATAGACACCAAGAAGGACTTCAAAAACTATGCGAAATGGATTAAATCATTTGTAATTATGCACGATTTCAACACACTGTGGCAGGCTTCAACACTTATGTTTTAGCGAAGGATATGATGTAACAACTTCTGTTACCGACTTTTTTTTATACATATGTTAGCGATAACAAACGGTAGCAACATATAGACTAAAACAATATTAATTACTCTTAAAGGTGCATGCTGCTTTTACTTATTACAACCATGTTCGAAACTACTGCAATGTTAACATGCACGAACTTCTGTGAGCCTACATCGTAGCTAGTTCTAGTTTACTGGCAAACCATCTATCTCCAAATTGGACCCTTCTTATTCGCCTAATTGTGGTAATCGGTTTTTAATGACTTAATTAGGTGCTTTTTGCTTTATGTCATAACTTAAAACCTCTTAAACATTAACGTTTTTTCGTATTAACTCATTAAAAGAACTAATTTTTAGTTTCATTTTTAAGACAGACAATTTGAAAAAAGTAGAGCAAATGGTTGGAAACTATTCAATTTGACAACAGTAACAGCTAGTTCCAGTGATACATCCCTCTCCTATACATAATTTTTTTTATTGAATCCTAGTTTATCATGGTAATATAATTTCATAACTTGTGCATTGAAAAATCACTTTATATGAATTTTGCAAAATATTTCGTAAAAAAGCACTCACCTGAGTTATATTCTGATCAAATTTATCCCATCACATTCGAAAACTTAGTTACAGCAAAGCTATGGAAGTGTATCTGGCGTCCAATAAAACTTTGTTGACCATTGCTCCCGATACACACCCAGCTGAGCGAATTCCAAAATAATATATTTAATGATTTTTCAAGCTGTATTAAAATAATTTATTATGACCAAACCTTCATTTACTCCTTGGGTATGTACTGGAAGTGAAGCAAGCATTATTTCAAAGCAATAACTGCGAAGAACTCCGCATCTGAGAAGCTCACGCTGTCACCGCTTGGAACAAAGATGGCCGGCCGCGGTGGCCGAGGAGACTGAGGCGCTCCAGTCATGGTCTGCATGGCCGCTACTATCGGGGGTTCGAATCCCCCCTCGGGCATGGATATTTCTGCCGTCCTTAGGATTAGCTAGTTCACAAGTAGTTTGTAAGTTTAGGGACTGATGACCCCATAGTTAAGTCCCATAAGCTTAACAAACATTTGAACATTTTGAACAAAGATGGCGGCGGAAGTTGATGCTACAGCAGAAGTTGATATGCACGCCCGTCTCTATGTAGGTGCCCTAGTCAACATCGTCTAGTTACAAGGCCTGACAATAAGTATGTATCACATCACACCAATAGGCAGCCATCACAAGCTCACTGGATGGCACTACGAGGCAGTGGGCTGTGCCCCAACTGCCAGCCACTCAGCTAGCGCTTGCAGCCTATCGGTGTGACGTAACACGGACTTGTTGTGAGGCTTTGTATCTAGAGGTTCATTCCAGCAGCTGCCAGATTGCTTGACGTACATGGGCAAAGCTGAATGTGTGTTCCAGCAGCGCCTTCTCCCGCTTCTGGCTACTTGGAGTGTGGCTGTTTGGTGTTCCAGCAGTTGCCGTAAGCAGCCAGATGCTACTCGGGAAAAAAAAAAAAAAAAAAAAATATTATAATTCGCCGGCCGCGATGGCTGAGGGTACTGTGGCGCGCCAGTCACGGTCTTCACGGCCACTATGGTCGGGGGCTCGAATCTGCTCTTGGGCATGGATATTTGTGCCGTCCTTAGTGTTAGCTAGTTCATAAGTAGTTTGTAAGCTTAGGAGCTGGTGACCCCGTAGCTAAGTCCCATAAGCTATACAAACATTTGAACATTTTTTGAAAAATATTTCTGGTGCGCTTAAGCTGCCAATTTGCGCATACACAGAAATGTCTGAGTTAGAGTGGGGATAGCAATCATGTGATACGTATGTGTGTTTTAGCGTATTTTTCGATTATTTCAAAGTCACTGCAATCGCATTTGAGATTAGATATTTCTCGTTAACAATTCTTTGTTATTAGGAAGGAAAGTATTTTAATTACTCCTTTAAACTCACCTTCGCCTGCATCCAGAAACAGTACTAAAAGAGTTCCAGGAGTGCAAGTATCAAACAAGGGTTTTTACGTCATACTGGCTGTGCATGCGCAGTAACACCTGTTTCTTAGTGCTTGAAAGTAGCTGTCTGGCAGCTGATGGATCGAACCTTAGAAGGTATTGCCCTAGTCTGCCGGGTGACGTCTCAACACGAAAGGCAGTGTGGGAAATTTAGCCGCAGCGCACCCGGAATGACCTACCTTATATTCACCTCGTTTACATGGGTTCCCAAAACCGGATTTCGTAAACCGATTTCCCAATTCTGCATTTGGTAGGACATGCCAACACTCCAAAATCGATTCTGGAAATCAGTTTCTCTAAAGTGATTTTCCAGTTCCACAACCGATTCTCATGACCATGTAAACGCATCCGTTTTTGAAGCGTTCTTGGCTTGTCAGATTGTGTTATCTTGTTAAGAATTTTCTGCACATATGGAAAGAGTGATATTTTCTAATGTGAAATAAAAGTATAAATATTAGAGTGAACATGTGTATTTAAATAAAGAAAAATAACGATTGTGCGGACTATGCCCCCTGTCCATTACTCCAATTTCCTGCAGGTGAACCTGTATTTTCACAAAGGAACTGATCTAATTGCGTATCCGCACTGGAATTGTGCCCTGACATGATACTGACGTGACAGTAATTTGGATTGGCCTTTAGTAACATTTCAGACTTCGTGTGTGGAAACGCTTACATACATGCAGGGAGTGGTGATGAGGGAATCCGCATGTACAGATACCATATTTGTAAATATGAAAATGCACCTTTTTGCATAAATGTAAACCATTGTCTTTTCTGTATTTTGCTGAACATTTCTCTTTAATTTGCATGTATGCATTTGTTTCTAGTGATGGGAATTAAATTAATTCTGCAGGTGATTTTATTTCATTTTTATAGCATTTTACTCTTGCGTTCAGCGGGAGTATACGTTAGCGGCGGAAAAATACACTTCCGTTTTGGACCAGAGACTATAAACAGAACGGATACAATCTTTGGCACGATGCGACAGGCGCCATTTTAAATTGAGCTTATTCAGAAATTGTGAACTTCAAACATTAAGAATGCGATAGGGATGCCCTTCAGAGTAATCATGAAAATGCTTACCTTATAAATAAATAGTAATTTGTAACGAATTAACAACATAACTATTCAAGTGTACCTATATGTAATCACGAGCCCTCTAGAACATATGTAATTGTAGTGTAATGGATAGCGTTCCGGATTATGCCTATCCTAATATTTTTATTTTCGTCTTTATGTTTTTAAATGCCTTCTCTGAATGTATTAAAAATTAGTTCTACGTTTCTGTCTTTTATTTACATTTACAACTAATTAGAAAACATAGGACGAAACAGTTATTTGGATAGTGATTTCCAAATATGTGACGATTTCCGAGTGTGTGTTTAGGGGAATACTGCCCTAATAACAAATCACTGTAAATGTAATATTTTCGGATGGGTAATATCACTTAACAAAGTACGCTGAGAAGGATAAATATTTCTGTATTTGAAACTTGACAGTAGACATTATTCATTGGTGGGGTCATTAATAAAGAAAACGTTGATATCCTAACACAGGTTTGTCTGAGTAATGTGGTAATACAAATATTTTAATGCAGCTTCTTATTCATCTGCAGAACAGGGGCTAATGACACAGTGTGCATTAAAATGTTTTATTGTGGGTACAACGTAGGTACAATCCAAACAATCTATTGGTATCGGCAATTATAAGATAAATAACGGTCGTAGCAACTGTAACTTCAAGATAATGAGAAAAACAGATGTTTAAAGACGTTCTTATCTATTGTACATTTTAAGCTTTTGTGGCTGTTTGTTGACATGCTGTCGAAGTTTGAGGTCAGTCAGACGTTTCACCCCATTATGAGTTGTTGACATTGCCCAAGTTTCACCCTCCAACAGCAATGAAGTATAAAATTTTAACAGTGCTACCCAATCTGAATCTAAATTGTTGGTAGCGAAACATAAGTTGTAAAATCAAACAAACGTTGGCTGAAAACTCAGAAGACAGCAGGCCCTAAGTACAACATTGATTGTGGGTGGGTACACGATTTTATTATTGAATATTTATTTTCAAAATAATTAGTTGAATAGTCAATGAAAGATACATACTGTCTATGAAACTGTTATTTTCCACTCGGACAGGAAAGAATATTTCGTAATACTTAAAGAAACACCAAGCTATTTCGCGAGTAATGAACAGACTGAGGTCAACACTGCCCCAGTTGCAACACAAAATATCATGATCGTCTGCTTGTTTTCATTCTGAGCTGTCACTTTTGCGTTGCGTAGCCTCCTCGAAGATCTTGAAGACACAGATACTATACTTCTGACTGCGAAATTACAGGCACTTCCGGTTGGTATTTTTCCGCCGCTAACGTCAGATTTCAGCGGGTTTGCGGGGATACTGGCGGGAAATTTTGTTGTCTGTGTTGGCCAGCTTGCTTTCAAGCGGAAGGTGTTCAAGCGGCAATTTAAGTAGCAAAATTAGTGATCTACATTCTACCCAGCTAACGAAGATATTTCAACCAAGCGGATGTTCTTAGTTTGCGTGACAGTATCGTGGAAAAGTGCCAAGCATTGGTTTAGCCCGTATTGCTTGAAGCATATCGGAAAAGAATAGCGTAGATCCTAACAATACTGCTATACGTAATTGTTTTATGAGTGATGTTCACCCATTTTTTGTGCCGTGAGTTACTGACCACCACCTCTCAGTACATGTTTTCTTTATTTGTCGTTACCTTTCACAACCTTATTTTTCAATGTCTCGTGGCGAATTATAGTGATTTAACCATTATTCTGCCACAAAAGTTTTCAACTCTCTACCGTCAGATGTCCGTTCTGCCCACATTTAAACTAAAGTTAAGTAAATGCCCAGCGTTAAAGTTCTTTCACTCCTTTAATGAAGATCTGCATACGAATAAATTATTATGCGAATTGTATTTATGTTTCTAAACTTTCTGTTTCAATGTGTTGTTATGTTAGGTAATGTAGCCTATTGTCTTTAATAATTGCTTTGTTAATTGATCTCTGCCTTACCAAAATTTTGCATCCTTCAACCTTTCCATTTTACATGTATTAAGAGAAGTTACATGGAAGACAACAACAGCAATCCCTACCCCCAGGCAATCTTGTCTATTTACTGTATTTCAAATGAAAATATCAATATATAGTGCACATATGGAAAGTTAAATTATTCTCATAAAAGCCTTTTGAATATAAGAAACACATGTATGTCATGATTAGACACACATTTTTCACCCTTTTCTTAAGACAGCAGTGATACAAAGAGACTGAAGGAAAGAATGTTAGGGCAACACTTATAGTATCTCTAATATCCTGTGGCTTGGGTAGTTTAACATAAGTTGATTTTTGCCTTTTTATTGAATAAGTTATTTTAATCAGAACATACTGCATACAAATTCATCATAATAACAAGTGGATGGATGAATTTTTTCGGTGCCTTCACTGCCCTTCAAATGTTTTTATACATACACTGGCTTTGCAAATATCACGAGATATTCATCTAGTATTCTGTGGGGCCTTCCTCTACATTTACACACTCTTCAGAAGTGAATCTAAAAGTGCATGCTACTACTTTGGATGCTGTTGACACCATATAGTTTGCAGAGTGACAACTAATTTTGGTCTGTGCGCAACAGATCAAAATTTTGACTTTGCCTGAGGTGCAGGAATTCAGCTGTATACGTTAAATCATGTCCAGGGTGTATAATGAGTGGTTGAATGAGGGTGTCACATTGACAACAGATGAACTGGCCATCCAACTATCCTCAATGACTGACTGCTAACATTGTCAGTACTGGAACAAAGAGTAACCAGTCGTGGCTCAATTAAACACCATACCAGCTAGACAGATCTCCCTGTAGGCACATGGGTACCATGGGGTTTGGGAACCTACACAGCACACGGGTGCCAGTTATCATGTCATTGGACACAATGCTTTGCATTTGTCACCAATCACCAGGGCTGGACGTTTTAGCAGTGGCAAAATACGACACGGTTGGTAAAATCACTATTTCAACTTCACCATGCAAATATGGGGCACTGATCGTGTTACAACTAGCCTAGCTTTGTACTTTCCATTGTCCTTTTTCTTCAAAATCCATTTTCCTGTAAGTATTTCTTTTCCATGAGCCATTTCTTTATCCATCAGAGTCCATGTTTCATTTTTCTTCAGTGATTATTTCTCTTCATTTATAGCCTTCATCCAGTTTTCTTTGTCTTCATTTTCAGTACACTCCTTGTATGTGAGCATAACATAATCATCATATCTCTTTGGCAAATGTATCTGACATTTTGGTCCCTGATATGTTTCTGTATCTTCTTCGTGATCTCTTCTTTCTTCATCTGGGTCATGTCTTCTTTCTTCTTCTTCATCAAAATCTTCTGGTCTTTCTTCTTCTTCAGTTAGATTTATTCCTTCTTCTTTGCTTTCTTCTTCTGTCTTCATACTGATGAGTAAATTCAACATCTCTTGCTTCAGTGAAATTTCCTTTCTTACGATTCCAAATGACATAGCCATTGTCTGTATATCCCACAAGAACACCTCTTTCACCTTTTACACTCAGTTTCTTTAAATACCCAAGACTTTTTGTGAACATGACAGATCCAAAAATACCCAGTCTAGAAAATTTGTTCTTCTTCCATTCCACATTTGAGCAGGAGTCACGTCAACAGCAGTAGTAGGACTTTTGTTCATAAGATAAGCTGCTGTTAGAACTGCATAGCCCCACATTTTATTTCCAATTCTTGAATCAAACATCATGGCCCTTACTTTGTTCATGATAGTAAGATTAATTCTTTCTGCTTTGCCATTCAGTTGAGGAGACTGTTTAATAGTGTAGTCTATCACTATACCCATATTTTTACACCATTCTTTAAAATCAGCACTTCTGTACTCTCCTCTGTCACATCTTATTTTTTCTGTCTTCAGATTAAAATGAGCTTCACTTTCACTTACATATTCCTTGATGTAATTTTCTGTTTCATCTTTTGTATGCAAAAAAATGCACTTTCAAGAAATATGTGTAATCATCAAGACATGTTAAAAATATTCTTCATTATGGTAAGATGATGGGCTTATCTTACCACGTACATCAGTGTGAATAATTTCCAGAGGTCTTGTTGGTTTGTACCGCACTGTGTTGAATGGTTTTCTTACCTGCTTTGCCATGACACAAGTTTCACAACAAGGCATTTCTTCTTCTCACACAATGTTGTCCACTCCATCACACAATTCTGTTTGTGTTTTTTTTTTTTTTTTTTTTTTTTTTTTTTTTTTTTTTTTTTTTTTAGATAACTATAATTCAGGTGTCCTAGTTTTTTGTGCCACTCTACGACTTTCTTATTTGTTTCAGCAGTACTTCTTTTATAGTCCTCTTTGATATTGATGATATACAGTCCATTTTCTGTTTTATTGCCTTCTAAAATAACATTTCCATCTTTCACAATCTTCACCTTTTCCTTGTCAAATATTGTCACTCCCCCTTTTTCAGTAATGACATTTACTGACAACAATTTTCTTGACAGTTCTGGAACATGTATTACATTTGTCAACATCACCTGGCGTGATTCAACTGTGCCAACAAGATTAGAATATATAAAATTTCCATCTGCAATCTTAATTTTTGTACCTTCACAGCTCTTTACATTTGACATAATTTTCATTTCATCTGGCATATGCTCATTACTCCCACTGTCTGCAACAAACTCTGTATCTATTTCATTAATTTCCTTTTCTTGATTTTCTGTCATAAGGACTTCTGAGAGAAAAACTGTCTTTGGTGCTGTCTTCATCTTCTCATGGTCTTCCTTAAAGAAGCATTTTTCTGCTGGATGATTTGTTTTTTTCACAGTATTTGCATGGAGGCAGTACCTGTTTTGCCCAACACCCTTCCAAATTATGTTTTCCATGTGTAGAACACTATTTTGTTATTGTTATCAGTAAGTTTCTTTTTACATTCACTTACAAAGTGACCTGAACCTCCACATCCAAAACACTTCGCTGTTTTCGTACCTTTTTTATTCTGATTTTTCTTCTTGTAAACTGCAACACATATTTCTTCAGTTTTCTTTATTTTATCCTCTTCAGATTGAAGTCTTGATTTCAGGTTTTCCAGTGTTTTTTCCTTACTGCAAGTGTAGTCCCAAGCACTTCCAAAATGTTTATATTCATCCGGCAATTTCGTCATTATTCTTGTAATCAACGCTGTTTCGTCAATATTTTGCCCTAGGCAGTTCAATCTGAAAGCTAGGGTTTGCACTTGAGCAATATTGGACATTACGTCTTGATTTCTGTCGCATTAAAAATTGTAGAACTCACCAAGTAATTGCGTCTTCTATTGGTCTGTATTTTTCTGATATATCTTTGTAAGTATCATACATCTGTTTAGACATTTCACAGGTAAGGATGTGTGTTTTTACGTTCACATCTATAGTTCTCAAAATGAAGTATTTTGAAAGTGCGTCTTTTTATTCCCATGCAGATATTGTTTCTTTTTTGGGTTGCGCCCTTCCATACCCACTGAGGCCTTTTGCCATGAACATCACATTTTTTTTTTTTCAAACACAACACGCAAGTCGTTTTCACAGAAAGACACAGTCTATTAACACTCGTAAATTTTCACTGTATTTTTTTCCAGATTTGTAGCACGTCCTGGGCCCATAACCTGTCAAGATAAGTAGCTAAAAATCTGGTTTCATATTTCTTAGTTGAGGTATTTTGTTTTAGTACGAAGCACAAACATCTTTCTGGAAAAAGCAACTTCATTAGTAACTGCTGTTTTATTTATTTCTTCTTCCATAGCAGCTAGCTCACACTACTTACATAACACAAAATAAATATAGTAATGCCAACTGTGGCTTTCATTAAAAATTAACATATTGTCTTTGATTACTGCACTTTGTCTTTAAATATCAACAATTTTTGCCCATCCTGATGGTTCTGCAGTATTTCAAGATGATGACACATCGCTCTTACACCACCTGGGAGTGCCAAAGTGTGAGATGACCAACCAGGAGCATATTTTTGAATTCCTTTGAACATATCAGGGATATGTTTGAACACAGTCTCCTTGTCATCGATCTTGTGACCATAAACAAATCAGAATTGGCTGTCACTCTGCTTGTGGTTTGGTGTCATCTGCATCCAGAGGAGAATCAGAGACTTGCAGATTTACTTCCATTGCATTTGATTGCTGTCTGCAGGGCCTGAAAAGGCTACATATGGTGATGAGAGGCTTATCTCATAGAAATTTGCAAAGTCATTTATGTTTTCTTCCTTACTCGGAAAAACCACTTTGATGTACATTGCAGAGAGTACTTTCCATTATACTACATATGTGGGCTTCTTTCTGTTCCAGTCACATAGGGAGTGCTGAAAGAATCATACCGACACTCCCAGTGATATTCTCTTATAGGCCAACACTGCAACAGTAGTGATCCAAGCGGCCAGGAAGCTACATTTCTGAATATGATATCGGATGGGAGTTGTAATGGATTTAGTCCTAGTGAACCCATTTGTCTTTGTTAATGAAGTATTCGATACCCTTTACATCTATGTATGTAACATTAGAAGGGCCACCAATGTGTAGTTATTTTCTAAATCCATAGGCTACAGATACTATAATTTTGTTTGTACCATAATTAACGATTAATGATGAAAATTCTCCTCAGAGATGATAAATATTGTTGAAACGAGATAGAATGGCTGGCCAGTACTTACCATTGTGCTGTACCGCCGATAGTAACACAAATGAAGAAACAGAAAAAAAGGGGACAAAAAGGACAAGCTTTCGGTACAGAGTTCCTTCGTCAGGTGGGAGAGAAGGGAGGAAGAAAGGATGGGAACAGAAGGGAAAGGTGGTTCACCTGTCCAATGGTTCCTACCCCTGCAACCGATCCCGCTGCAAAACCTGTCCAATGCATCCTCCCACTACCACATACTCCAGCCCCACCACAGGAAAAACCTACCCGATTCAAGGCAGGGCCACATGTGAGACAACACGTCATATACCAGCTGACATGTGTCCACTATTCAGCCTTTTATGTTGGTATGACTACTAACAAATTGGCTGAGCGGATGAATGGGCACAGACGGACTGTTCACCTGGGGAACACCCAATATCCTGTGGCAGAACATGCCCTCCAGCGTAACTCCAGGGACCTGGGCACGTGTTACACCACACGTGCCATTTGGATAGTACCAACAAACACCAGTCCCTCAGAGCTACGGAGGTGGGAACTTGCCCTCCAACATATCCTCTCCTCCTGCCACCCCCCTGGCCTAAATCTACGCTAACCCCTCCCCTTCCTCCATCCTCAGCTCACCTATTCATTATCCGTTTCTTACCTCTCTCTCTCTCTCTCTCTCTCTCTCAACCTCTCCCTCCCGCCCTCTCGCTCTCTCTGTCATTCTCTCTCTCTCTCTCTCTCTCTCTCTCTCTCTCTCTCTCTCTCTGTCTCTGTGGTGTGTGTGTGTGTGTGTGTGTGTGTGTGTGTGTGTGTGTGTGTCCATCCATATTTCCCTGTTAATGAAAAACGTTTTAGACACCCCCCCCCCTCCGCCCCTCCTACACCCCTCAGCATCATTCATTTCACTCATCTTCTCTTCTCTTTCCTACTTGATCTTTCCTCTTTGGTTATATTCATCCTCTCTGGCTTGGCTCAGTACATACATGCAGTATCTCTGAAGTCCACACTACCAAAACACCATCTTCATGACCTAGGTCGTGAACCACCTTTCCCTTCTGTTCCCATCCTTTCTTCCTCTCTTCTAGGTGAACCACCTTTCCCTTCTGTTCCCATCCTTTCTTCCTCCCTTCTCTCCCACCTGACGAAGGAACTCTGTTCTGAAAGCTTGTCCTTTTTGTCCCCTTTTTTCTGTTTCTTCATTTGTGTTACTATCGGCGGTACAGCAGAATGGTAAGTACTGGCCAGCCATTCTATCTTGTTTCAACAATATTTATACCATAATTACTTAGACAGTTCTTTATCTGTCATCATTTTCATTCCAAATTTGTTGCAATATTAATGGAGTTCGCTTTGACACTGCATAATTATATTGCAGTGCAAATAAAGTTATAAAAATACTTTATCATACCTTTAATTTTTTACCGTCTTGACCATTTCCTGTCAAATTACTTTTGTTTACTTACAGTTTATAAAAGACTTTTAATAACATCGTTGGCTGGTAACATGATGCAGTTACACAATTACTACAAGAATATAATTACTAACATTTTCTGAAGTTACGTAATGTATCTTAAACAGTGTGACATATTCAGTTTGTAACAAAATGATATAGCTGTTCCATTATTTTACATATATGTTTAGTATATAAATTTTTTACAATTTATAAATATTTACAAAATTGTCTACTGTTTGTGATGATTGGTCTGACGTGTATCTCATGTGTGAAAGTCGTCTAATTACAGAAGCATAATTCAGGAATGTAATACAGGGTGTACAGCAATAAGTAATTTTCAAATTCAAGGTTTTTTTCCCGGATTTTCCAAGGAATAATCTTTTTTTCCAGGTTCATTTATTAACTTGACATAAAAAATAGAAGGACAAACAATTATTATTCTTTATTTTTCAAAAGAGAGAGATTGGCTGGCCAGTACTTACCTTTGTACTGTACGGCCGATAGTTACACAAATGAAGAAACAGAAAAAAAGGTGACAAAAAAGGATTAGTTTTCGGAACACAGTTCCTTTCTCAGGTGGGAGAGAAGAAAAAAGAGGGAAGAAAAAAGGATGGAAACGGAAGAGAAAGATAATTCATGACCTAGGCCATGAAGAGAGAGAGAGAGAGAGAGAGAGAGAGAGAGAGAGAGAGAGAGAGAGAGAGAGGTGGGTACGGAAGGGATAATGAATAGGTGAGCTGAGGATGGAGGAAGGGGAGGGGTTAGCATAGATTTAGGCCGGGGTGGTGGCGGGAGGAGAGGATATGTTGGAGGGCAACAGATCCTCTCCATCTTTCCCTGGTAATGAAAACCTTTTTAGACAACCCCGCACCCCTCCTACACCCCTCAGCATCATTCAGTTCACTCCTCTTCTCTTTACTACTTGATCTTTCCTCTTTTGTTATATATATCCTCTCTGTCTTGCCTCAGTATGAACATGCAGTATCTCTGACGTCCACACTCCTGAAACACCACCTTACTGGCCTAGGTCGTGAATTACCTTTCTCTTCCGTTTCCATCCTTTTTTCTTCCCTTCTCTCCCACCTGAGGAAGGAACTGTGTTCCGAAAGCTAGTCCTTTTTCGTTCCCTTTCTTTCTGTTTCTTCATTTGTGTAACTATCGGCTGTACAGCACAAAGGTAAGTATTGGCCAGCCAATCTCTCTCTTTTGAAAAATAATTTATCATCTCTGAAGAGAATTTTCATCATTAATCAATTATTATTCTTCAACAGTTTTTCTACATATCTTCAACTGCTTACAAATCAAAAGTGCTGAATATATGAGTGCATTTGAAGGAAATCATTTTGTATTTTCATAAACAGTGTGAACGATAGTTTGTATATGTGTGGTTTTTTGTACATTGGAAACAGCAAAGTACGTTATAACCTCAAAAAAAAAAAGACAGTACACTGCAAGTGATATTTGTGCTTGACAACACGATTAAATTCTCAAAACCCTTTGTCAAACATGTGAAAAGAAATAAAAGCCTGGAAAAAATTCATAACTGGTTCAGTGTTTCATTATTTAAAAAATGAATGTCACAGATGCAGCCTTCGCCAAAACAATTATGACGAATAAAATGATGTCAAATTTTCTTATGAAGTTACAAGTTTCAATTACACTTTGAAATTCAGATAATGTTTATTACATAATAAAAACCAGCCCTGCCTAGTGATGTCTATTATATTGTATACCGTAAGAAAACTACAAAAATGCAAGTGCGGACCTATAAGCAAATTTTAGCACTAAAAAGTTATTTCCTGTATTTTACACCATTTTTTAAAATCCCCTGAAAAACATTAAGTCAGAGTTCCACTGTATTTATATTTCACACTTATGCCGGTAGTGTGACTTGAATAGCATATTGTAGCATATCAGTATCATAGCCAATGATCTATTACAGTTAAGTTTTCCGTTTGTGAGAAACGAATGTAGCAAGTGAAGAAATTCTAAGACAACGCACACTGTTGATTAGAATGAATTTGCCCAAAACATGACACGAGTATATTTTCTAAGTTTTTGAGCAGTTTGCCTGTGGCTAAGCCATGTCTCCACCATATCCTTTCTTCCAGGAGTGCTAGTCTTGCAAGTTTCGCAAGAGAGCTTCTGTGAAGTTTGGAAAGTAGGAGGCGAGGTACTGGCGGAAGTAAAGTTGTGAGGCAGCATCGTGAGTCGTGTCGGGGTAGCTCAGTGGTAGAGCACTTGCCCGCGAAAGGCAAAGGTCCCAGGTTCGAGTCCCGGTTCCGGCACACAATTTTAATCTGCCAGGAAGTTTCAGTTTACCTGTACTTTTTTAAATTTAAAAACATTGCTTTTAAATTGAAATGTTTGTAATCCTATGGGACCAAACTACGTTGGTCATCAGTCCCTAGTCTTACAAACCACTGAAACTAAGTTAAACTAACCTGAGGACAACACACACATCCATGCCCGAGGGAGGATTCTAACCTCCGATGCAGGAGGCCGCGCGATCCATAACATGGCGCTCCAGACCACTTGGCTACTCCTGCGCGGCTGCTTTTAAATGTATTAAAAATTTTCTCAAGTGTTATACATTGATTTTTTTGTTTGACTTTTTAATGGCTATGCAACAATACTGATAATTATGGATTAAAGAACGTAATTGTGGATCTTTGTCTACATTTTGGATTACTCACATTCTCAAAACTCATCATAATAAGCATGGAAAACTACATTTGTATAAACAGTGCCGCAGCGGAGCTGCTGAGCGCATTGAGACACTATGCTACGATGCGCGAGGCCATTCTCTGTCAGGGGTTGGAATCCCCCCTTGGGCATGGATGTTTGTGTCGTCTTTAGTGTAAGTTAGGTCATAAGTAGTTTGTAGATTTAGGGACTGATGACCCCCAGTTAACTCGCTTAAGCTTAACAAACATTTCAACATTTTTTTATAAACAGTAGGTGCGAAGGCTGATGGGAGCAATCATAAATTACAGTCGCGCCCATCAGTTACTGCCCCATATGGCAACTTAGTGCGACCTATAAACAATGAAACGCGAATTACGCTTTCCAATAAACATAGAAAATATCAAGAAACTTTACTGTGTCACATTTTAAACACAACTTGAAGGCTAACATTATGCCAGCTCCAATTTATGTCAATTACGTAAGTTTTTAATTCCTGGTTCATGGTTTCATAAAACGTAAATCGCAAGAAAAATTGTGTGAAAGGTGAGAAAATGTAAAATCCGGCAATGTAAAAGTGGAGTTTCACTGTACATGAAATTAGAGAAAATATAAAAAATTCAAGGTTTTTGAGTGAAATTCAAGGGTTTTTCCAGGTTTTTTCCCGATTTCAAAAATTCCAGGTTTTCAAGAGTTCAAGGTTCGCTGGACTTCCTGTAATAGTTAAAACTTTTTTTCTGGAACTTTCTAGAAGCTAATATGTTCTATAAATACGAGTTTCAGTCTTTAGTTCAGCTCATTGATTGTAATACCGACTTGCAGTATCTGTTTATTTTATACTCATGCAAATTTGTTTTTGAAGATAATAAATATGTCAAACATGCAGCAATGTATTTCCATTTACTCTAAAGAACCCAGGCTGCCAGATTAAATAGTTTCAGGATGACATTGATACTACAAAGAAGCTGATCAACACAACAGTTTTTTCTGCATCAGCAAAGCAGGTGATGAAATTTGTATTAATTATTAGGACTTGTGTTGGGGTTGTGGTGATCCTATTCTAACTAATGGGTAGGATCATCACAGTGTGAATAGTATCTTTTATGTGGCCATTCATCTTGATGGAGAACTGGTTAGTTGTCAATCCAATGTAGAATGCAGAGCAGTGATTGCAGCAGAGTTGATATGTGGCCTGGCCTCAGATGGGATAGGACAAGCCTGTAACAGGACTGGAATAGGAAGTGCTGGATGGGTGGAATTGGCAGGTTTTGCATCGGGGTTGGGGGATATGATCTCTGTGGTAAGGGGTTGGGATTAGGAGTGGCATAGGGATGGACTAGGATGTTGTGGAGGTTGGGTGGGCGACAGGAAACCACTTTTTTTTTTTTTGGGGGGGGGGGGAGGGTTGGGAGGATCTCAGGTAGGATGTCTCTCATTTCAGAGCATGTTGACAGATAAACAAAGCCCTGATGTAGGATATGGTTCAGTGGTTCCAGTCCAGGATGGTACTGGGTGACAGGGGGGCACTCCGTGGCTGGTTAGTAGGGTTGGAGGGAGGACTGTTAGTGTGAGGAGATATGGCATGGCAAATCTGTTTAGGGACTAGATCTGGTGAGTAATTTCTGTCTGTGAAGGCCTTTGTGAGGTTTTCGATATACTGGTTAAGGCAGTTGTCATCACTGCAGATACGCCTTCCACAGGTGCCGAGGCTATATGGGAGGGATTTTTTGGTGTGGAAAGGATGGCAGCTATCAAAGTTTAGGTACTGTTGAGAGTTGGTGGCTTCGATGTGGACAGAGGTGTGCATGGAGCCATCAGAGAGATGCAAATTAACATCCAGGACAGTGACATGTTGGTTTGAGAAGGACCAAGTGAAAAGGTGGGTGAGAAAGAGTTGAGGTTGTTGAGGAATGAGGATAGGGTGTTCACACCTTGAGTCCAGATAATGAAAATGTCACCAGTGAACCTGAAACAGGCCAGGGGTTTGTCGATTTTGGGGGCTAGGAAGGTTTCCTCTTGGTGGCCCATGAACAAGTTGGCATAGGAAGGTGCCATATGGGTGCTCATCGCAGTGCTGCAGATCTGTTTGTATACTTTTCCCTCAAAGGAAAAGTAGTTGCTGGTTAGGATGTAGTTGGCTATGGCTATGAGGAAGGAGGTATTGGGTTTGGAGTCTTAAGGATGTTGGGAAAGGTAGTGCTCGAGTGCAGCAAGACGATAGGTGTGAGGGATATTTGTGTACGGGAAGGTGGCGTCTCCAGTGAAGAATAAGGATCCAGGAGGTAGAGGAGTCAGAATGGTGGAGAGTCGGTGAAGGAAGTGGTTGGTATCTTTGATGTGGGAGGCTAGATTCCGGACAATAGGTTGGAGGTGTTGATCAGTGAGGGCAGAGATTCTTTCAGTGGGAGCACAGTAACCAGCCACAATTGGGAATCCTGGATTATTAGGTTTGTGGATTTTAGGAAGCATGTAGAAGGTAGGTGTGCGCAGTGTCTTTGGAGTGAGAAGAGATGTGGATTAAGACGAGAGGTTCTGGGAAGGGCCATAGGATTTTATGAGGGATTGAAGGTCATGGTGGACTTTGGAATGGGATCATCCTGAGATACCTTGTAGGTGGAGGAATCAGACAATTGGCTGTGATTTAACACTACAGTCATGGAACATTTGTCTGCAGGAAGGATGATTAGGTTGGAATGCAAACCTGCCCAATCCACCCATCCAGCACTTCCTATTCCAGTCCCATCACAGGCTTGTCCTACCCCATGAGAGGCCGAGCCACCTGTGAAAGCAGCCACATAATAAACCAACTCTGCTGCAATCACTGCTCTGCATTCTACATTGGAATGACAACTAACCGGCTCTCCATCAGGATGAATGGCCACCGTCAAACTGTGGCCAAGAGTAATATGGGCTATCCTGTGGCGCAGCATGCAGTGGAGCACATCACCTTGCACCTTAACAGCTGCTTCACCACCCAAGCCATCTGGATCCTCCCCACCTCCACCAGTTTTATGAACTGCAGAGATGGGATTTATCCCTACAGCACATCCTATGGTCCTGCAAACATCCTGGCCTCAACCTCATATAACCTAAAATCCTATATTCCATGCCCCACAGTCCCCCTCCCCCTCACATCCTACATTTCCTTCTGAGTCATGTCCCTTTCCCTACTGTGTGCTTTCTGTTTTTTTTAATTAAAAAAGATTATATGTATAAAAAATAGAAATCAAATAACTTACTCAAAGGACGGGCTCGTAAATAGACACAAAAACACAAATAAAAAACACACTCAAACATTCAGCCTTTTGCAACCGTTGGTCACTTCATCAGGAAAAGAGGAAGGAAGGAGGGAAAAAGAGGAAGGATGAGGGTTTTAAGGGAGTGGAAGAGGAGTCATTCCAATCCCGGGAGTGGAAGGACTTACCTAAGGGGAAAAAAGGAAATGTAAACCAGCACACACACACACACACACACACACACACACACACACACACACACACACAACACACCAAGCTAGACATTTATAGATAGCTTTGGCTTAACCCTCGATTAATCTGGTGTTGTATGTTTCGGTAATAGTGTATGCACCGGTGCTGTAATACAGTTGTTTAAACAAGATTAGCATTCAAGTGAATCTTCCGATCGGAACTGATAGTGCCTCACCATAACTCCAGACATGCTTTACAGTGCTGTTCACAACATTATTTCTTGACTGCAGCTATTGTTGAGGAATGATGGTGAACATATTGAGCATTTTCTGTAGAGAACATCTTTGCTTTGTCTGAATTTGCTATGCTAATTATTGGTCTTCTGATCAGATGAAACACCATCTGTTGAACACTTTTTGAACTTTTTTTTTTTCATTCCAAGCATGTGTGTCAATTTTTACCTCTCCATCTACATTATTCCATGATTTATTAAGTTTTCAAAAAATATTTTTTCAAAAATTCTAGCCATGAGTTATCTGTCAAAAAAACTATCTGTGTACATTTTATGGAAGCAATTTTCAAGCAAGAACATTTTTCCAAAATATGCTACAGTTCCAAGAATATTTCATGTATGTTATTAAAAAAAGGTCTTTACATTGTCAGTTTTCATGCATACCAAACAAACCAGATCATTGAGGACTCAAATGATGCTGTGTGATTGAATGCTTTTTGATTGCATCTTTTCTTGACGCTAAATCTCACTGGGCTGCTTAAATGTCATGCCGACATTTTATGCAGTGTCACTCAGACTTGCTTATGTTGTAATTGAAAATGTTTTATAAGTGTTTTCTCTTTTCCTGTGGGCCACTCAGGCCTTGATTCCTGACAGCTAGAATCCCACCGTCTTATGAATGTGTGGGGGGGGGGGGGGGGAGGGGGGGGGGGGAAATAATTGAGAGTAATTTTAATTAAATCTCGATAACATGGTACTCAACACGGTGTGATATTGATCATGAGAGTGATCTATCATTTCACCTATTAACACTTACTGCTACTGTTGGTTTTGATCTTCAGTAAGTTTTTTTTGTAAATTGTATTTTGCTGTTTTATATTTGTGTGAATAGTTTTATTGTGAGCCAGGTGGAATGACTGTGTGGTCTAAGATGTCATCCATGGACTGGGTGGTCATTCCTGCCTGAGGTTTGAGTCCTCCCTTTTGTGTATGTGTGTGTGTGTTTGTGTGTGTGTGTGTGTGTGTCTGTTGGCCTCAGTGTAAGTTTAAGTAGTTTGCAAGTCTAGGGACTGATGACCATAGCAGTTTGGTCCAGTAGCTTTACAAACATTTGATTTTTTTTTTGTTTTTTTTTTTTTGTTTTTTGTTTTGTTTTATTGTGCTGGCTGAAAAGGAGAGTATGTCTCTTCTTGTCTCTAAGGTCAAATATGTGTGTATATGCCAATGCTTTTGTTTAAATGTATTGTTCATTGTTAAAGAAAATTTTTTTCCTTACCTGAACTTTTAGACATTCATTTGGATATGAATGTAAAAAGTACTTCAATTTATGTGCTGTCGACTTTAGAACACTCCTGTTTTCTTCAGGAAATATTTTACATTTTTATGATGTTGTGGAGAAGTTGCTCTGGTTTCGACGTAGTTCACAGGGTGGTGGAATTGGTCATATAACAGTAAGTACAGTTTCAGTAACCAAATTTGGTAAATGTTTATAACTATATTCCTATGGAAATATTAGAAATTTCAATGTGAGTATAAAGTAATGCAGTAATGGATAAGTGAGTTAAGGATTACTTATTTATCACTTCCTTCCTTCTCTCATATATTTGAGTGTGTGTGTGTGTGTTCTCCAAAAACATTACCCGCCCTGAATAATGAATTAAAGTCCAAGAACAGAGCATTGTACATCCCCAAGCTCATAAGTGTGAGTGTTGCTGTAAACATTGCCCATACGGACAACTTGTTTAATCTTGGCACTTTTTGGGTTTTTGGTTTTGCTATTTCTGACGAAGTCAACATTGTCTTTGATCAAGTGCCTTATCCGCAACTCGACTCTTTTATCTCCCGAATTTTCTGTGCTGTTTTTGGTGGGGTTGGGCTGTGCTACTAATTTCCAAGCCCACATCACTATGAAACCCTCTGGCAGGCCCCGTTTTTACCACACTCAGCTGGTGCCGATTGCACTCCATGACCAAGTCAAAGCGAAGTTGAACTGCCTGGAGGAAGCTGGGGTGGTAAAACGAATTCCATCAAGTGAATGAGCAATACCCACGGTCATTGTAAAAATACCGTAGGGGCGGTTGTGCCTCTGTGGCGATTGCAAACGGTCTGTGGATGAGCAATCTATTATTGACACTTGATTGATTGATTGATTTTCTCAGGGAAGCCAAAACAGTCTTGGTCCAACCTACCACTGCCCGCACCGAAACTCAGTTTATTGTGCGGTATCGCTCCCTGTATATCTAGTAAAGCCAACCAATGCCCTTGAACAGCACAAGGAGGCCCTTTACCAGTTCTTTATTAGACACAATTTCTTCGGGTCTGGTTGTCCCAAATGTTCTGTGCCTTTTACTATCTAATGCAATGCACACGAAGATTAGATGTGATACAGTTTCATCGCCGTCATCACAGATCCTACATTTAGGGTCCTCTTCTGTTATTCCCATTGTTTGTAGGTGTTTTTTGAAATTCCCATGGCCTGAAAGCAATCCAACCATGAGTCTAATCTCTCTCCTGTTCAGGCACATGATTGCAGAGCTTCTTTTAAAACATGGCTTTGGCATCATTACCTTGCCATGTTTTTGTTGATAGACTTTGGTCCAATATTCTACGTGCTGTCTTCTGAGCCAATTACATAGCTTCAATTTGATCATTGCCTTGGTGATTGTCAGGACAGGTTCCGGTCCAATAAATGGAGTCTCTGCCCCCATCCTGGCTAATCTGTCGGCATGTTCATTGCCACTGATCCCCGAGTGGCCAGGGACCCACAATAGGTTTACTCTATTGCTTTCCCCTAGCTCCACCAGAACCCTGTGACATTCTGCAACAATTTTAGACCTTGTTGCAGTAGCTGCCAGTGATCTCAGGGCTGTCGGAATAGATATAGATGCTACGGTCTCTGTAGCACCTACGCAAATTCTCCTCCTCACACACCCTGATGGCAGTGATTTCGGCATGGAATACTGAGGCAAGTTTCCTTAGAGAGATGACACCCTCCAGTCTTGGCCGCACCCCGTATACCCCGGCCCCAACGCCCTGGTCTGATTTCGACCCGTCAGTGAACCAGACAATATCCCCGTACGGTGTCGAACTATTTTCTCTCACTGCTCCGTACTTCCAATTGTTATATTGAAAGACTTGTTGAAGCAGTATGGGGTTATAATATAGTCAACTGGCATTTCCCCAACCTTTCCTATATTTACCTCACTCACTATTTTAGTGTGTGATTCTGGATATCCCAAAGAGTTCCAGTTTTTGCCAGTATGCACCAGCCGCTGCCTCCATCTTGACCCAAAGGTGTAATGGGGGCATATCCAACATGATTTCCATCCCAGCAGTTGGTGTGCTGCTAATTCCGCATGTTATGGCTAAGCAGGTTAATCTCTGCACCTCACCAAGCTCCTTAGCAGCAACCAGCTGTTCTAATTTCTTCCACCACACGACCGCCCCATAGGTGATCCTGGGTCTAACCACCGTGGTGTATATCCAGTGCATGCCCTTGGGGCTCAGGCCCCAATTTTTGCCACAAGCTCTCCTGGTACTTACCAGAGTACCTTTTGCCTTGGAGCAAATATTCCTGATGTGAGGGGTCCATGTCAGTTTCTCATCTAAGATAACCCCTAGATATTTCACTGTCCCCTTCACAGGTAGCGCTTCATTGAAAAGCTTTAGATTCCAACTTGAATGTTGTATATGCTTCTTTGTGAATGGTACAACAACAGTCTTCTAAGAACTAACCCCAGATCCTGTTTTCTGCACCAGTCTTGCACAATGTCCAACACACCTTGTGCCATATTCTTGACTTTGTGAGCAAATTGCCAAGTATTACTATGACAAGATCATCTGTGTATCCTTGTCAAAAGTACTGCCTAGAGTTTAATTCTTGAATGAGATCATTCACCACTAGATTCCACAATAAAGGGGAAAGAACTCCTCCTTGCGGGCAACCCCTAGTGGTGTTGATTACCATTTTTTCATTCATCATGGTAGCCTCTACCTTTCTTCCACTGAGCATGGCCCTAGTCCACCTAAATATAGTGGTCCCTAGGTCATTCACCTCTGCTGCCCTAACCATGGAATCGAAGGGCGTGTTGCTAAAAGCCCCCTCAATGTCCAGAAAGATACAGAGGGCTATTTTCTGAAAGTTTAGTGCTTTCTCCACCTTCCCAATGAGTTGGTGGAAAGCTGTCTCACATGATTTACCTGTCTGATATGCATGTTGGTTTGAATGTAGAGGAGCCCTACTTAACCTCATTTCTCCAACATGCACATTAACCAGCTTTTCCAATGTCTTAAGAATGAAGGAGGAAAGGCTGATTGGTCTCATATCCTTATCCTTAGTATGATCAGTTCTCCCTGGTTTTGGAATGAAGACAACCTTCACTGCCCTCCAGGCATTGGGAATTATTCCTGCTGCTGGGCTAACCCTGAATAACCTGCATAGGAATCTAATAAGATTTTCTCCCACTTGTTGCAGGAGAGCTGGAAAGATTCCATCATGGCCAGGTGACTTGAATGGTTGAAATGTTTCCACCACCCATCGGACCTTACTGAAATCGACACACTCCTTGGCCAAATCCCAGTCCTGTTTCCGAATACCTGAGAACCTTTGTCTCTCAGGAATCACATTCTTGTCTAAGTTATCCCCCAGAGTAAACTGAGGAAAGTGAGTCTTCAGGTGCAGTTCCAGCATTTCATGTGCCGTCTTTGTATACTTCCCATCCTCCTTCCTCAATGTTCCTCCTGGATTAGTTGATACCCTAGTGAGGATTTTATGAAGTCATGAAGTCTCACTTGAGTAGCCGTGCCCTCCACTTGCTCACAGAATACCTTCCAGGATGCCCGTCTGATGGCAAGGTTGTAATTGACAAGGGCCTCACGATACTTTGCCCATTGTCCTTTGTGCCTCGCAAGGTTAAACAGTCTCCGTACCTGTTTCCTTTCCAGGGTATTATTCCACCAAGGTCCACTCCTATTTGTGCACTTCTTAGTGATTGAGGAGTTGTCCTGGTATGAGGTCACTATAGCATAGGTTACAGCCTCTGCTACTTCCTCAAACTCTGCTGCATTTCTTATCGAAGTTTTAATTTCCGATAGGCTGAAGTCAAGGTCTTTCCTATATGTCTTCCTGTCCGTTTTCCTGGGGTTCCTATAGGCCATGGTCTGTCTGGTTCCCATTTCAACCTTGAATTTAATATACATGTGATCTGATGAGGATGGCTCCAGGAGTACATGCCACTGTTTGATGTAACTTCCCATCATCATGGAACCAAAAGTTATGTCAATTACTTCTTCCCTTCTACTATTCCTGAATGTGGGCTCATCACCCCTATTCAGGATCTCCCAAGTTGTTAGATAGGAGAAATTCAAGAAGGTGCTCACCTCTACTGTTGGTGTCCTTGCTACCCCACTTTAGATTGTGGGCATTGGCATCACATCCCACCAACAGTTCGTCACCTTGCCGATGGCAGACTTCCGTCAGTCTCCTCACTTCCAAAGAAGGAGGAGAGCTGTCTTCGTAAGGAAGGTATGCTGAGGCCAAAACAATTTCCCTCGTGATACCTTCCTCACGTTGCTGCATCCTGATGGTCACCAAGTCCCTGGAACAAAAATCCATCATTGGTATGAAAGGTATTCAATTTCTAACATAAATGCATGTTCTGGAGTTTTTTAGATTTCTAGCATAAATCAGCTTACCTCCAGTACCACCGAGGCCCGATACACCCCCTTTGTATAAATAGGGTTCTTGTATCAGGGCCACGTCCACCTCCTGTCTCCCCAGGCGACAGCTCAGGGCAGCAGTGGCCCCTTTACTGTGCTGCAGGTTTATCTGCAGCACTTCCAGTCCCCATCTTGCTGCTATTATTGCCTTTAAGGTCTTTGAGTACCCTGATGGTGACCTGTGAGAACCCTAAAAACAGTTTCAGGCCTTGCTCTCGCATTGCCTTCAGGGACTTCTCTCCGACCTCCACCACCAGGGTTCGTCCTTCTGGAACGAACTTTTGGTTAATTACCCTCCAATCCTCTGTCGAGACTTTTGGGTTCTAGACCCTTATTTTCTCGAACAGAGTCTTTGGAGGGACATCCTTAAGGATCTTTGGTACCCATATTGATATCTTTGCGGTCTTCAGGAGTTCGGTTGCTGTCTTGACCAGCAGCTTCGCGTCCTCCCACAGGGATATCATGGGCACCTTTCCCTTAAGCCATTCTGCTGAGTGCTCCCCCTCGCAGACAAAAATGAGGGCACCACGATCTAGATAGACCCTCCTGAATTTGGGTCCTGGACCAGCGTTCCCTCCAATCTCTTCAAAGAGGGCCATCTGCACGAGCTGCTCCTGCTGCGAGGTGATGCTCACCAGTGGGTATCCTTCTTGGACAACCGCCATTCTAAAGACCGAGACTGCAGTACTATAGGTCTTTTTCCCTATTTCCTGCCTCAGCCTTTTGGGATCACGTTTGTCCAGAGAGGAGGGAGTCTTAGATTCCTCCCTAACCACCCTCTTGCCACCTGTCTTTGACGTCAAGGTGGTCTGTGTATCCCCTTCGACCTTAGGCAGTTTCTTTTTGGGGGTCTTGGGCTCAAGCCCTTTTGATTCCCTCCACTTATTGACACTTATCCATTACCATGCACTGATGAGCTTCTTGCAAAATTGAAAGGTGGACAGTACTTCTCTAAGATAAACCTTTCAAATGTATATTTGCAAGTCTCTCTCTATACTGTCATCTCTTGGTCCTTAACACAGCCTTTGGGTTGTACCAATATTTGAGGTTACCGTTCGGGATCGCCAGCGCTCCAACAATCTTTCAGCTCTTCCTCAAACAACTCATGCTGTCAGTGCCTGGCTTTGTTAATTATTTCAACGATATAGTAGAGTAGGCTCCTCAGCTGACGAACATTGATGCAACTTAGTGCACTTTTCACAGTCCCCCCCAGGGAGCCCACAGCTCCCCCATACCCATTATCCTACCTCCATTCCACACCCCACTCACTCCCCCTCACTCTCTGCAATGTCTTGACTATTCCCATGGATTTGATGGTTTAGTGCTTTGGCTTCCTTTGCATATTCCCAATTTTTGACCTAGTCCCGTCCCCTTCGGGGTTTGACCTTCCTTTCCAAATTTTCCACTGTAGTGTGAGTCAATTGGGAAAGAACTCTCAACCTAGCCCTTGCAGCACGGGTTCCCCTCTCTTCCTCTTCCCCTTCCTTCCCTCGCTGTAGCACCCTCCCAGCTAGGTCACCAGCATGTGTACCCAGTCCATGTGGTGGGGCTGATATGTACCCTTTTGGCTGAGCCCCCTGAACACACAGGGATCACACTGCTGATAACTGAGCTGCCACCTCCCCATGCAGGCCTAGTAGTAGATACCTATCCCCCTGGGGTATCAGGACTCCCTGCAATGTCCATCAAACCAGGTGGGAGTTGCTGTGGCTGAGTGGTGCCCATGGGGAGAGCCCCTGTTCAGGGTGGGTGGTATCGGGGCGGACTTCTCACACATGAAATGCCAGCGTGTGCCTGGCCGCTCCCCGGTGGCCAAATTCTATAGAGAGAGGAGTAGTTGTTCGGTTCCTGCTTTGTCTTCCACGGCCTTTGCATCCATGGCTACTCCATCGGATGAGGGCCAGGCCCATCAATTATGCACGAAACCATTCCCAAGTTACCTAGTCTGTTCCAGGACAGATGGGGAGATGTTCGCTGCTACCAAGCCTCTCTTCTTTGTGGAAAACATAGAAGATAAATTTGGTGAGGTTGAGGCAATAAGTAAGATGCGATCAGGCTCTGTCCTCATTCACACTTTTTTCTGCCAGTCAGTCAGCTGCTCTACAAGTTTGCCAGCAAATGTGTAATATTCTTGTGACCATCACACCTCATCAGTCCCTCAATATGACTCAAGACGTTGTTTTTCATAGGGACCTATGCGGCTACAAACTGATGAGGGACTCAGGCCAAACCTAGAACGGTGCAGCGTTCATTTCGTCCGCCGCATCCAGAGAGGCCCCAGAGATAATCGGGTGGACACTGGTGCATTCATTTTGGCATTTGAAGGGGAAAATTTACCTGAAAAAGTAAAGGTAATAGTCTATCGATGTGATGTGAAGCCGTATAACCCACCTCCTATGCGCTGCTTCCATTGCCTCTGTTTCGGCCACATGTCCTCCAGGTGCACCAGTGACCCGGTCTGTGGCTGCCCCCTTCATGCTGGAAGCCCCTACATGCCACCTCCATAATGTGTAAATTGCCATGTTCTGCATTCGCCTGAGTCGCCAGATTGTCCGGTCTTCCAAAAGGAAAAGAAGATTCAGGAATTTAAGAACCTTGGCCATCTTTCTTATTCTGAGGCACGCAAAACAATCGACCGTCTCCATCCAGTGCCGATAACATTCAGTTTTGCCTCCATTGCATCACTTCCCCCTCTTTCCTAATCCCTGGCAATTACCACCGTTCCCTCTCCCGGTACCGCCCAGCCTGCTGCCCCCGGTCCCTACTCCCCCACTCCCTTCTCACGCCCCCTCTGCCCCTCTTCCTCTTCCTCCCCCTCCTCCCCTTCCCCCTCTCCCTTCCACCTCCCCTTCTCCTCGGCTGGAGAAGAAACCCTCTTCTTCACCACCTGCTGGGGACAAGGCTCCATCCCAGAGCCCTTCTCCCCAGCAATCCCTCGAAAAGATGACTACAGCAGGTCAGTCAAGGTCCCTCTTTGGACCTAGATATACCGAAGTCTAGCACTTCCAAGGACTCTGCTTCTCGCACAGACAAGGACGAGAAGAAGAAAAAGAAGTGGTGTAAGTTGCAGGAAGAAGCCACCATAACCTCCCAGGGGGCTTCACCCTCACTTGCCCCATCTGAGCCACATATAGAACTCATGGACGTCATTCCATCTCAAGGGGGGGCGACCATGGAGACAGTGAAAACTTCTCCAGGCTCTTTCCATCCTTTATGATGTTCTCCAGTGGAACATTTGCGGCATTCGAGCCAATAGGGCTGAATTGCAGCTTTCTGCTAACCTACTCTCCGGTGGTCCTCTTGTTTACAAGAAATAAAACTCAACCCTCATGATCACTTTCATCTTCCTCATTTCAATTCCATTCGTTTTGACTGCCCTCTTGTAGCAGGAATTCCAGCTCGTGGGGGCATCATGCTGGTCTTACAGGACACCATCTACAGCTTTAAGCAGTGGCTGTCAGCCTTAAGCTTCCTGGTTTTTCCTTCTCACTGTGCACTGTCTACACACCCTCTTCTTAAACTGTCACCAGGTCTGATCTTTTACATCTTATAGATCAGCTTCCTCCTCCGTTTCTGCTTGTCAGTGATTGCAACACCCACCATCCCCTTTGGGGCTCTCTCCGCCACTGTCAGAGGAGCTCCCTTTTAGTTGATATTTTTAACCATCTAAACCTCATCTGCCTCAATACTGATGAACCTATGTTCCTTTCCGATTCCACCCATACCCTTTCCCATTTGGACCTTTCCATTTGTTCCATTCAACTTGCCTGTTGGCTCGAGTGGTCTGCACTTTCAGATACACACTCCAGTGATCACTTTTACTGTGTGATCTGCATGCTGACGTCCACTACATTGGAATGTCCACCCTCCTGGCAACTCTCCAAAGTTGGCTGGCAGCTCTACTCCTCCTTAGCCACCTTCACCGAACATCATTTTTCCGATATTGATGACAGGGTAGACTACCTCACAAGCACAATTCTCTCAGCCGCAGAACATTCCACCCCTCTTCCACACCACGATGCACCCCTGTCCTCTGGTGGAATGAGGCATGCTGCGATACCATCAGAGCCCGGAGACGTGCACTTCACGTCTTCAAACATCATCCCACATTGGAGAACTGCATCCGATATAAACGGTTGCGCAGCCAATGCCACTGCTTTATTTGTGATAGTAAACGAGCCAGCTGGTTATCCTTCACTAGCTCCTTTAACAGTTTTACGCCCTCTTCAATCGTCTGGGGTAACCTCCTCCAACTATCTGGGACTTTGGCCCATTACCTGATCCCTGGTCTCACAGTTGGAAATGACATGTTTGTGGACCCCAATGATATCTCCAACACCTTGGACCCCTATTTTGCTGATATTTCGAGCACCGAGCACTACCATCCTGCTATCCTCCCTCAAAAACGAGCAGCATCAGCAAAGCCGCTATCCTTCTCCTCTCGGACCGTGAGTGCTACAACACCGAATTACTCTGAGGGAGCTTCCATCGGGCACTCTCTTTGTTATGATCCTCCTCCCCAGGACCAGACGGCTTTCACGTTCAGATGTTACAACACCTTTCCCCCTAAGGCCTGCACTTTCTTATCTTTATCTACACCGACAGCTGAAAAACCCACCATGGAGCCGGTTGCGCCTTTGTCCTTGGTGGCAGTTCCTCCTGATATCGTCTCCCTGACCAGTGTTCAATCTTTATTGCGCAGAGCTATTTGCTATTTATCAGGCCACCCTGTACATCAAGCAACACTCGCTCCCTAATGGTGTCATTTGCTCGACTCCCTGAGTGCTCTTCAGAACGTCAGTGAGCTATACCCAGTCCACCCCATAGTACAGCGTATTCAGGAATCCATCTACTCACTTAATGTCAGTGGAACTGCTGTGACTTTCCTGTGGGTTCCTGGTCATGTCAGAATATCAGGGAATGAGTGTGTGGTTACTGCTGCCAAGGAAGCAGCTTCCCTACCCCAGCTAGTTGCCTATTCCATACTCCAGGTGACCTTCAGGCAGAAGTCTCACGGCGTGTGGTATCGCTCTGGAGTGCACACTGGTCCTCCCTCTACAGGAACAAACTCCGGGATATTAAGACTTCCCCCACTTCTTGGTTAACCTCCTATTGGCCCTCCCGCCACGAAGAGGTCAGTCTTACCCGGCTGCACATAGATACTGCCGTTTCACCCACCGTCACTTACTGTGTGGTGACACCACCCCTCTTTGTGGTCCCTGTTCACAAACCATGACTGACTGTGACTTTCTGGTGCAATGTCCGCGTTTTAACCGTCTCCGTCAAAGTTTGTGTTTTCCATCGGACTTGTCTGACATTTTATCTGATGACAAATGCTTAGCTGATCATGTCTTACTTTTTATCCGTCACACAAATATGGCGAGGGAAATTTAACTCCTTCCCCCATGCCCTCAGGGGACTATAGCTGTCTTCTTTGCCTCAAGGAAATCTGACCCAGGGTGTTATCATTTCTTAAGCACTTTTGTTTTAAAGTTGATTGGTTTTAGCATTTCCTTTCTTCTTTGCTCCTTCTAGAGCAGGTTACTGATACAAGTTGAGTTGGGCACTTATGACCACAGTGGTTTTGCGCCCTAAAACAACAAGAATCTTTTCACAGTACTGCAAGTGGCAGGGTTGACATGCAATCCGAAGAAATGCGTTTTTTTTTTCAGCTTTCTACCATTTTCTGTGATTTGAAGTTTCTAGTGAGGGCAGCAAGGATCTCTGTCAGAATGTGTTTCCCGTGGTGTCTCTCCCTCAGCCGACATCAGTCGGGGACATTCAAGTGTTTTTTGGAAAGGTTGTTTATTATCATAAATTCTTGCTGGAGGTTTCGTCTATTGAAGAACCCCTGTATGACATGCTGCACAAAGGGACTTCGTTCTATTGGTCATTGGCTTGTGAAAAAACATTTTGTACGTTAAAGAAGTTGCTACAATTGGTGCTCTGCCTCGTAATCTGTCCTGTCAACCTGGCCTCACCCTTGTCATAGCGACAGATGACTCCCAACACAGGATTGGGGCAGTGCTCGCTCATAAATATCCAGATGGATCTTAGCACCCATTCACTTTTGCCTCAAAGACGCTCACGGCGGCCCAGACCAAATATTCCGAAATTGAGAAGGAGCTCTTGCTATCATCTATGCTCTGAAAAAGTTTCATGTTTTGCTGGTATTGTGTAAAATTTCGTCTCATAACTGATCACAAAACCATTGGTTTCCCTCTTTCATCCTTCACCATCACTCCCTGACAAAGCCGCTCACTGTCTTCCTGTTGGGCGCTGTTCTTAGTTCGCTATAACTATGCAATACACTTCCGCCCTACATCCAAACATGCAAATGTGGATACGCTCTTTCGCCTTCTGGCTTGTTCAGACCCAGAGTTTGATCAGGAAGAATTGCTGTGTTTTCATGTTGACATTGTAGCTCAACAAACAATCAATGGTTTTCCAATCATGGGTGCCAAGGTGGCTAAGGACAGTGCCGCAGACCTGGTCCTCCACAAAGTGATCCATTTTGTACAACACGGCTGGCATGAGACCCTACGAACCTCGGCATCAGACTCCCTCAGGAACTACTATGCATTTCGACACCGTTTTTCTGTTGTGGATGGTGTGCTCCTCGATACTAAGGAATCCTCTCCTTGGATTGTCATCCCATTGGCCCTCCGCCTAGAGGTCCTGAAGCTGCTCCATGCCGGTCATTGGGGGGGGGGGGGGGGGTATCTTATACTAAGGATTTGGCTCGCCGTTGGGTCTGGCCACCGATGTGTCTCATATGGTTACCTCTTGATCGATATGTTCACATCAAGCCTCTCCACGAGCGACATTTGCCCCGTGGCCGCAACCATTGCAGGCCTGGGATCGCCTGCACTTTGATTTTGCCGCCACCTTCCTTAATGCCTATTGGTTATCAGTGTCTTCGCTAGGGTCCTGTACGTTGTCCATTGCCTATCAACCTCTGCCATGGCCACTGTTGCAGCTCTGTCATGCATTTTCTTGATTGAAGGCCTCCCCACCACAGTGATTTCAGACAATGGCCCTCAGTTCATGTCACACGAATTTGCCTCCTTCTGCAATGCCTGGGGTATCCGCCATGTCCTCGCCCCTCCTTTCCATCCACAGTTGTATGGGGAGGCTGAAAGAATTGTTTGCACCTTCAAGACACAGTTGAAAAAGTATGTGGCTCAGTACCCTTCAGATGTTGCTCTCGACCAATTTCTCTCATCCTATCGGTTCATGCCAAACTGCGACAAGAATCCTTCGGAGTTCCTCCACGGCTGGCAGTCCCAGACTCTGCTCCATGTCCTACATCCGAGCCAGGGAGATTCGCCCGTGCCTCCGTCCCCTCGCTTCTGACCAGGACTGGCTGCCTGGGCATGAGAGTTCAGACATCGGCCGAAATGGATTCCTGAAATTGTCATCAGATGCCGTGACTGCTGTCTCTGCGACATACGGACAGAAGATGACATCTGTGCGTGTCATCACGACCAGCTGTGCCCGCGTGTATAAGAGCAGGAGACCCCATCACTCGGCAGATGCTCCTGCACCAGTCTGCTCCACTAACCAGCCCACACATTGAAGAGGGGTTCCTGCTACTGCCTGCAAGTTGTCCGCCTCAGCCAGGGGCTGCACCAGGTTTCTCCTGTGGGGGACTTATACCGTTGCGGGTACAGTCACCACACACACTGGATCCATCTCCTCCTGCCACATTGCTACCTTCGGGGCCCCTATCACCAGGTCCTGGGCCCAAGGTGGAGATGAAGTTCGAGCCACAATCACCGGTCCTGCCATATGGGTTATCGGGGGAAGGATGACACCTATGCTGCCTGTGCCCCAAGTCATGGACATCTCTCGCATCCGATCTTCCCCAAGAGGGAAGGAATGCTGTAAGATGCCAAGCAATTCTGTCGGGCATGAGCTGCGAGAGTGCGCCGTGGGAAACTGTGGCAAACGCCAGTGCTTGCCACTCGTTAGCAATTGACACAAACAGTGCCGCATGTGCGCTCGCGCCTCAAGAGTGTTGTTTACTGGGTACGAGCTTACCTCACGCGTGTTTGCACAGCCAATGCACGCCCTGTGCTACGTTGTATTTGTGTATGTGTTAGTGAATATAACAGCTGCCAACTCTAGCAGTCTATGCAGCTTCAGCTTGCTGTTTTCGTTGTCGAACAGAAGCAATACAATAATTAAGATACAGTATATGTTGAGATTCATTGCACTTTAACTTGAAGTAATTTAACTTTAAGTCAAAATAATAACAAATACATACATATATTTCAGACTTTTTTACTATGGCTATCATTTGTCTTCATGTTTAAAGATTAGGCTATTACAGAATGGAATATGTTTAGGAATGTGTAATCTATAAAAGTGTATAATTACACAATTTATAGCAAATTAATATTAATTCAGCCTACTAACTCAACTGTGATGTTCATTTCGTCTTTATTTCCTATGTAATTCAAACTCAATCATTCTTTCTTTGACTTTAATGGTAAAACAGTTATCAATTTGGTCTCTCTTGGGCCTGCAGCACTGTAAATGTCATTTAAAGACATTCTGCAATGAAATTCCAATTGCTGCTTTAAATACAAGTATATTTATTGCGCTATAGGACCTGTTTCGGCTTTAGTGCCATCTTCAGCTGATCTGTGAAAATTTAACATCATCAAAATACATCAAATTTTATGATCACCGTAATTGTAACTTCTATTACAAAATATACATATGTCAGGTGGTCGTGACATGCACATACATCAATGGTTTTCATGCTGTCAATTTATTTATAATTATAGAATAATGATAATAAGCAAACAGCAAGTAACCATATTACATGTCTGGTTATCTGTCAAGAAGCTGTCAAACATCAAGAAGAAAATCATAAAATACTTTCAGAACAAATATTGCTTTAATAAACTTTACGAAGCAATAAATAAATTAACAGCATGAAAACCTTTGATGTATGTGGATGTCATCTGAGGTATGTATATTTCGTAACAGAAGTTCAAATTACTGTGATCATAAAATTCGACATATTTTGATAATGTTACTTTTTCACAGATCACCTGCAGATGACGCTAAAGCCAAAATAGGTCCAATAGTGCAACACACATACTTGTCCCCCCAGGGGGCCCACAGTTCTTTTGTGGGTATGTGTGTGGCGCGCACGGGGCCCCGAGCCGGAACAGCCTTTCTTCTGCCCCAGACTGCTTCACTTTCCCTCCCGGTTTATGCCTTCACCCGGAGATGGGCATCCTTTGCTAGTTCAGGTCGTATTTTGTAGTAGCTTCTCTCATTCCTTGGTTTCTTCCTTTCCAAACCTTTGCTTCTGTCTTTCTCACCTTATACTCTCCTATCCTTCCTCTCCTCCTCGTTAGTCTCCGCTTCAGCGTTTGAGACACTTCTTTCCTTCTTTCTCTTCATTTCCTATCCTCTTCTTCTTTCCTCCCTGTGCGTGTCTGAAGGCCGACCCACGCATTATCATGCGTAGCAGGTGACCGGGTAACGCGTAATTCCCTGCCCCGGGTAGACAAGTGGGGCACGTACGTACCCCCTGGTAAAGGCCAGGCCCAGGGAGGGGTGATTACCCGAGCTGGTACCTTCCGAACATGCCGATTGGTCCCTCCGTCAGTTCTCGGGAGGTGTGACCTGAGGTGTGAACAATCACCTAAGGCGGGTAAGCCCTCGGAGAGGGCCCCCACTAGGAAGGAGCGCGCCATCGGAGACACCGGTAATCACGGGGGACACCTCCGCGATGACTTTCTTCTCTTCTTCAGTGACGTTGACCCAGAAACATAAGATAGATTCGCCTCAGCAAAAGAAGACTGCCTAATTTAACGAAATTTCTTGTTGTGTCTCGCACCGACGGAAAAGATTTCAATTCTGTCAATCCTTTCGTTATACAGAAAGGTGTTGAAGCAATTGCTGGCCCTGTTAAAACCTGTTCGCGTCAGCGCAACGGCACATTGTTGCTGGAAGCGGACAGTGCTTTCCAAGCCCAGAAACTAATCCGGACTACTTTATTACACACGTTTCCAGTCAAGGTAGAAGCACACAGCACACTCAACTCATCATGGGGGGTAGTTTTTACGAGATCCCTTGACGGGTTGTCTGATGAAGACATCCAATCCTATATGTCCGATCAGGGTGTGACAGCCGTCCACAGGGTGATGAAAAAGGTAGATAACCAGCTGACACTGACTCGTACTGTGTTTTTGACGTTCGACAGAGTTGAACTCCCGTCGAGGGTCAAAGCAGGGTACGAAGTTATCTCTGTCCGCCCTTATATTCCAAACCCAACGCGCTGTTTCCAATGCCACAGGTACAACCATACCCGTGAATCTTGCCCGAATGCAGCAAAATGTGTCACTTGTGATAGGGACGCCCATGAGGGGGATTGCCCACCTCCGTCCCCTCAATGCCTTAACTGCAACGGCGACCATACGGCTTCCTCTTGAGACTGCCCTGTATATAAGGATGAAAAAATCATCCAGCAAATTCGGGTTACGGAGGAGAAGGTATCAACATCTGCCGCTCGAAAGTTGTTGGCGAGTCGAAAGCCTACTGTCCTCCCAGCGGGCACATACAGTAAGGTCCTCACCTCAACTCGACCTACTAAGGATTCCAGTACCCAGACTTGTGATTTCACTTTCGCTGACACAGTTGTGCGATCCGCCAGCCCGAAGATTGCCCGTTCCACGTCCCCGCTTCCTCCTGCTGCTCCTAAAGTACAGTCTTCGTCAACCTCTAGTAAACCGCGGGCACCTAAACAAGATGCCCGGACTTTGAAAAAGGAACCCGTCCGTGAGGATTTTCTGCGTTCTCAGGCTTCCCAACCGTCGACTGCCTCTTCTCACCGTCACTCTTCGAGAAGAGCCAACAAGAAAAAGAGTTCCTCTCCTTCCCCGCCGAGGCGTGACCCATCCGTCACGTCATCCAACAGTTGCCGGCCTCGGCCGTCTTCTGTTTCACCGGTACGCTCCGTCTGCCGGGCACCCGGCCCTTTACCGGCGGTGGAAGCTGCCCCTCCTGATCAACTCAGGGAGGTATCAGGCACGTCGGTCAAACCTATGGACCACGACCCTTTGCTCCTAGACAGCGATAGCAGTGCTCCCTCGAAATCCGGTCCTCAGCGGCCGTCGAGGTGACCCCGCTTGCTAGTTGGTTTTTATTCTTCTTTCTTATCTCGTTTTTTATCATGGCACTCCTTCAATGGAATATTCGCGGCATTCGTTCCAATCGGGAGGAGTTAAAACTACTCCTTCAGTTGCACTGCCCGCTTCTAGTCTGTCTCCAAGAAACTAAGTTGTGTCCAAGTGATCGTGCAGACTTTCCACACTACACCTCTGTGCGGTTCGACCTGCCACCCGTGGAAGGTATCCCAGCCCATGGAGGGGTTCTGATGCTCCTTCGAGACGACGTCTATTTCCATCCCATTTCATTGCATACTCACCTACAGGCAGTTGCCGTCCGCATAAATTTATCCACATTTACCTTTTCCCTCTGTAATATCTATTCGCCATCGTCATCTGCCCTTACACCTACACCTACACCTACACCTTGTTGACCAGCTCCCTTCACCTTTCGTGTTGGTAGGCGACTTTAATGCCCACCACCCCCTATGGGGCTCTCCGGCACCTTGTCCAAGAGGCTCCCTTTTGGTGGACCTTCTCCAACACCTCGATCTTGTCTGCCTCAACACCGGTGCACCAACCTTCCTTTCAGACACAACACACACTTATTCCCATATAGACCTCGCAATATGCACTCCTCAGCTTGCCGGTCGGTTTGAGTGGTATGCATTTTCTGACACGTACTCAAGTTACCATTTCCCTTGTATCATCCACTTCCTGCATCATTCCCCATCTCCTCATCCCACCAGTTGGAACATTTCTAAAGTCGACTGTGGGCTTTATTCTTCCATGGCTGTTTTTCACGATCAGAATTTTCCCAACTGTGACAGTTAGGTCGACTACCTCACAGAGGTTATTCTCACCGCTGCTGAACATTCCATACCTCGAACATCCTCTTCTCCACGTCCAGGTCCCTTGGTGGACTGCAGCCTGCCGCAACGCGCTTAGAGCCCGGCGCCGTGCTTTACGCACCTTCCGCCGCCACCCAACTTTGGAGAATTGCATCAATTATAAACATATGAGAGCGCAATGTCGTTGTATCATAAACGACAGCAAGGAAGCTTGCTGAACTGCTTTTACTAGTTCTTTTAACCGTTTTACTCCCTCCACGGTTGTTTGGGGTGGCCTACGCCGTTTATCCGGCATCAAGGTCCACTCCCCGATTCCTGGCCTGACCGTGGAGAACGCAGTCCTCGTGGACCCCGTTGATGTTCCCAACGCATTGGGCCGTTTCTTTGTGGAGGTTTCGAGCTCTGCCCATTATCACCCTGCCTTTCTCCCTCGCAAACAGGTAGAGGATGCACGGCCGCCTTCTTTCCGCTCTTTTAATCGTGAAAATTATAACGTCGCCTTCACCATGCAGGAGCTAGACCGTGCTCTCGCCCTGTCCCGATCTTCTGCTCCCGGGCCTGATTCCATTCATATTGAGATGCTGAAGAACCTCTCTCCTGCAGGCAAGTGCTTTCTTCTTAGTACCTACAATCGCATATGGAATGAAGGTCATGTTCCTACAAGTTGGCGTGAAGCCATTGTTGTCCCCATCCCCAAACCAGGGAAGGACAAACACCTTCCTTCCAGTTATCGCCCCATTTCTCTGACGAGCTGCGTCTATAAGGTGATGGAACGCATGGTTAACGCTCGGTTGGTCTGGCTCCTCGAATCTCGCCGCCTGCTGACTAATATCCAATGCCGTTGTCGTCGACGCTGCTCTGCTGCTGATCACCTCGTTACGTTGTCGACCTTCATTATGAATAACTTTCTAAAGAAGCGTCAAACAGTAGCAGTGTTCTTCGAGTTGGAGAAGGCATACGATACCTGTTGGAGAGCGGGCATTCTCCGCACATTGCACACATGGGGCCTTCGGGGCCGCCTTCCTCTTTACATTCAAGCGTTTTTGGCGGATCGCAAGTTCCGGGTACGGGTGGGCTCTGTTTTGTCAGATACCTTTTGCCAGGAGAATGGGGTACCACAGGGCTCCGTCTTGAGTGTGGCGCTCTTTGCCATTGCAATCAATCCGATCGTAGATTGCCTTTCAGCCGACGTCTCCGGATCTCTTTTTGTCGATGATTTCGCAATTTATTGCAGCGCCCAGCGGACGTGTCTCTTGGAGCGTTCTCTTTAACGCTGTCTTGACCGTCTATATTCCTGGAGCATCGCAAACGGCTTCCGACTCTCCACTGAGAAAACTGTGTGTATAAACTTCTGGAGATACAAGGAATTTCTTCCACCATCTCTACGTCTCGGCCCTGTTGCTCTCCCTTTCGTGGAGACTACGAAATTCTTGGGACTCATGTTGGATCGTAAACTTTGCTGGTCCACACACGTGATCTACCTGGCTGCCCGTTGTGCCCGATCCCTTAATGTTCTTCGTGTCCTCAGTGGCACGTCATGGGCAGCGGATCGTACCGTCCTGCTTCACCTTTACCAGGCCATTGTTCAGTCGAAGCTCGACTACGGAAGCCTTGTCTACTCTTCTGCACGGCCGTCCATTCTCCGCCGTCTCAACTCTATCCACCATCGGGGATTACGTCTGGCGACCGGTGCATTTTATACCAGCCCTGTTGAAAGTCTGTATGCCGAGGCTGCTGTATTACCCTTGACCACTCGATGTGACATACTCTTGTGTCGGTACGCATGCCGCCTGCGGTCGATGCCCAACCATCCATCTTACCGATTATTTTTTGACGACTCACTCGATCGCCAATATCAGTTGTCTGCGATTGCCTTGCTTCCACCTGGAGTTCGGTTTCGCCGCCTGCTACAGCGGCTCGATTTTACCCTTCCTTCCACCCTTCGGTTGAGCGAAAGCCCATTGCCACCATGGCATCAGGCCCAGGTTCACACTCACCTTGAACTTAGTTCGCTCCCCAAGGAGAGCACTCCGGATTTGGTATACCACTCGAGGCTTGTCGAACTCCGTTCGCGGTTCGATAATGCCATATTTATTTACACTGATGGTTCCAAGAGCACTGCCGGTGTCGGATCTGCCTTCGTCGTCGGGGACAACCGTTTCCAATACAAGCTCCCTGACCGGTGCTCGAACTTCACGGCTGAGCTTTTTGCCCTCCACCAGGCCGTTTTGTATACCTGCCGTCACCGCGAACCTTTCTATGCCATATGTTCGGACTCCCTTAGTGCCCTGCAGAGTCTTAAGGACCCTTTCTCGAACCATCCTCTCGTGTATCGGATCCAACGCTCCCTCCAGTTGCTAGCAGATGACAGCTGTCACATTTCTTTCCTGTGGGTCCCTGGCCACGTGGGTGTGCCCGGGAATGAGGCTGCCGACATAGCAGCCAAGGCCGCAGCTCTTTTGCCTCACATGGCTACCTTTTGCATCCCACCGGACGATGTTCAATGGGCTCTTCGCCGGAGTATTGTGTCGTCATGGCACAGTGCGTGGCTTTCACTGTACAACAATAAATTGCGAACTGTCAAACCGATCCCGACCGCTTGGAGGACCTCCTCATGCCCCTCTCGGCGGGAGGCGGTCATCCTGGCCCGGTTGCGGATCGGTCACTGCCGTTTCAGCCACCGTCATTTGCTAACCGCTGATCCTCCACCGCTGTGCTCCTGCGGTGACTTGCTGACGGTGCGACATGTTTTATTGTCTTGCGTAATTTTTAATCATCTCCGTGTAGCCCTTCACTTTCTGTCTACACTGGAGGAAATTTTAGCTGATGACACACGAGCAGCTGCTCGGGTTTTGCGTTTTATCAACTTGGCCAACTTATCGAAGGATATCTAACCCTTTTCATTGTCCTTTATCTTTCGTTTTTAGCCTCTTCTTGATTTTCTGACAGTCACCAAATTTTTTTGGAGATCTAGTGAATTTAAGTTCTTGTCTGGGCACTAATGACCGTAGAAGTTGTGCACCCTAAAACCACAAAAAAAAAAAAAAAAAAAAAAAAAAAAAAAAAAAAAAAAAAAAAAAAAAAAAACACCCACATACTTGTATTTAAAGCAGCAATTGGGATTTCAGTGCATAAAAACAGTTATCATTAAACATGTTGTAGTGGTACAAGCCTCTTTTCCCCACTTCTTTTATACCTTGAGATACCCAAGTATTTACAATTAATTTTGGTGAATTGATTAGGCATGATAGGAACAGCAGCTGCCGCCAGAATCTGTTTGTTTCAGATTCTGGAGGTGGTGGCAGCAGCAAGTGGCCTCAGGTATTATGTCTTCCTAGTCAAAGAGATATGGAAATACCATGGAAGAGTTTGTGTTGATGGTTGCTATGCTAGTTGTTGATTTTGGTTTGATATTCCATGTCTGTTATCTGTCATGATATGTGCATCAATTAACTATGTACTTATGGAGATAATAACATCTTGAATAGTAACAAATTTGATTTATTTAATCTATAAAGTGCATAGGTAAAGAAAAATGACAGATTATCTGGAAATCAATTGATGGATAATATTATTTGGAGGCACAGTTATTGCTGGACCTCATTATCTCAAGATTTTGATACATTGAAATTGAAAGAAAACCTTACAAGTTAAGAAGTCATCATTCATATAGAAGAGCTGTCAGCTTGGTTTTCATTGACTGGTGAATTGCCAAGCATATACAAAATAGAACTACTACACTGCCTACATTGGAAGTCATTAAACTCAGGGTCAGGCAGCAGTCAGTAATAGTTCAAAGTTTACTAAAGATTGAGTTGTTAGTGCCTTTTATTTACTGTAGTTTAATTTTACAATTAATGAAATGAATGTGGTTTGCCTGCAATTTCTGCTGGTAAATGAATTCTGTTATATAACAACGGAGAGTCCAGTTTGGAATTCAGTATTAATGAGGATAGGTTTCTTATCAGCCCACAGATGATCACTGAACTGCATTGGTCGATGTGGGTTCACCGCCATAAGTGACGGGAACAGGGTCACTACACCAAGTTCTGCATCTCCAACTTGAGAATGCTGGTTCTATGTGGAAAGCCACTGATAAGTATCTGCCACTTGTGGAAGTCAAGATTAATGGCCACTGTAATAGACATGGAAGCACGACATTCAAGTTCCGCAGTTTGGTTCAGGCATCTTCATCTCATGCCGGCCAGGCCAGCACAGCCACCAGAGGTCATGGCTATAGGCGACACCTAACAAACCAGCTGTGTGTCACCTGCCTATGATGCGCTGATAAATAGCTGGTGCATGCTGGCCTCGCTCTTTTATGTGTACTGCGAGTGACAGTTATTAAATTGTGTAATCCAGGTGCGGTGTTGCTTACTTCAGGGGTGGTGAGGATTTTAGTCTTGTGTGTCTCCTGTTCGGCACCATCGCTGATCAACTTTGCACTTTGCTGTCTCATCTTTAGTCATTGCCAGAGCTTTTCACTCAACCTCACGTCATTTACTGACACTTTGACTCGGGCTGTGTGACAACAAGTTGGGTTATGGTCTTCTGTGCTTGTTCCTTCCTTTCCATCTTTTGATGAAAATGCCGAGGAGTGGTCCGACTATGAGCAGTGTCTGCATTTCGTGGCTTTCCAAGTGTCCAATGATGGTAAGCAAAAAGCTTATTTCCTTTCCGGGCATTCACCTTGTCTTTTCTGTTTACTAGGTGATTTGGCGCAGCTGCAGGCACAGTCGACCCTTTCCTTTTCTGATTCCTATTCCCTCTTAGCTACATATTATAGCCAGCACTCTCATGTTGTGTTTCTTGTGTCCCTCAGGACGTGAATAACACAATCTGAACAAAGAGTCCAAGTGGGATGACACAAGAGAAGTTGCCGGACAGGACCATAGTAATTAGAAACACACATTAAATGAAAAGCTCGGATCAATACTTAATTTTTATGTATATTTCCTCAGATGACTTACAAACCAAATGAGGCTCCTGCTCTATAGCAAATAGTAAAATGAAATAACGGAAAGTCCAGATTGGAATTAAAAAAAAAAAAGAAATAAGAAATATAATCACCCAGTACTACCCTGGACTCGAACAACTAAATTGCGTCCTTTGACAAGGTTTTGATTTTCTATCCTCGTGTCCAGAAATGAGAGACATCCTGCCTAAGATCCTTCCCACCACTCCTAAAGTGGTGTTCCGTCGCCCTCTCAACCTCCAAAACATCCCAGTTCATCCCTATGCCACCCCGAAACCTAGTTCACTGCCACAGGGATCATATCCTTGTGGAAGACCCCATTGCAAGACCTGTCCAATCCACTCACCCAGCACTTCGTATTCCAGTCCTGTCATAGGCTTATTCTACCCTATCATAAGCTGGGCCGCCTGTGAAAGCAGTAGCCATGTAATTTACCAACTGTGCTGCAATCGCTGTCAGCTTTCTATGTTGGCATGATCACTAACCAGCTGCCCATTAGGATGAATAGCCACTGCCAAACTGGCCAAAAAAAAGGTGGACCACCCTGTGGAACAAGCATGCAGTGGAGCACATGCTTGATTTCAATGGCTGCTTAACAACCTGGGCCATCTGGAACCTCCCATCCACCACCAGCTTTTCTGAACTGTACAGATGGGAGTTATCCCTACAGTACATTCTCCGATTCCAAAATCATTCAGGTCTCATCCTACGATAACTTCCCTTCTTTCCATATCTTACAGTTGCTACCTCTATCCTATACCTCTCCTATTTTGAGTGGTGTGTGTGTGAGTGTGTGTGTGTGTGTGTGTGTGTGTGTGTGTGTGTGTGTGTTGTGCGGCGTGCAGGCATTTTATTTTTATTTAAATCTATCTTTATTTTGTTTATTTTATTTTATTTTTCTCCCTTCACCCACCTCCCCACTCCATTCCTACGCTGCATCTCGTTATTTCCATCTAGACTGTCCTGTGCCCATCCCCATTACCGTGACACACCTTTCCCAGTATCAAACCTCTGCTTTGATTTCATGCTCCCCGTCCCATGTTTAATTATCTATTCATTTATTTTTTTAAACAGTGATTTTGTGTTTGTTAAAACGTTGGCTGCTCCATTAAAGAGTGAGCAGGGAGATAAATTTCTGTTGTGCATGTACTGTGGCCACTTATAAAGTAATTTCGAACAGCAGTGAGCGTTTTAACTTACATTCGCAGATCTCAACTGCCCGAGATTTTGCTTAGTTTAATAATAGGCTACTTTCAACCATGTCATACCTTTTTAAAAACCATGTGTTTGGAAGTTTTTAAAATGTTTAGTAAAAATTAGATTTTTATAATTATATTACTATAATTATATATAGTGAGTATTTTTTGTGTATTTGCTATGTTCCCTAATGATGTTGTGTTAACCCCTTTAGAGCCTGAATTAAATTCTGCTGCAAGAAAAAAATAATAAATCCTCTTTTTGTGCTTAATATTGGGATGTTGGACGATTAATAATATCAAATGTAAAACATGTTATATATAGATGGTATTATTAGGTACCTCTTACATTTTCGACAACTTGTATTTGAGAAATAAAAGGCTTACTATTCTTCATTGAGGGAAATTTTTTATTGAACTTTCTTATAAAACTAGAAAAAATAATTAAGTATGTTTGAATTACATGTGTGTTTATGTTTAAACCTAATGCGTAGGATAAAGGTTACTTTGCTCATGAAATCTCTTGAAACAATTTGGATATTTGTTTGCAAGGGTGAGGCTTGTATTCTGTATACGTAAAGACTGTCTGCCCTTTACAGCTAGATCTTTTGCATCTTTACCTTCCTGTTACACAGGACCAATGACGTACTCCATGAATAAGGGGAGACTTACATGGGGGTCTGGTTTTGTTGGAGCCCAGTGCTTCTTGTATTGAAAACTGCAGAAATGTCAATCACAAGGACAATCTGACAATGAAGTATGTTTACACCAAAGATGAATGGAAATTACTGTACTTTTGTCATTTTATTATATCTCTTGCATGTGCCTGTAAAGATGCCTAAGTGCCTGATGATAGTATTTTACATAAACATTACTTTCGTGTCCACTGAAAGTTTATCTACTTTATCACATCTAAAAGTGAATTGCAACACCTAACAAAACAAACTATTTTCAGATTGAAACTTCCCTATGTATTTAGCTTTATCTCATAAAGAATGACCACAAACTCTGCTCTTTGTTCGTAACACGAACACTATAAATGAGGATCGCCGTTCAAGTACAGTCAACATTCAGTTAATGGTAGCACATGTCACACACACTGGATCTGTTCGTGTATAATCTGCTTTAGTCGGCACTGGCTTTCGAACATACTTATTCTTCCACATTTAAAGGTGACAACAGTATGTTGCGAATTTGCGACAATCGGAAAAAAAGGTTAAACCTATTTTTAAAAAATTGACTTGTATATTTTGAGTTGAGGGCCCAATCTTGCTTCCTGCCCCAGGCCCGATGCTGGCTCTCAGCGACCCTGATGGCCGATAGCTGAAAATGTTGTATGTGTGTGTCTTTTGTATGTGCCTGTCGCAGCTCATTGCCATGTCTTTGCGGTGAGTTGTAAACTGTACTATATTATAAATAGTAAAATTAAGTAGACCTTGCATCATCAGTAGATTACATGTACAAGGCAACCAGGGCTAAACTGAAAAAGAGGCAGTGAAGAACTGAGTCACTGTACACTTCACGTAAATCTGCTGGCTGGTAGTCAGCACTGATGAGCACATGAGGTGTGAGAGCTGCACCCCTATGGTCTCCGACAGGCCACGGGCGAAGTTGCTGGTGAGGCCGCAGCTGCCATCACCCCGCCCTCCTGGCGCAAGCCATGGGTGTTTCAAAGAATCGTGACTGTCAACTCTTCACCTCTCCCCCTCTAAAACGGTAACATCTCATCTTGACTGACGACGGGGAAGGAGGGCTAGCTGGCAAACGTAGTTGATGAGGCAGATGTTGAGACGGTGTAATGTAACAACACCACGAGCGAAGTTGCTGGTGAGGCCACAGCTGCCATCACCGCGCCCTACTGGCGCCAGCCATGGGTGTTTCAAATAATCGTGACTGTCAACTCTTCACCCCTCCCCCTCTAAAACGGTACCATGTCATCTTGACTGACAACAGGGAAGGAGGGCTAGCTGGCAAACGTAGTTGATGAGGCAGGTGTTGAGACGGTGTAATGTAACAACATGAGCTTCCATCTAATGTAGTATATGATACCTCTCTTTAGTGAAACCCAGGATATCCTTCTTTCTTTATAGTTAGTTTAGCATACCATTCCCTATATACTGAAGCTCCGGATGCCTTTCTTTCCTGTAGTAAAGTTTATTATACCACCTTTAATCCTTTCTATCCTGTAGTAAAGTCTGTGATATCACCCATTTCTACATTATAACAACTACATTGTTTATGTCACTAAGTATTTACCTAATTTTATTCCCATAAATAAAATCCATTAATTTCATAGTAATTACAGCTTTTATGCCTATTACTAAATTTCTATAACTTTGTAATTACCATTACCATATTTTCCCATTATCAAACCTCATTAATTTTGTAATGCTCTATTACCATTGTTCCCATTACTAAACCCCAGTAATTTTGCAGTATTTATTTTGTAGCATTTATTTCCTTTATTAAGATTAGATTAATTTTCATAATATTTTTGACTTAACCAAATTCCAGTACAAATTGTAATTTAAAGTTGTTGTTACATCTAATTGTCATTATGGCTAATTGTCAGACATTGTAGTTCATTGTAAAGCAGATTATTTAACTTCAACCAAACAATAGGATTCACTTCATTTATAAAATATGAAATCTATTTAATCAGTTATTTGTTATACTAATACATTGACATTGTATAATAAATATAAATTATATGACTTTGTTGTTTATAAAAGAACCGATTCATAAATTATCATTGTGATAATTATGCATCACTTAACATTGTTAATAATGTAATAAATACATGTAATGCCCGGGAATTAGGGGTCAGTTAGTCAGTCAGTTGTTGTACTTCAGAATTAAGAGTTCAGTTCAAGCCAGTAGTATGTCAGATCTCTGTATCTTGCCTGTAGCAATAAATCGAAGTGGATTTCGAAGAAGTATTTGTTCTTTTTGAAAAACATCCCTTCACAATTAATATTTATCGTCAAGTTCAAATTTTATTAATCATTAAGTGTGGCGATCACCTTATTTAAAGAGGGATCGTCATAATGGGGAGCAATGTGAGCCCCTGCTTGCGCCTAGTGATTCCACTGTTGTCTGGGAAACACCGCACAAAAAAATGCTCGGACAGGCGCATGTTCCCAGCTAGGCCCCACAGAAGTCAATGGCTGCGGGGGAGGCAGCATCCTGGTGGCAGATAGATCTGGAATACAAAGAGCTAATGGCAGCATCACTGACGCGACATGGGCACAGCTGATTGCGATGGCGCCTGTGCTGCCGACTGTAGGGGGCCTCCACAAGATTCATTTGTAGTCCCAATTGATGAAAAATCTTTCCTCACACCCAATGTTTCCAACCATTAAAATAGACACTGCCGTGCTCTGGAGATTTGGAACCAAAACGTGCACCAGGCATCGCAACTCATCGAGGTTGCAAGAGCGACAGCAGTGTGCGATGGCTGTGGCCATGCAAAAGCTCTGTTGGCGAAAGTCTGTTACGAGGCTAGGAGCGGTATGTGGACAGAAACTGCAGCAAGGCTTCCTGGCAGGTGTGCGTGGTTTGCAGCTTACTAATTTGGGGCTTAAAGGTGACACAAAACGCTCAGCTTTGTCGTTAGACTGTGGCTGAAATGAAGCACTTGTTAAATGTTTTATAGCCTTGTCCACACAAAATTTTTCAAATTCAGTGGTAACAAATTGTCATCCATTGTCAATAACAATCAGTTTGGACAGTCCTACAATACAAAATATGGAAGACAAAGCTTGAATAATAGCACATGCCATCATCAAGTGCATAGAAACCACAAATGTGAATTTGCTGTATGCATTGTAACGTTTTGGCTATGTTGCGCACTGCTTACAAATCCATTGCCAACATCACAAACATGAAATATTAGAAACCCTAAATAAAACTTTACCACCAGACGTGTAAAATATCACATTTCCCACTCTGTATAAAATACTATTAACACTTGTTATTAAAACATGTTTAAGAGATAGTATGTAGATTTACACTTAACTTTGGCTGCCTCTTTACTTAACATTTAACTTTGATACTTTCGTAAATAATAAGTACAAACACAAAAAATACATTGCACATAGTTATGGAATATGCTGATCCTATAAATATGCATACTAATATAAAAACAACAACACTACATGTTAAAAGTATTGCACAACATTACTACATAATTACCTTTTGTTTAAATAAGTTAGGGCGGACCATGTTTTATTTATCACTGGATCCTAAATCAAATACTTATTACAAATGTGACACGCACTTCAACAATGTCTTTGGTACTAAGAAACTATTGCTGAAATTAATAAAATTACGATGACTTTATACAACTCCGTATTTATAAAAAATTAAAACACAAATTGAAATACACTAAAACGACGAGTCTAAATAATAGTGCACCTAAATAATATTGTCAAAACATATATGTGTGCACTTTGAAATCACTAATACAGTAAATAAATGGAATAAATTTAACATGAGTCAAAACACGACTTTTAGTTTGTGAATTACATTAAATACAAATTTCATGAAACACATACACACATTAAGCTAAATAGTTGAAACCTAAATGTAATATTTCAATGTAAACATTTTGACCTGTTTCAAATATAAATATATTATGTATTTGAGAACTGCAAAACATTGGCATTAATCTTATTGGGCAGTTCTGTTGGTTGGAGGCCATGTTACGGCACTCAGAATCGAGAGGTGAAACTGTAAGCAGGTCTATAACCTGCTGCTGGATTTTTTTGCACATTGTGTAACATTGTGATTTGAGGTGGAAATAAATTATTTTCCATAAAAGAAACTATCATCAAGTACTTGTATTCTTTTGTTATTTACCATGATCCTGAAACACGTACCATTTAGTGAATGTGGAGAGCAGACATCGTACTAACAATGTTGACAACGCAATGGACATTGGCTAGCTAACGAGATAAGTTTTGTTCCTCACCTGCAGTCGAATGGTTTATGTTTCCTAAAGCCTGTTATGTGAAGACATTATCAGTAATTTAGGAGAAAATCGTCAGATCAGCTTAAACTATTCTGAAAAGAGGTGGTGAGTTTACAGTATCTACAATGACGAGTCAGCGAGAATTTTAGAATGGACCAGCGAAATCGAAATGAATATGTTACCAGGGTGCAGTTGGCTTCGGCCAATCAGAGAATGTCTGAGGTGGAGCAGAGTGACTTTCGATACAGGCTGGACACTGCCCTGTCATATGCTCAATCTGCGCATCCAGACCATGCCATGAACAATGATGGCGAACTGTTTGGTCCAAACCACTCCTTAATGACCTGGATGCAACAAACACAGTACTTCCACCTGAAGAGCTTGGGGTTCAATTATCTATGACTGGTCATTATCAGCATGTAAGAGAATGACACCTTGATCAACCGAAAGATCCTTTTTCTTTTGTGGCGCTACAGTCCAGGGTGAACTTTGACCTTCCCAACGAGCTTCCGCAATCCATCACAGTCATATGCTACCCTTCTCCAGTTTCTGCATCCTATCTTTCATAGGTCTTTTTCCACTCCATCCAGCCATCTTGCTCGAGGTCTACCTCATCCTCTTTGGCCACCTGGATTTCCAAAGAGAATCTTCTTTGTTACCTCAGACTCCTCCATTCTTGCCACATGACCTGCCTATCTTATCTTTCCTGATCATATGATATTCGTTACAGGAGCATCAGCATAGAGTGTACAATTCTGCATTGTACCTCTTCCTCCATTGTTCTCCACCATACACAGGGCCAACAAACACAGTACTTCTGCCTGAAGAGCTTGGGTTCAATTATCCGCGACTGGTCATTATCAGCATGTAAGAGAATGACACCATGATGAACTGAAAGATCCTGCTGATGTGAAAAATAATGTCCAGCTGAGGGAGACCAACCATGGCGTACATAGTGCAACAACTGTTGCAAATCAGAATCAGCTGCTATGGGCCGGGCAATTTGTTTGTGATCAATTGGAAAATTCATCAGCATGTCAGAATCAAGTTCATCAATCTGGCAACACGAAATGGAAGATTGATCGATATCAGGATCAGGAAGATGTGAAAGGAGATCCGCATTAGCATGTTTAGCTGTGGGGTGATCCAATATCTCTTATTGTTAGTTTGAAAGGAAGAGCGCCCACTGCTGCAATTTTTGAGCTGTACGGGCTGGAACTGATTGAGCAGGATTAAGAAAGGACTGCATAGGTTAATGGTCAGTCAACAAGTAAAACTTTCTCCCATACAAATATTGGTGGAATTTTGTTACTTCAAACACTAAGGCAAAAGCTTCCTTTTCAGTTTGCGAGTAATTTAATTGAGCTGTGTTCAAAAGCTTGGAAGCAAAAGCAGTAGCATGATCGACAGAACCAAACCTATATACCAAGACCACACCAATACTATAATGCGAGGAATCAGATGCCAGAACAACAGGCTTGTTTGGATCAAAGTGCACCAGATGTTATCACTGAGAAGAGAATATTTTAACTTCTGAAAGGCCATCTGGCATTCTGAGGATCAGACAAACGGGACATTCTTACATCACAAACAATGCAAATGACCTGCAATTAGCGAAACATTGGGAATAAAAAGATGATAATATATTAATTTGCCAAGAACACTTTGCAATCCATGCACATTGCATGGTGCTGGAAGATTGCTCATTGTGACTAAATGAGATTGCAATGAATGGACCCCTTGACTATTAATGACATGTCCAAGATATTCCAATTCTGTCCGAAAAAATACACATTTGTCTTGATTGCAGTTGAGATAATTGTCAAGCAAAACTTGAAACAAAGCATGGAGATTAGCAATATGTTCCTCCGGATTACATCCAGAAAGAATGACATCATCAAGATAATTGGAACAGAATGGAACTGTGGCAGTGAGGTGTGCAAGGTAGTGCTGAAATATTGCCGGCACTGATGCACTGCGGAACAGCAAATGTAAATACTTAAACACACCAAGATGCATATTAAGCCCCAAAAATTGCTTGTCTAAAGGAATCTGGAAGTAAGCATCTCACAAATCAAATAGCGCCCTGGTTCCAATATGTCCATAAGCTCTTCTGGGCAAGGTAGAAGAAAAGTATCTACTATTGTTTTCGGATTAACAGTGTTTTTGAAGTCTGTGCACAAGCAAAGTTTGCCAGAAGGCTTTCTGAGCTCTACGAGAGGTGAAGACCAGAGAAGCGGTCACAGGAGCTTGTACCCCATCTGCCTGTAAACATAACACTTTTGTGCGACTTGTTCACGCAGAGCATGCGGAACCAGGCGAGCACGCACAAACCTGGGTCACGCGTTTTCTTTTCAGTGTCACAAGGGCCATGAAATTCTTCACTGTACCCACCCATTCTGAAAACAAATCATTAAATTCTGCACTAAGTTTTGAGTCACTGTCACTGTAATTGACATTAGATGCAGACAAAATGTTGTTCTGTACACTACAACCAAGTAAATCGAAACTGTCAAGTCAAAAAATATTCAAACTGTTTTTTGTGCACAAAACTTGGAATGTTACAGTTTTCATAATACCATTGTATGTAACAGGAAGAGCACATGATCCTAGGACAGGAATGTCATGACCGTTATAAGCCGTAAGTACAGTCCGAGTTTTCGAAGCTGGGGTCTGCCCAACAATTTGTTAGTATTACGATTTACCAAAGTCACTGAAGCTCTGGTATTGAGCTGAAACTGCACATTGCAATTGTTAACTGCCACTCTCACAAACACTTTGTTGTTTTCTCAGTGCATTGAGGTGGACCATGAAGTCTTTGGCATTTTAGTACATAGTGAAGTTTCTTGTGCACACTACTAATTGGCTGACTTTGAATGGTACTCACCATGTATGCCTGGCTGTGAAGTTCACTGTGTAAACCTTTCTTATGCTTAAGACAAACACTTTGGACATGGCCTGTTTTATGGCAAAAGAAACACATTTTGTTTTTTGTAATAAATTTCACCATTGGGGCAAGACTTCCCAGTTCCATCAAATTGGGTCGGGTGTTTACTAGATACAGTCTGCGCTGATCATACGCCTCGTTTATACTGTGACCGTGCCATACGTTGGCTGATCATCCGAGTGATCGACTACACTGTTCGGAGCAGCATCCATTGCATATTCAGCCATTTAACAAGCATCATGGGCAAACAAAATATTGGAAACCTGCTCAAGTGTGGGATCTGTCATTTTAAGGATCTGTTCACATAGTTATCGATCAATAACGTTCTGCATGACTGAGTCATGATTCATTGATTGAGTACAATAAATATCACAAGCTCGTTGGAAATTACATTGGCGAGACAACCCAGATAAGTAAGCTAACCATATGTTTGACCAGGTTTCATACGACAACAGAAAAAGTTGTACCTGGCAGCTGCAACTAACACTTTCTGCATAATATTTCGATAGGGAGTCGTATCATCTATACTAAAAATAAATCTGTAAATGTAGGCCTGTCACTGTTCCCTTTAATCTTTATAAAAATCGGATTACGGAACAGAAGGTATCGTAATTTTAAGTGTTTTCAGTAAATATTGTGTCTGTTTTTTCAACTATTAAAAACCTATTATCTCCAAAACTACTTCACAAATTTGCATGGGGTTTTCACAGGTAACTTGAGTGTAACTGGGCAATATATAAACTTTGTTTCATAAAAGTCAGATCACGGAAAAAAGAATATCGTAATTTCAATTTTTTTTATCTATGACTGTTATGTCTGTCTGTCTCTTTGAACATGTGTGTCTCCAAAACTACTTGATGAATTTTCATGGTGTTTTCACATGTAACTTGAGAACATTGTGCGGTCACATAAAGGCTTTAATAATTAAAATCAGATCACAGAAAATAAAGATATCATAATTTAATAATTTGCTTAAAAACCATTGTGTATGTCTATTTGTTGAAGGTAATCTCCAAAAGTACTACACGAACTTTCATGGGTTTCCACAGGTAAATTGAGAATAGTTTGGAGAGTAACATAGGCTTAGTTTCATCAAAATCGGATCAGAGGAAGGAAGAATATCATAATTTGAAGTTTTTGTGTATGCTATGCTTATAAGTATGGTGTAGTACAGCAAATCTCCAAGAGTACTACACGAACTTTCATTGGGTTTCATAGGTCAACTGAGAGTACCTTGGCGCAGCATATAATGTTCATTTCATCAAAATCAGATCAGGGGAAGAAAAGATTTCATAAGTTGTAGTTTCTGGTGTATGCGATGCTTGAATTGCAGCGTAGTATAACAAAGATCTGAAAGAGGTGCTGTTGCTGACATAGTATAACAAATAACTAAGAGATGGCGATACTATGTTGTTTATTCTCATAACTAAAGTGTAATACACTGAAATAAGGGTTATGATTTTCCTTACGGCAGCGGTGTAGTGTATTGATGTTGGTAATGGCCGTTGAATCCTTTTTGAAAAATCAGTCGTGTACAAAGAGGGGAATAATTCTTAGCGGTGATAATGAAATAAATAATTAATGATATTCCAGTCAGTAAATTAATGATCCCCTAGTCGAATATTTCACTGCCAACGTTGACGTACTAAACCACTGCCACTGCAAGTAAAATTTAACCCAGGTATGTCACAAAAAAATAATTTTTTTACTAGCTGAATTCCGCATGGCTTGCAATCCCATGGAAAGAAGAAAAAAAAAGTCCTTCTTTCCGCAGGTATCATTTGAATTTAAAACATAATGACATTCCTTCGTGTCTATTGATGCTCTAATTTACATAAGAATTTATGTAGTTCCCTTCCCGATTTTGGTGTATCCTCATTACATTTTGAGTGTGTTATGTTTAGGAATGCCTCAAAATAGCCATAGTACAGGAAAGGACAAGTGAGGCGACGTTAGTTACATAGTATACCAAATAAAGAATTATGGCGTTTCTGCATTTTTTTAAATTCTCATAGCTGTAGTGTAGTAAACTACAAGAAGGGGAACAATTTTACTTACAGCGGCGGCGTTGTGCGCTGATGTTGGCAACGACCGTTGAATGCTTTTTCAAAAATCTGTCACGCAGAATAAGGGGAATAATTCTTTATGTTTACGATGAAATAAATAATTTATGCTGTTCTGGTCAGTAAATTAATCATCCTGTTAAAGTGAATAGTTTGTTGCCAATGATAGCAAACTATAACACTGCCACTGCAAGTAAAGTTTAGCCCAGGTAGGAAACAAAAAAAAAAAATTTTTTTTTCTTCCTAGCTGTATCTCATATGCTTTGCAATGTCATGGAAAGAAAAGTAGTGCATCTTTTGATGGGTATAACCACTAAATTGTATATAGTGTAGAAATATCTATGGAGTGAGCTTTGGCTTCTATGCATCTTCTCAACAATTAGCGGGAATTACCAAGTGATACTGAGACAGATCTACTCTTTCCACACATTTATTTGCTGTTACGATTGGTTTGTACTTCATTGACTGCAAAGAAGCTCCACCTCCTTTTCACAGAGCAACCACCTAACATGAAATAATTTGTAAATAAATGTGTAACAGAAGCAACAAGAAAGTTGAGGAAGCATCGCTAAAAGGGCCATTTACACATAGTCATCCATCTTAACAGAGCAAAAAAGGACCAAGATGAACTCATCAATTAGTAGATTTTTCCAAGTACCAGGTGATATTTCCACCTTAATGTTGAGGACAAAAAATCTGTTCTGCGCATCTAAATGTTCACTCCAGAGATATTTCTGCTCAGTGCATGCCACAAGAGATAATATACACACGCGAGCGACAAACTCATCAGAAACTTCCATGCTTTCATAATTGTTCGGTACAATAATGTGATTAAAATTAATAATTTCTTACTTTTGGTGCGGACTACATTAAGATAGAGAAAGACGTCTTATTTGGTAGAGACAATTGTACTTAGAATTATAATCCGACTTCTGAATATATAGTTCTATTACACAAAATCAATTTCAACTTCGTGCTTTACGAAGTAATCACTGGAGGACATGAGGACATATATTAACTGAAAGAGTGGGCAATGCTGCTAACATAGTCAAGAAAATTCGCTGGAAATACTACTATATTTAATGGAAAGTTCTATACAGACGATCAGCTGACGCCATTCCTTCAACGATTACTCAGACTTACTTTATCACACATTGACACCACCATGACGTCTTACTTAAACAGACATGAACTGCTCTGTTGATTGAATTACCAGACTTTCAGGATTCTTCGACTTTTCTATAATATGGACCACTGCATACAGAATAACTACATTGTCCCCAGTCCAACACTGCAACATTCTAATACTTCAGCATACTCTTATGTGAGAGATAAACAATTTAGTACTATGCCATAGAACCAATACATGGTGCTGTTATTATTATTACTATTTCTCATCTCAACGATAGAAGGGTTTTCAGAAGTTTTGCCAGGCAGACAATTGCATACCTCAGTCTTAACTTTATGAACACAAACTAACAATGAATGTACATCATTCCAGAGTACGAACTTAATTTCACATTTTGTATGAAAAACTTTATGAAATTCATTGGTTTGGACAATGACTTCTACTTACATTTGACATCTTGGCTAGGAGAACTGAGTTTAGTAACACAGCGATCCAACGAGGATTCTGTTTTTGCCGACCTAGGTCCGAAACCTAAAAAAACGTGATATACACATGTCCCTGTTTAACAACCGTTGCGAAGCATGGGCACATAAGCTAGTCAATGAATATTTCAACTCTTCCGATTTTTGTATCTGGTGCAACTTCCTCAGTGCAAGACAGACATTGACACTGCACATTGCAATAAAGTAAGCTGCCACGTCTTTACTTGGAATGTGGTGAGCTGTGACATGCACTGGAAACTGCCAGCCATTCCGTCCAATCTTCAGTGTCCTTATGGGAAGCTCTGAATGGTGGTGCAAAATTGCCGGCGTTGGCTTGTACTGGCGGTTGCTGAGGCAGCAGCTGTTGCAGGTCGTGTTGTTGGTTGAAAGCAGCCTGCTAGTCATGATGAATTCTGTCATCAAGGCTGTGAGTTCGGATAACTGCTGACCCTACAACTGTACAATATTGGGTAGAGACATTTCCATAGAAGTTGTCATAAGGAAATATACCAGGTACCCAAAAACAAGAACCACTAATATACAAAAAAGAAATCATTCCTCAACGAGGAAGGCAACAAAAAAATTACGCACAGACTGCCGTTAAACTGAACTAATGAACTGCAAACCGATAAAATTGCGACTAGACTTAATAGAAAAAGAAAAGCAAATAAGAACAGGAATGACAACGCCATCAGAAACTGACAATTTGAACACCAACACTAATAGCAGGGTACTGAAAAAATGTACTTGTCGCCATTCTTGTGTTCCTCAGGATGTAAGGAACACAATCTGAACAGTGTCCAAGTGCGATGACACAAGCAAAGGATCCGGACAGGAGCATAGTAATTAGTAACACATATGAAATGAAAAACTCGGACCAATACTTAACTTTTCTGTATATTTCCTCAGAAGATGTACAACTCAAATTAGCCTCTTGCTCTTTAGCAAATAGTAAAATTAAGTAGACCTCATATCATCAGTGCAATACATGTACAAGGCAGCCAGGGCTAAACTGAAAAAGACAATATGACAGGTCCCGAGGCAGCGAAGAACTGAGGCACTGTATACTTGACGTAAATCAGCTGCCCGGCTCTGGTGGCTGATAGACGGTACTGGTGCGCGCATGTGGTGCAGAAGCTGTGCCTGCTTGGGGTTCTACGGGCCACGGGCGAAGCTGCTCGTTAGGCTGCGGCTCCTGGCACCATGCCCACAGGCGTTTCGAAGAGTTGTGGCTGTCGATTCTTCAGTGTTGGCTCGCTTATCATTTTACTGCTCATGTGAATAGCTGGGCCAATCATGCTGTGTTTGGGCAACAGAACTTAGGGGTTGGCCCGTCATTGTTGAATTTGGTTGGAACCACAAGGATTCATATGCAAACTCTATGGTCTGTGACGTTTTGCTCTGTTTTGCTTCTCAGCTTGAGGTCTCAATGAGCCCTCACAGACTCACAATTTTGGAAGACCTCCTATGGATATTAACAAGATTGTTCCTGTCAGTGCACAGACACTGAAATTATTTATTGACCTCTGCATTCTTCGGAAAAATGTTTCTCTTCAAGTGGACACCAGCACCACATCATCTCTGTTAAACTCAACTACTTACCACAAGTTGTGTTCGGCGCATCGACCATTAGCTGACTATGGAAGCCACCCGATGGCCACTTTTGGGTTTGTTTGTGGCTGAGGCCACACTTCAGAATGTTAGCTGCTTGGTGCCATTTGTGGTCATTAACAGAGCGGCAACTACGAATATTTTTGGCTTTGATGTGTTCCATGCCTTTGGCTTTACTATTACTGACTCTTTCTTCTTGGTTTCTGACTAGATTCCATATGAGGGCCTTTCTCAGCTTGTAGTGTTTCAAAATGAACTACATTTTGCTTCTGGATTGACTTCAGTTTATCAAGGCATTAATTTGCATATGAGCAACCTAGCGATGTTGTAGCTACTGTGAGGATCTGTCGTTGTTGCAGGTATGACAAGCAGTCAGTCACTGCACAGTGGATGCTAGGACAAAGTGGAGAGAGTTCACAGAATAGACGATATATAAACTCTGTTTTGTGTATAAACTCTGTGTGTATTAACTTTTGTTTCAATTATTGCTGTTGATCTGTTAATGTTGGAAGTTCTGTAGAAGCAGATACATGTATTCAACTCGGCTATGTAATAACGGCCAATAAAAAGCAAAGTGAATAATTTACAAAACTTATGTTTTGCGAGAAACTATTTATTTACTGTTTTCACTCTCATGTTTAATATATAATTGCAGAAGCCTTGGTGGTGTAGCATAGCTAGACCTCATTTTATTATCAATTTTTACTCAAAAGATAAATGAGTGGACACAACAAGATTTTACTAGCTGCATGCAAAGATCTTAGGTGCATTTTCCCTGTTTAATACTGAGCAAATTGTTATCCAAGGGAAATGAGGTGTAGTTGCAGACACCAATAAGGCTCTTTACACCCGGGACGTCGCATAACAACACAAGCTGCGCGTGAAATTCGCGTCATCATTTGCATCGGGTGTCAGGTGTGCATAGAATTTTCAGGCCTCCATTATGCTCAAGCCCACCCCACCTTTTGTTGGGATCATCCAGTTCCTAATGCCCTCAGAGGAAATTAAAAACAATTATTGTAAAATTGCTTATAAGTGCTGGAATAATCTCTTAGTAAATTATTTGTTTTAAATACACAATATGTTACAGGCTTAGCCCATCATCTAGTGACTGATACAATATATACTGTTCATTAAGTCATTTAAATTTGTCATTTAAAATTACTGTTGTTATTTTGATCATGATGGTTGCATATCTCCATCAAGACTTTGTTTATAGTAATCCCTCAGATGGGCCGTTAAATCTGAGTTATATCATTTGACAGCTGCTGGTATTCTGTCTCCTGTCACAGTTAGCGAGTGGTCTTCATCTCTCGTTATCATATGCAAGCCCACGGGAGCCCTTTGCTTATGTGGTGACTTGAAGAAGTTGGTGAATTCAAATTCCATCATTGATTCCTCCCTGATGCCTCGCCCTGCGGATTTGATTGATTGGTTGGCGGGGGGAGGGGAGTAGTATTTTTTTCGAAGATCGATGTTGCAGAAGCGTATCTGCAGATGCCTTTGGATGATGAGACAAAACAGGCACTGTTGATTGTTACCCTCTTTGGCCTTTTCCAGTATAAACGGTTGCCATTCGGCTTGGAAATCACCCCCACCATATTTCAGCACTTTTTGGAGCAGCTGCTGGCACCGGTACCCTGTTGCTTTAATTTCTTAGATTATATTGTTGTGACCTGGTCCACAACAAGCTGTGCTCCTTGTTTTCTGTGTTGGTGGCAGCAGGCCTCTGCTGCAATTTTCAAAAGTCATTTTTCTTCCAACCTGCTATTGACTACTTGGGCTATGAGGTTTCACGGTCAGGGGTGTGCCCGGTGTCCGATCATGTACATGCAGTTGCAGGCATTCCTCGTCCTTTGACCTTTAAGGAGTTAAATTGTTTCTAGGGAAGGTCACCTATTATTACCACTTCCTTCCATGGGCGGCCACAGTGGCACAACCCCTGCATCAGTTGTTACGCAAAGGTGTTATTTTCTGCTGGTCTCCTGTTTGTGGAGCAAGCTTTTCAGTCACTATCTTAGTACCTTTGAGGGGATTCTACTTCTGTCCACAGAAGATGGGTAGCACCAAGCAGTAGTTGTAGCCTTGTAACGCAGCCAGATTCTCGATCTTTTACATTGGGAACACTACCGCGTGTCCTGCACTAAGATGTTTGCCTGTTGGCATGTATATTGGTCCGGCATTGATGGAGACATAGCTTGCCTAATAGCTGGATGCTCTTCCTGTGCTGCTCAACAAGTGGCTCCTCGCTCTTCACATTCTCCATGGCCCTCCCCATCCACACCATGGGAGTGAGCACCTCCATGTGAATTTGGCAGGCCCCTTTTGGTCAGCTGTTGGTTTTTGGTCGTCAATGTATACTCTAACTTTCCTTTTATTGTTCCACAGTCAAATGGGGTGGTGGAGAGATATGTACACACTTCCAAGGCACAAATGTGTAAGTATGTGCTGCATCTTTCGGTGGAGGATGCCCTCCTTTGTTTCCTTTTGTCACATTGGTCCACCCCAGCCAGGCCGCATGCTCCCTTGCCTGCAACCCTTTCCCCTTCGTCCGCAGTGTACACCCGCTTCTTGAGGTGCCACTGAGGGCGGGTTCTCTTTCTGTTTCAGCTCTGCAGTCGTCAGTCGGCCGGTAGACAAAGGATTCGTCACTGTTGGCGGCTGATGCCACTTCTCCGCCATGTTCCTGGTGGACTGGTCCACGGAGTGGACTGCACCAGTTGTCGATGGTGGGGGGGGGGGGGGGGTCTTGCCGCTGGCTGTTGTGGATCAAGGGTTTTCTCAAGAGGTGCCTTCGGACATGGAGATGGAAGACTGGCCACTGTTGCTGGCGATGTCGAGACGTCATTTGGGGTGAGTGTCCTCACACCGTGCAAAGGGGTTCCGCCTGTATGTTGTGGTTCTGGCTCGGGATCTGGTGGAGCAGTCGAAAGGCCAAATGGAGGTGGAGCCTGCCCAGCAGGCCGCAGTTCAGGATTCGTCGCACCCCCCACTCCCCCTCCCAACCGTAGGGGTGAAGGATGTCATGTACTAGCAAGTGCGACATTCAAGTTGCATGGTTCAGCATCATGTGTCTATGACTTGTACCAACCATGTCATTCTAGTACAGGGCAAGGACAGGCCACACTAGTACACAGCGTGGCCAGGCCACACTAGTACGCAGCGTAGTCATCACTGGACAAGGCTGTAGGCAACAACTAACAAACCAGCCGCGTGCTATCTGCCTGTGGTGTGTTGATAAATAGCCAGCACATGCTGGCCTCACACTTATGTTTACTGCAAGTGACAGTTAATAAAGTATGTAATCCTGGTGCTGTGTTGCTTACTTCAGCCACAGAACAGAGGAAGTTGGTGGGATCAGCATTCAATCAGGTCACCAGTGGTCTAGTGTTGGCAAAGAGGAGGAGGTGCTTGTTATTTAGAGGGCATGGGCAGCAGGTTGAACAGATGCATTGAGAACACTAGACACGTCCTGGGTCACAGATGGTTCTGTCAGCAGACCCCAAGCATCGGCCTTGTGAATCCTGCAAGATTGCCAGCACTAAGGTTGGATGGCTTGCGGACAATCTGGGCCACACGAAACTTACAGATTTAACTCAGATTTAACGGCCCATCTGAAGGATTACTCTAGACAAAGTCTTGGTGGAGGTATGCAACCATCATGAGCAAAATAACAACAGTAATTTTAAATGACAAATTTAAATGCCTTAGTGATCAGTATATATTGTATCAGTCACTAGGTGATGGGCTAAGCCTGTAACATGGGTGTACCATGGGTAAGTGGGAGATGAGAGTTCAGTGGTGAGAGGAGAAAGAAAAAGAGAGAGAGAGAAATACAAATACACATTTGAGGCTGCAGCCCATGAAACAGACTGGATGAATGCTTTGTGGCAATGGTGGTGGCTATATAGGTAGCCAAGAACAGGGTTTTGGCCTTTTCTGAATTGGTGGATTGGACCATGGTGCCCATCATCTCACATCATCTGTTCCACACCCTTATTTCATTGGGGTTCGAACAATGCCATCACAAATTGTAGTCACTGGTGCTCACAGAAATTGAGAAGCAGGGAATAGGGGAACTGAAGTTGCAGTCAGAGATGATGGCCTGTCAGAGGCTCTCATTGGCAAGGATTTGTGAAAAGGCCATTAGCATGTTTTTTATTATTGTTGAGTCCATGAGTGAATATATGGACATTTGGTTTGTGGATCAACTATGACCCTCATCCAGTGTAAATTTATGTGTATCAACTCCCAAGAGGCTCATGGTGACATGGTGTGAACAATTTTGTGCTTTGCTGGGGGGAGGGGAGGGGGAGGATGCAGAGAAACAAACTGCCCAAGAGAAGAGTAAAGTTCCAATGTCCCTATCAATGGCTGGCATGACAGTGTGTTAGAAGCTTCATGTGGGACATGTTCCATTGGACCTTGTGAAGGAGTAAAGTTACCCCAGGGACATAAAGCTGGAGGAGTGAAGCCAAAAAGACTTGGAGTAGATTGTGAGCCGTCACTGGAGTTTAATCTAGTCTGGGCCAGAACCAACATAGAATCTGGACAAAAAACATGTAGGGTTGACGAATAATCAGAATCCAGTGGGGAATAATTGCTTCCTGGGTGTCAAATTCTACATCAGGAACTGCTTCCAACTGTGAGACAAAGCATTAGTGTTTACATGGAGGTCAGCTTATAGAGAAAGTCATATGTATAGGCTGCAGCTTTTATGCTATCTTGTCTGTAAGGTTGGAAAGCAGTCCACACAATGCAAGTCAGTCAGCAGCTGGAATTTCATTCCGAATTGGTATGAGATTTCTTATTAGTGTAAACAGAGGCTTCTGCTTCTTTTGCAGTGTAGGAGTTGTGTTGGGCAACATTGACTTGGAACCAAATGAAACAACCATTGGAGCCATCCACTTCCTTGTGGGAGAGGACTGTCGCAACTCCATGCTGTGAGGCATTTGTGATAGGAAGAGGAGGCTACCTAGTGAGAGAGCGATGAGAGACAAATCATTTAAGGCCAGGAACAGTAGCACTGCATTCTGGTGACCACTGAAAAGAAAACCGTGTTTTTCCCCAATGTGTGTTAAGTGTATAGGATTGGTAACATGGGGAATGAAATGACCACCAATGCTTAAATTTTTTCCACTGACTGTATTTTTTGAGATTCTCGGGTCTTGCCATTTTTTTCTATTGTTGAGAAGTGTTGCTTTGTTGGATTGGTGCCCTACTTTGCTGATGATAAACCCAAAGTGCTCAACAGAATTTTGGGCAAATTTATATATATTTTTTAGATGATATTTGAGAGCAGTCTCAATTAAATGAGAGATCGAAAGTGTTCATCCATTTATGGCAACTAAATAGTTACAGCATGAATGAATGTATTAGCTACTACAAGTAATGCTAAAAGACTGTGGAGGTGTTGGAAATAACCAATAGGCAGCCTTTTATAGCAGTAGAGTTCAGCATGGCCTTTGAATCTGGGTGCAGTGGTAACTAAATACACCTCCAACATATCCATCTTGGTGTAACAGACACTGTTTTGCAATTGTCAAAACAGGTCTTGTGGGTGAAGAATTGGAAAAGTATCTATAATAACCTGAGAATTAATGAGATTAAATCAGAGATAGGTATTAGGGCTCATCATTACTAGAAGAGAGGAAGCCCATTAGTTCAGTGGAACCAGGATATCACCTCAATTTAATGTTGGCAGTGGAAACATTCAGGACAAGAGTGACACTGATTTGAATTCCAATGAGAATGTAGAGTGTGGTAAGTCAGAAACTGAGCTATGAGAAAAACACTGTATAGAGATGTGTAAAGTTGCTGCTCTTCTTACGTTTTTCTGAGCCATTGTGAGGAATAGCAGGACAGCAACACAATGAATCCTGGAGCATCTGGATTGAGTGTGAGATTTTCTGTTGTCAGTAGCTGACGTAGTCAGTAAAGGTTGTGATTCAATCTAGTTTGAAAGTTAAAACAGACTTCCATACACAAAAAGTTTGACAGCCACAATCACGTAATCACATAAATTGTATTTTATTAACTAGTTTTAACAAACTGTGCTGTCATTATCAAAAGATATGGTGAAACCTTCCACGTGATATTACAAATATTTCATATACAGATCAATGAACAATCCTTAGGAGGGTGTGATGATTTCACTTACTGACTTGTAAGGAATATTACTGTATCTATGTCATTGTTGAAACTATGTGTCTGTCCAGCCTTTCATCTTGATACAGCATTTGCATGAGTTTTCACAATGTTGTAAAACCAGCTAATGTACTAGAAGCAAGTGTGTTCAAAATGCATATACAGCTTTGTCTTAAACTCATAATGAGATGATCATATGAGACATATAAGCATGAAACACAGTGTAAGACTGCACTGTATTTATCACTTTGTTTTCTAATGGGTCAACATGACAGCATAAACATTGGAAAAGTATTGTGTCACTGCTGTCATCTGTGCCTAATGTGGACATACTTGCTATTATGTAAGGGGTCATAAAGTTTGGCTGATCAGATAATTTCCTTTATAGTGAATGTTGTAGAAGCAAGTCCCAAGTTGGCATATGATCAGTGGCACTGTTAGGTGAAGCTCAGACCCCAAAGGTCAGTGACCCAATCACTATAGTTTTCCGACAGTCACATACATTGCTGGTAAAATTTCAGCCCAACCGATACCACATAGGATACACTCAGATATGGCAAACTATCAGTTTGTTTCATACAGGAAAGAGTTATAGAGCAGATAAACATGCTACACAAAGACCAAGAGGGGGGGGGGGATACCTGTTTTCAGATGGAATGGGCCAAGGTATTACAAGTATGTTTCACAATTGTATGCATCATCCAGAAACAAAGAAAATGATGAAATTGATGGTGATGTCTCATTCATGTACACAATGCTGTGATTTGCTGCTGCAGTAAAGACAACTGCTGCTGTTGTTATTCTAGTAGTTGTCTATTGTGCTGACATTTTCTCTGCTCCTGTAGAAGCCACTCCACTTTTTCAAAAAATTTGTTGGTTTATAGCCACAAGCACAAGAAAGGTACACATTTTATAGTTAATTTTGCAAAAGAGGGTGGAATAGGAAGTGTTGTGCGTGCAGATCAGGCAGCTCTTAGATTAGGGTATTTCACACAGCTGTGGTATAGGGTTGAAATTATGAGTGGCATAGGGATGGATTATGATGTGGTAGTTTGTTGGGTGATACAACACCAGTTGAGGAGGAGGGGTTAACAGTATCTTGGGGTGGATGCCTGTCATTTCAAGGCATGATGACAGATAATGAAAGTCCTGATGAAGGATGTGCTCCAGTTGTTCCAGGCTGGGGAAGTATTAAGTGTGAGGATGGTGCTCTTTTGTGACTGCGTTATTGGGGGCAGAGAGAGGAGTGTTCAGTTGTGGAATAGGAAATCTATTTGTGGACTAAGCATGTTAGTGCCTGTTTGTGAAGGTGCATTCACAGACGAGTACTTTCCTCAGAACTAGTATGCCAACAGATTTACTGTGCAGTATTTCTGCACAATCTCAGTTCTCCCCCACCTTTAATAACCTTTTCATCCAATACCAATCCATAGTGAAACAACTGAACCATGTTCTTCGCCAGGGATTTCATTACTTATCACTGTGTCCTGAAATGAGACATCCTACCCAAGATTCTTCCAATCCCTCCTAAAGTGGTGTTCTGTTGCCCACGTAACCTCTACAACACTGTACTCCATCCTTACACCATTCTCTATCCCAATCCCCTCCATCTCTAATGATCGTGATGTTGATGTGATTTTAAACCTTAATCTTCCTTGCAATCTCTTGCCTTAGAGGTAAAGTTTGTGTGAAAGACTCTGATGCAAGATCTGCCCAGTCTGCCTATTGAGCACTTCCTATTCCAGTCCCATAGCAGGCATATTGTATCACCAGTGGCAGGGCCACCAATGAAAGCAGCCATGTGATGACCTAACTCTTTTGCAATTTTTGTTCAGCAGTTTATATTGGTGTGATCCCTATGCAGTTGCCCATTAACACTTCGGGATGATTGACTGGTGATTTATTTTCACTTAGGCCTGACTTGTTTTGTGACATAATTGAACCTTATGTGGCCAACAATATAATATATACCATGAAAAATAATTTGATACCACAATATCAGTATAATTTTGGTGTCATGCCACAGTGGCATGCGCAGGTCGCTGGGATAGATAGTCGCATTATGGTAGGCAAACCTGCATAAGAAACAACTAGCAACGAACCTCTATCTATATTGCAAATTGTTGTTTTCCTGTTTGAATTCATATTTTCAACTTTATATTTCATGTTCTGATCTATTTTGTAACATTACTGATTTTTATTTTTACTTTTCATGTGATACTCCTTGTTCTGATTTAGACACAAGAGTTTCAGAAAACTGGGGACAAGTAATAATTGATGTAAAGACTATTTATTTTACAGGAAAACAGTTATATATAAAACAATTGTGAATACATAAAAAAACAGTAATTGAAAGAAAATCACATCTACTTACATTCATACACAAAAATGAAAACATATTGACAGTATATACATGATTTATCTAAATATACAAGAACAAAGAAACAGAATTATACTACAGGACATACAATTAGCCTAATTTTTGAATAATAAACAAAATAACTCCACACAAGTAAAAGTAATGAAAAGCAACTAGTAATTATGGTACTCCCTAAAGCAAGGAGACAGACAAAATGTCACCCCCGGGAGACATTACGTATAGAAATAATAATTTTTGTTTATTATTTAGTTATGGAGGAAAAGTAATGTCCTTAGTGACCATTTGTCGGCTAATGGAAGAAATAAGTTTTATTTATTTTCACTACCTTTTACATTGATCACAGACTATGCCCGAAGAACTCATTGATTTGACATTAGGAAACATCCATAAACTGAATAGACAGACATGAACTTACACTATGTGTTGTTCATACCTCGAACAGACCAGGAAATAGCCAGAGGTGTTTCGACTCTCAAGCCAATTTCACCTAAAAGCACAGGCCCAGGGTATTTCTGAAGAAAATATTCGATATGTCCCTGGGAAATTGGTCTTATGAGATAACTTACTTTTTAGAACGAAAAATATCCAAATGGTGGAGTAACGAAGATGAATATTTGAGGAGCCGGATAAAATGAATTGATACTTTAACTCATTGATGAAGCAGCCTCATTGACAGCAATCGTCTACTGAGGGCCTGGCTGGAGTGTTCCTTTTAACCTGCAATCCGGACTGAGCCTAAGAGCCTTGGTCACATGGGGGTTCAGTGATGCCATACAGGTATGCGCCATCCGGGAGGCAATGAGGCCCTCACGCCCAGTGGCGTGAGCCATCACGAACATGTTAAAGTGAATGACCGGATGCAAAATTGCAGCCAATTGCAAAATGGACCTCTCTGTGATTCAACATACAACTAAGCTTGATTTCAGTGGCCGATTCACAACAAGGGCTATCTGAATCCTCTACTTCCACCAACCTTTCTCAACTGGGTAAATTGAAGTTATTCTTATAAAGCATTCTCGCTTATAGTAATTTACTGTCCCCACATCCTCCACTCAACAGTCTCTTGCCCCTTTATCCTTCTCCCAATTCACCTCTTTCCAAACTGTAACTGTTCCCCTTTGATCATGCTCTTTTTACTCCTCTGTTCCTCCCCTCCTTTTCCTCACTGTGTTCCAAAGCTATATTTCACATTCTTTGTCACCCACATAGTACCTGCACACTACTAGGCAACGCTAATACTTCTACCCCTTCTGCTACTTGTTCTTTTCCCTCCCATCACTTCCCAACTATTGGTGGACATTGCTGTTGAAGCAGCACTGGGAACATGGTGGCAGGGAATTGCAGTCGTGTGCTTGAGTTGCGCGTGTGTGTTTGTATGAATGTGTATGTGCTCTCTTTTTCTGATGAAGACATGGCCATAAGATTTTAGTTTTGACACTGTCTTTTCTGCATGCCTCTCTGCTGCTTAACAATCATATTTATGGTGAGTTGGTACTTATTATATTATTGATATTCCAACCTGAACTTTTCATTGATTGTTGTTCAGTTATTGAAATTAGAATATTTAGCTTTTGTGAAACCTTTTGGTGAACTTTGGAAATCCTTATACACTTCCTGTACAGCAGTAATTTTGCCATTTTACATTGCTCTGTTGTTGGACTTCTGTGCTGGGCAATCTATTTGCTTGTCATTGTATATCTGATGTTGTTTCTCAATGATGAAAATAATGGAACTGTTGGTCTATCATATGATTCGGTATATTTGCATCACTCAGCAACTGACCTGTACTTTCAGTGAAACAATTATCCACACACTAGCTCACATAAGGTGCATCAGTAGTTTGAGGAACACTTAATGGGCATGAGAGTGCTTGTGCACCTCCCCCTCCCTCCCTTCCAAATATCACTAAGTGTCAGTCCTGTAAAGATGACTGTGACACCAAGGAAAACACACTGACTAGTTTCTGTGAATTATTGTTAAATGACCATGAATTCAGATGACTTCTTAGCACTGATTAAATGCCATGAAGCATCACTGTTATCATAGTATAGAAATCTAATAACATGCTACATAGGTGTTTCTACTTTAGTTGCTTATGAGTGTGCTGACATACTGTGTTTTACTGTACCTGTTATATTTTTGCTGAAAATGTACTTTATTTCAGAAAAGTCCAACTAATCCACATTTCGCAGTTGGTGAGAAAGGAATTAACCCTGACATAATAATATATGAGTGGCCATCAATGGAAATAGTTGCTGTACTCAGAGGTGGTACAACTAGGAGTTACACATGTTTAAATTACAGGTATATGCTTCCTATTTCATGGGTATTATTATTATTATTATTATTATTATATTATCATCAAAGAGTCCATTATTTGTGTAATTAATTAGCAAACCTGCCACTGCTTAACAATAGCTAAATAAGTATACAAATTAGATATACAAGCTAAACTCCTTTGCCCCAAATCTCCTCTCATTCATTCTCTGCTAGTCTCCTCTTCAACCCAGCTCTTTGTTCATCCCCTTTTTCCCACCACCACTCTCCTGCTCTTTCTGAGCATCATTTCCTTATCCTTCTATCTGTCCCCTCATCCCTCTCCCCTTTTTGTGTCAATTTCCTCCAGCTATTTTCCCATTTCTCTGACTACCTTAAGCTTTGTAAATTGTTACTAAAATTGGAACTTTGATGGGAATTCCAGTTGCTTAAAATGAATGGATAAATTGGTTAGGATCATTGGTATATGGTGTGTGAGAGATACCTCTCTAGTTGCTGGATCTTTGAGGATAATAACTGCATTGAAAGTAATTTACATATTTTTAATCTGCAAATGGGTAGGATTACAAGAGACTTGGACAGTTCATATTCCATACCATAAAGTGGGGTGAATTCGAACAGTGGAGTGACTTTGAACAGTAATTTAGCGTCTACTTAAAGTGAGTGCTGTATTCCAGTGTGTAAATAGGAAACCATCTTTAGAAGCCCTTAAAATCGCCAATAGTCAATACATTTAGATGATGTGACAATCAATATGTAATATCATCAAATGCTAACTGCAGAAAATAAAATAAATCTCTGGAAATGTAAGTTTTTTCTAATGTCAAATACATTTGCCTGATAAGAAAAGCAATTTATTATTCAGAATTTGAAACGAGTCTTTATCGGCAAGGTTAACACTTCAATGAACCAGTACAGAAATCATAACATGCTGTATTTATACTTTGGTGACGAAAATTAATAAAATATGAAGACATGTCTGTCAAGGGGTGTCTTTGAACAGTGGTGCTCGTTGACACTGATAGAGCAGCTGAGTGGAAACGGTGGATGGTGTAAAATATTATGTTGGAGAATTTATCAGTGAGAATGAAATAGCATTTTTAAGGAAATGGCATTCCAAGCTGAAAGAAAAATGAAGTTTTTAAAAATTTTTATTACTTTTTTATGGCCTAATATTTCTGATGTATCAGGCTTCAAGAAAGATGGTATTTGTAGGATTCCACCTGATCCTAAGATAGACAGAAGGGGAAGGATTAATTTTGGTTTTAAATTTGATGCCTATGACATCTCCTAAGATGAACAGTGTTTGTCATTGAATTCATATGCTGTAAAGTATTTACAACTGTATTTTTTTTAAACTGTGATATCTTTTTTCTATTACTTTCATTAAAGCCACACAGACTGTTATGAAAAGACCTGTTATAAATAATATTCTTATCTTACAGGTAGGTTTGTATCTATTTCTATTATTATACAAATTAAGCATTAATCAAATGCAAAAGTTTCAGATTATTAAAAGAAACTCATAAATAATACCCCAGCACTGAAAATGAGCTACTTTCAAACCTACATATCTGAATAAAATGTCATGCTTTTTCATATTATATGGGTACTTTTGAACAAAGAGTGATATACGTTCTACATAAAAGAAAATCTTTAAGTTTTCAAAGTGTCCCCAACCCATGTGGTGAGATTGAGCAATGAAATATTTTTTTTTTTAAATAATAAAAAGCACCTAATAAAAATATATAATTTTCTTTGTGATCTTCAATAAGACCTCTTGCAACTTTCCAAAACGTTTCTTGTCAGTAGCTTGAGAAGTTGTGGTTTAACCTACAAAAATGAATGCAAAGTGTACAAAGTCACCCTGTTTTACGGTATTACTATTCCAGTCATAAGCAGATAATCCATGAATAAGACTTTCAACTTTTCTATAAAACCAATGTTGAGAAAGAACATAAAATAGTACAATGTTGTATATACACTGTTTGTTTGATGCTATATGTAAGAAGAAAGATTATTTAGGTGAGTAACTATAAATCTAATGGTTTAAATGCCCTGTTATAATAGTTTGAACTGACTGTAAGAAAGAGAAGTAAACCACACATTTCTGCAAAACAGCAAAGTATTTTCTTTTTCATAGTCATCTTTAATAGAAGTCGTGTACATTGCATTTGACAAAATATATTTTCCATGTTCGTCTGAATATGTATTAATGTAGTATATAAAAATTGTATTACAGCAATGAAGAACATTTAATGTTTTATGCTCACAATGTTACCCCCTTTCAACGATAAATATGGATATCTGTATTATGTACCTAGTAAAATGTATAGCCTATGCCCGTCATATGCTCATGAGTATAGTATAAAAATCTGAAAACCCGTCAAAGGTTTTTTTAAGACTTTTGGTAACACTGTTTACACTATTATATGTCTATATATTGCATGTGTTAAAACTATTCTATGTTTGTCCAATTGTACACTAGAATATCATTTAAAATTTAAAGTAAACCAGTCAAAAACTTTTTGATATTTTAGATAACATTGTTTCTCCATTTTATTTAAGTATTTTGGTGTCTTATCTTTTGGACACATCTTATAGAATGGATGTTGCTTTGTGATGCTGCAGCTGTTGTAAATATAGAACTGGGGTTTTGAATCTTAGCTGCATGTAGGTGTTGTAATTAAACAACATGGAAACATGAAAATTTGTGCTGAGGCCAGGATTAAAACCCGGCATCTCCTACTTACTAGGCAGTTGTGCTAAACCTCTGTGCCACCCCAGGCACATGGGCTTAACACACTTCCAAAGTCTACCTGAGCACATACCCCACCTGACCCAAACTATCAGATGTTCTCATAATTTGACCACTGTACTCCATGGCTTCCTGCAGGCCCCATTTCCCACCAGGAGTCTGGTCCTTGTGTGCATCTACACTGAAAGGAGCATCAAACTTTGACAAAGTGTAGTTTATTAAGAACTGCAGAGTCTGTTATTTTAGAAAGGTGACAGGTTGATACCTTAGGCTGTGTCCTACGTGAGCGACAGCACCCAACAGCTTCAAGTGACAAATCTGTCCTATGTGAGCAACATCTGCAGCACTACGCATCAGACGAGACAACGAGTGACATTTGAGATGCAAACGTGCTTGAATCTTGTCATTGTTGCACGCGCTACAAAGTGTCATGGTTGTTGAGAATTGTCTGCTTGTAGAAGTTATAAAGGATGTCACAAGACTTCTGTGAGCTAATAATCTCTGAAGCATATGAAACTGTAACTGTTTCTGAGAAAAAAATTAAGTTTTACATATAATGAATAATTTTGATTTGGATAAAAAGTGTCCTAAAAAAACTAGCTCATAAATTTTCTTTTGGACTGAAGTTATATTTTTAAATTGGTTCTATGTCTGTCTTCTGTGTTTTTATTCTGAGTGGTAGATTGATTTACACGATGATGAATGTGTTTTGAACAATTACTCATATTTGGGAGCTTTATGTTTTTGAAAATCTTTGACAGTAACAACAAACTTACTCCTAAGAGAGAGAACACTAAGATGTCAAACAGGTGCATGTAAAATTTTGTTTCTGAGAAAAATGTCTTGATATAAGGTTTCATTAGGAATTTAATGTGTTTGCTACAGTGGGATACATGTGTTTGCAATAGAAGATAAACTGTACTGGAAGAAAAAGAAAGAAGAAGAAATTGTGGTTCTCTGTAAAGAGAACATATAAAACTTTGCACAAATAACAGGTGAAAGGGTTGAGTTAAAGGAATTAAAATATAAGATAGAATGAGAATGGAACCAGCGACCTCAAAACATACATCTTCGTAGCCAAAAACGCTACCGCTGTGGTACGCCAACAACTAGCACAGCAGGAGCTGATGTGTGTCTTCTGCCAATCAGACTGATTTTGTACTTTTTCAGGTGTTGATGGTTTATGGTCACAAAATAAAAATTCATTGATGACATAGTCCAATGTATCTGTACACGTTGACATATTTTTGAAGAATTTGGTTGATGATGTTCAGTCCATTTTTGTATTTGAAGTTATGAATGAACTAGTCCACAAATATCCCTTGCTTTGTAAATGTAATGAACAGCACTCTTTTTTTTCCTAAAGCAAATAAAACTTTATTGCCTTATTCTAGAGCTACAGTATATGGGTACCAAATTTTAGAAACAGCTGATTGGTTCAAGTGACCATCTTGTAGCAAGAAGCTGTCGCACTCACGTGGGATACACGGCCATGTCGCTGAATGGCGCTGCTTGTAGCTGCAGTGTTGCTTAGCTGGATGTCGCAAGCTGTCACTCGCTTTTGTTGCTTACAGAGGACACGGCTTTATTTAGTGGGATGCACATTAGGACCAGACTCCTGGCAGGAATACAGGGCCTGCTGCAAGCCGTAGAGTACAGTGGTCAAAGTAGGATGACATATGAGAGTTTGGATCAGGTGGGGTATGTGCTTGGGTAATCCATGGGGGTTTGTTAAGCTCACTGCCTGGGATGATATAGAGGCTTACTGTAACTTGCTCGTTAGCAGGAGGTCTCAAATTTGAATCCCTGTCCTGGCACACATTTTAAAATGTCCACATTGTATGTATACAACACCTACAAGCATCCGAGACTCAAAAACTTCAATTGAAATCAATATATTTATTTATTAATGAAATTTGTAGCCCATGTCATTTCAAATGTTCATTATTTATTTATGTAGAACCCATAGATCCAGTATAGGAAGACATTCACTTGGATGTACGACTTTTCAAATTATTACAAAAATGAAGATATAGAAATCCCTCTTGCAAGAGGAGATATAGGTATAATAAATTATACATCAAAGGTAAATTACACATTAAAAGGCTAAAATAAAGGTAAACAGCATGAAATAGTCATGTTGGCAAAAATTACAAGAATCATGTTCCCATAAAATAACATCTACTTAATTAAAAAATAAAATCAGTTAACACAACTGAAATACTCTTAAACTGAATAAAATGACTTATCTAAAGATATTGCTTCATCAGTTGTTTAAATTTGGAAGGCTCATGAACAAGTGATCTCAGAGACAGTGGGAGAGCATTGAACACCTTGCAGCTCATATAGTGGTTTTGGTTTTGTACAATAATTAGTTTTTTTATTCATAATGGAAATTCATCTTCTTCCTGTTATTTTTAGTATGGTAACAGTCATTAGTTTTGTACAAATGTACATTTTTGACAATAAAGCATAGCAGGGAGTAGGTATATTGACATGCAGTTGTCAGTATCCCTAACATTCCATTATGTCTAACTTTTTGTGGTGTCTTGGTCACAGACAGTGGAAATGATATGAATAGTGAATGTTACTGAGCTGAGCTTCTTGTAAATTTGTAAGATATGTTCAGATCATTTTAGATTGCTGTCAGTGTATACTTGGATATCTTAGTTTGCAGTAAATCAGTACCATTACATCTGACAATAATTGGATCCTCCACTTTTTTACTTGCTTGAATATGAAAAAAATGAGTTTTGTTAGCATTTAGTGATTGCCCATTAATTACAAAAACTGCCAATAAGTGCTTCATCAAAGACAATTTTGGCTGATTTCTCGAGATTGTAGTTGGGAGATTTGTTGATGAGTATGGAGTTGAGTTCTTAAGCTTGTACATGGGGGAAGGTCATTGATGAACATGAGACGAGAAAGGGGGGGGGGGGAATACAGAGCCCTGAGGGACACCACATCCAATCCAACTAGATGACACTGAGTGCCCTTCAGAGTTGTTCATCAAGACTTTCTGTTTTCTTCCAGTAAGGTACGATTTAATCCATTTGCAGCTGATCCACTGAAACCATAATGTTCAGCCTTTGCTAAGAGGATTTCATGGTTAACACTATCAAACACCTTAGAAATTCTCCTCAGAGATGATAAATATTGTTGAAACGAGATAGAATGGCTGGCCAGTACTTACCTTTGTGGTGTACCACCGATAGTAACACAAATGAAGAAACAGAAAAAAAGGGGTGACAAAAAGGACAAGCTATCGGAACACAGTTCCTTCATCAGGTGGGAAGGGAAGGGAAGAAGAAAGGATGGGAACGAAAGTGAAAGGTAATTCACGACCTAGGTCATGAAGCTGGTGTTTCGGGAGTGTGGATGTCAGTGATACTGCATGTACCTACTGAGCCAAGCCAGAGAGGATATATATAACCTAAGAGGAAAGATGATGCTGAGGGGTGTAGGAGGAGCGAGGGATTGTCTAAAACGTTTTTCATTAACAGGGAAAGATGGACACACACACACACACACACACACACATGGGGAGAGAGAGAGAGAGAGAGAGAGAGAGAGAGAGAGAGAGAGAGAGAGAGAGAGAGAGAGAGCAGGAGGGAGAGAGAGGTAAGGAAGGGATAATGAATAGCTGAGGATGGAGGAAAGGGAGGGGTTAGTGTAGATTTAGGCCAGGGGGGTGGCGGGAGGAGAGGATATATTGGAGGGCACGTTCGCACGTCCGTAGCTCTGAGGGACTGGTGGTGTTTGTTGGTAGTATCCAAATGGCACATGTGGTGTAACACGTGCCCAGGTCCTTGGAGTTTTGGTGGAGGGCATGTTCTGCCACAGGATATTGAGTGTCCCCCAGACGTACAGTCAGGCTGTGCCCATTCATCCACTCAGCCAATTGGTTAGTAGTCATACCAAAATAAAAGGCTGAACAGTGGACACATGCCAGCTGATATATGACGTATGTTGTCTCGCATGTGGCCCTGCCTTGAATCGGGTAGGTTTTTCCTGTGGTGGGCTGGAGTATGTGGTAGTGAGAGGATGCATTGGACAGGTGGGGTAGGAACCATTAGGTAGAACACGCCCTCCAGCATAACTCCAAGGACCTGAGCACATGTTACACCACACGTGCCATTTGGATACTACTAACAAACACCAGTCCCTCAGAGCTACGGAGGTGCGAACTTGCCCTCTAACATATCCTCCCCTCCCGCCACTCCCCTGGCCTAAATCTACACTAACCCCTCCCCTTCCTCCATCCTCAGCTCACCTATTCATTATCTCTTCCTTACCTCTCTCTCCCTCCCGCTCTCTCTCTCTCTCTCTCTCTCTCTCTCTCTCTCTCTCTCTCCCCCCCCCCCCTTTTGTGTGTGTGTGTGTGTGTGTGTGTGTGTCCTTCCATCTTTCCCTGTTAATGAAAAACATTTTAGACAACCCCCCGCCCCTCCTACACCCCTCAGCATCATTCAGTTCACTCATCCTCTCTTTTATTTACTTCTTGATCTTTCCTTTTAGGTTATATATATCCTCTCTGGCTTGACTCAGTACATACATACAGTATCTCTGATGCCCACACTCCCGAAACACCACCTTCATGACCTAGGTCGTGAATTACCTTTCCCTTCCGTTCCCATCCTTTCTTCTTCCCTTCTCTCCCACCCGATGAAGGAACTGTGTTCCGAAAGCTTGTCCTTTTTGTCCCCCTTTTTTCTGTTTCTTCATTTGTGTTACTATTGGTGGTACAGCACAAAGGTAAGTACTGGCCAGCCATTCTATCTCTTTTCAACAATATTTAAACACCTTAGAAAGGTCACAGAAGATGCCAACAGGAGATATTTTGTTGTCAAAAGCCTCTAAGATGTAGTGGGTGAAGGAAAAAATAGCTTGTTCTATTGATACATCCTGTTGAAATCCAAACTGGCTACTATTTAACAATTTATAAATTATGAGGTGGTCAATAAGTCTTTTGTGAACTAGTTTCTCAAGTTTTTTGGAGAAGGTTGTTAGAAGGAAGGTAGGCTGATAGTTGGTAACATCAGTTTTATCTCCTTCTTTGAAGGTAGCTTTGACAGTAGTATACTTTAGTCTCTCTGGAACAATTACTTTCTGGATGGTTTCATTGAATAAATGACACAGAATGTTGTGGTTTCGTGTGCGATGTTTAAAACGACCATAATGCGATTCTGCGTGATTGACTGTAGGGGATCTGCACTCAAAACAGTGCTACGGCATCGCCAACCAGAACCCAGCATCAGAAAGAGCAGAGCTATGGAGACAGTTCCTGTAGAGTCACTTTTGTGTGTACATGTATCAGATTCTTAAGTGTGTTTTGTTCAGTATCAATTCCGGAAGTGGAAATAAAGTTTGTTTAAAGTTACTACACTTTACTGGTGGTGAGTTGGGGATTTTTTGTCTCTTCGGGTAATGTGAACGTTAGTGTTATGACAACTCTTGAGCAGGTTCTACACAACTTAATTGAACAGCAACAGCTTCTCACCACTGCTATACGCAAGTTCGTTTCTGTCCACACCAATGGCCACCTCTCATCATTGACAATTCCCACTTTTCCCCCGTATGACGAGGGGGCGGAAGACTATAGACTACGAGAAACATCTTTGGCAACATTTCATGGCTTTCAGCGTTGCTGACCAACAAACTTGTTGTCTCATCTAGCACCGTTGAAAGAATCTTACTCGTTATTACTGGATAAAACGTGTATTCTTCTTTCAACATATTTTCAAAAACAGATGCACATTGTCACATCTTGCTTTGCATTCTATAGGTGTAAAAAACAGCCTCGTCAGACCTATCATGCTTGGGCTACTGAATTACAAAGACTCAGTCACAAATTTCAGTTTGTAACAGAAATTTACAAAGAATCATATGCTGACTCTATGGTTAGACATGTGATTTTGTGTTCTGCGCTGGATGAAGAAGTTCACCGACGAGTTCTTCAGTTACATAATCCCATGTACTTTCCATAGCTCAGTTCTTTTAAATCACTCATGCCACGAGTGCTCAATTAGAATTAGAGGCTTGGGGTGATGTTGGTGAGATACAGTCAGGTTGGACAGAGGATGATGTGCTACCAAAAACAAGGATATTATTGCAGTAAACATGCGCCTGCAGTGTCGACCAGGCAGTCAACATAACATGAAGCAGCAGAAAAGAGGTTCATGTTTTCTTCCTTCCTGCCCTCCTTGTTTCACCAAGCAAGCATGTGAAGATTTTCCACAGCATTGGGCAATTTGCAAAAAAAAAAAAAAAAAAAAAAAAAAAAAAAAAAAAAAAAAAAAAAAAAAAAAAAAAAAAAAAAAAAAAGATATGTTTTGTCTGTTTGGAAGTTGGAAAAAGTACATGATGTGCACAACGGGGTAGCCGGTGATGATTCTGTACTGTATGTAAATTGCTGGTCTCCTCATTTCAGCAAACTTTACCTTACTGTCCAAATGCTGGGAAAGGATGTGAGGATTGAAACATTTGTATACTTTAAGTCAATTACAGTTTCATTCTACCGATACTCAGCTTTTTAAGATTACGACGTATGGTGGTTCTATTCGATGCAACATTATTCTCCTGGGGCGTTGTAGTAGCAATAAATAGTCGATATGTACAATTTTCACTTCTTCTTTAATTTGACACAAACTTCTCCACCAAAACAATACAAATTCAATACATCAGTACTTCCATTCTCAAAACACTAAGTGTCATGGATTCCAGAGCACTTGACAGTCAACTGAAACTCTAACTCCCCCACGCAAGGCGGTGAGGCAAATATATAACATTGGCAATAATGATGTTACATTAAGCATTGTTCATAACAATAGAATATACTGATTTACAATTAACAAACATAACAGAAAAACATTTCATGTACACAAGAATAATCACAATATAAAGTGAAAACTACGCATACAATAATTTTAGATGGCACATGTATTTTAAGACGAAATTTCCGATCTTTCTGTTGACAACAAAGCCAAGTGTAAAATGTCAATTAATTAGTTGATGAGTCCATCATACATGTTCCTAACATATATTGAGCTATCAATTATCTTGTCAATTCTGAAACTAGGTTTAAAATCTCAAGTGAGTCAATATATACAAAGAAACACAATATACAAATTTCAACTTTACAGTAATTAAAACAATTAGCTGATCTACACAACTTGTTTATGAGCCTAACATACATACAATGCTATTAATTTTCATTTCTTTTTGTTTTTTACAAAAGATTTTACAATTCGTCTTTTTAAGTCTTGAAATAACATACAATGATGCAACTATTGTTTATAGAACTGTCTGGAAAGAAAATATGTGAATCTCTTAATTAATGAAATTTATCACTTGTTTTAATCACAGTATCACTGAGACACTGTCCTACGCTGATTCCTACACTGGCTATTACGTTTTTAACTTCACACGCAACATATTACAACTGAACCACACGATTCCGGGTCCAACGCTGATGGTATCGTACGATAACATTGAGATGAGGGGGTCAGCAGTATCGTTACAATACCCCCCCCCCATCAGCTCGACGATGCCCTCATAAGTCGAGGTGATGTAAGACTAGAGCACCTTGGATGGCTTGGACCCAGTGGCTGGGTTGGCTGCATCAGTACCTCACTTAGTCCTGTCTGGGGTTGGCACAGCACAGTCCACACGCACAGCATCACCAGATCCTGAAAGTTCCAAGTGCAGTAAGTAGGTGACAAGGGTATGGCCTCCCAAGAGCAGAGGGCAGGATCAAGAACAGCTGACACTCAAGAATCCGCCACACTGAACTTGTCTGACCTTTTTAAGCATCAAGACAAAATACAAAAGAAACATATGACAAAAAATATCTACATAACTATACCGTAAAATTTATTGTTCTCACTTTCTGGACTGGATTTTTTAAAACTTTGAGGACATTAAACTTTGTATCTTTCAAAATTATTAGACACTAACATTAATTATTTGAGTCTATCATGACTTCTATCAATTTCTCAAATACTTTAACTCTTTAATACTCAGGCAACAATTTGAATTCAAATTTTTACTGTGACAAAGTAATACAGTGAAAAGTCTAATGGAACAAACTATCTTGAAATCAATATTCTTATTGACATAAAAAAATTGCATACACACATTTCATACCTTAACACTAAAGAAGAAAGATAGAATGATAGATATGAGATAATTTGAACAGGTTACAGAATGAGTAGGAGATGTGGCACCAGAAACCGAAATCAGAAGTATGCTACCACATAGCTGGAAATCCAGTGCTTGCCAACGCACTTAGCACACACAGAATGTGTACTTTCCTGAGGTTACAAACGTTAATATCCATCATATTGAAAATACCAGTTTCAAGATATTTCATCAAAGAATAGATATGTACAAAACTCATAGCTGCAATAAATTTTACAAAAATAGCACCTGTACAAAATCTTATTATTACGCACTACTGTCTGTATGGCATAAGTTCTGTTATCTTCAAATTCATCCCCCACTGGCACATGAGAGAGTGAATCCGCAACAAGATTTTCTTGCCCTTAATGTATTCCACAGCAAACTTACATCTTTCTAGCTTAACTGGCGTCCCTCCTGCTCTTAATCTTCTGCACACTTCTTCCAGTAAGCTTATGTGTTCTTTGTCTAATTTGTTGGGTCCCTCCACCTTGGTATTTACGAGTTCATGATAATTAATATCCTCCATGGCTTCTTCATGGATATCTGCTACATCTCTCTTATGATCTAATAAATCTAATTCTAGACTCTGCTTACTCAGACTATTCCCATTTTTCAGTACTATATCAGTACAATGTAAAACACCAGTCTTCAGGTCCACAAGCATAACTTTTCTTCCTCCCCAGTCAAATACAGCATTCACTTTCATGTTCCAGTCAGTTCCTAGCAAGATATCCTCAGACAGATTAGGTATTACTAGACATCCTTGACATAAATTGACATCATTCACACTGAAGTTCAACAAGGCTTGCCGGTTAACTACCTTGCTGTGTCTGCCGGTAGCACCCTTGAGCTTGACTCCTACTACAGGCATCTCCATGTAGTCCGGTGCATGTTTCACACAATCTCTAAATTGTTCAGAAATTCCACTGATTGGACTATCTGCTTCCTTGCCTTTTCCATTAATAAACACGGTAATATATGGGCATCCAGTGACATCATATTGTGTATCTTCCACTTCTTCATGAGTAATATCTTCAATAATATCTTCATATTTCATAGTACAGGAATTGTCATTAGCTTGTACATGATTCAGGGACACATTACTTTCAACAGGTTGACAAGTCAAACATCCATTAGCAACACAATTATCATTGGTAACACACTGCTTTAACCTAGGCACATTATCTTCTAGATCATGATATTTACACAGTAACTTATCTAGAACATTGGCTTTCTCTTCATTTTCACTGTAGCTTTGTATGACACAATGCAAGATTTCTTTCCCTACCTTTTCTTCTCTGTTTCTGCTTTGACAACTTTCAGTACTGCTCAATTTCACTGGTACGACATGATTCTCACAAGACTTGACATCATCTACAACACACACTGTCTCACACTGGCCAACTGACACGATGCAACCTTCCTTGACTTCAACATAAATCATCCCATCAAGTTCCTTCTCCAAATCTGCAAACTCCACAACTTCCACATCTTCTTCACTATCTTCAACACTGACATCCTCTGACTTCTCTGAGCACACACTAGACAAAACATCAAAATCTTCATGATTCTCAGTCTTCACAGTTTCATGAGCAGTAACATTCAGTCTGTCTTCAGCATCTTCAACCTTATCATCTAGCAAATTACACAGTCCAAACACACCTTGTTCTTCACGTATTTTGGGTTCTTCTATGGAAATATCTTCACTTGCATTATACATATTTGCTACAGTATCATCATCTAGTACAACCTCTTCTGGTTCTATGCACTTGCCTCTTCTTTCCAAGCCTGGTCCTTAATGACTTCCCATAGTTCTTTGTCAAACTTGAGCCAATTTACCCCATGTGTTACCTTCTGTCCCTGTCTATATTGCTTATTTTCCCATTTGCGTCCAAATCTGATCCTATTTGTGGTAGCCTGATTTCTTGATCTATTTCTCACCCCAACCTGACAGGCTTCCATAGGGGCGACATTTAGCTTTCCTGCCCATTTCCATTAGACTTGTAGTAACCTTGGTTCCTATCGTTTCTTCCTTGTCTGTTTCTATAATTTGTACTTCCACCTTGCTGTCTACTTCGGTTCTCACGACTATCTTCTTGGTGATTATCTCTTCTGTCTCTTCCATGATGGTCTTCTTGGTAGCGGTTACTCTCCCTTTCTCTCTCATAATTTCTGTCTAATCTTCCAACAAATCTTAAGAAGTCCTCAACTGAATCATCAGGTCCACAATCTAATGCTTGCTGTATTCTCCCTGGTAATCTTCTACGTAAGGTGTCGAACCAATGTTATTTCATCTAAAGGTGAGTCAAGATGCACTAATTTTCTGATTTCAGCCTCACAGAAGTCCCTCATACTGCCATAACTTTCCTTGTACTTTCCCCTATGCAAGAAATCACTTTTTACTCTAGCCTGCTTGATTTTGGACCAGAATTTATTCAAAAAGCACCTCTCAAACTCACTATATGACATGTCCTCTGTATCTAACTGATTGACCCAAGTATAAGCTTCATTGTCCAAAAATCTCTTTACAAATTTAATTTTCATTGCATCAGTCATTTCTACAGTGAAGGTGTCAGAACAATGATGTAAAAAGTCTTTAGGGTGGATTTTCCTTCCCCACGGTATGTCTTAATTACTACATTTGGCCAATTAAAGCCACCACAGATCGACATTTTGCTATTTACTACACTTTCTTGCAATGAATTGACCCTTTCACTAAGGTTATATACATCCTTCTTAATAACACCTTCAGAATATGTCACACTCTCACAAATTTTATTTTCTAATAACCCTTTAACATCCTGAATTTCAGTTTTTCTAATTTTGTTTTCCTGATCAAAATACTTTTCTACAGTACTAATTTTGTTTTCAAGGTCAGACTCAACATTACTGATTTTACTTTCTGCTACAGTCACACGAGTGTCCAGCTGTTCATGTCCTAACTTCATTGCCATTTCAAGATCACATGTTCGTTTCCTGACTTCGTCAACTGCCCTGTTTGTTTCGCTCAACTGAGACTTTAAATCTGCTAAACCGTCATCTAACGTTTTGCTAACAGCTTCTACTTGTTTACTCACTTCATGATTTCCCTTGTCAATACGTTCAGTTAATTGTTCTGTTAATCGATTTAACAACTCTTGTTGAAATGAGATAGAATGGCTGGCCAGTACTTACCATTGTGCTGTACCACCGATAGTAACACAAAATGAAAAAACAGAAAAAAAGGGGACAAAGGGACAAGCTTTCGGAACAGAGTTCCTTCGTCAGGTGGGAGAGAAGGGAAGAATAAAGGATGGGAACAGAAGGGAAAGGTGGTTCACGACCTAGGTCATGAAGGTGGTGTTTCGGGAGTGTGGACGTCAGAGATACTGCATGTATGTACTGAGCCAAGCCAGAGAGGATAAATATAACTAAAGAGGAAAGATCAAGTAGTAAAGAGAAGAGAAGAGAGTGAAATTAATGATGCTGAGGGGTGTAGGAGGGGCGGGGGGGGGGGGGGGGGTGTCTAAAACGTTTTTCATAAACAGGGAAATATGGATGGACACACACACACACACACACAGACACACACACACACATGGAGAGAGATAGAGAGAATGACAGAGAGAGCGAGAGGGCGGGAGAGAGAGAGAGAGAGAGAGAGAGAGAGAGAGAGAGAGAGAGAGAGGTAAGGAACGGATAATGAATAGGTGAGCTGAGGATGGAGGAAGGGGAGGGGTTAGCGTAGATTTAGGCCAGGGGGGTGGCGGGAGGAGAGGATATGTTGGAGGGCAAGTTCCCACCTCCGTAGCTCTGAGGGACTGGTGTTGGTTGGTACTATCCAAATGGCACATGTGGTGTAACACGTGCCCAGGTCCCTGGAGTTTTGGTGGAGGGCATGTTCTGCCACAGGATATTGGGTGTCCCCCAGGCGAACAGTCCGTCTCTGCCCATTCATCCGCTCAGCCAATTTGTTGGTAGTCATACCAACATAAAAGGCTGAACAGTGGACACATGTCAGCTGGTATATGACATGTGTTGTCTCACATGTGGCCCTGCCTTGAATTGGGTAGGTTTTTCCTGTGGTGGGGCTGGAGTATGTGGTAGTGGGAGGATGCATTGGACAGGTTTTGCAGCGGGATCGGTTGCAGGGGTAGGAACCATTAGGTAGGGAGGGTGGTTTTGGGATGTTGTAAGGTTGGACAAGGATGTTGCGGATGTGAGACAACACATGTCATATACCAGCTGACATGTGTCCACTGTTCAGCCTTTTATGTTGGTATGACTACCAACAAATTGGCTGAGCGGATGAATGGGCATAGACGGACTGTTCGCCTGGGGGACACCCAATATCCTGTGGCAGAACATGCCCTCCACCAAAACTCCAGGGACCTGGGCACGTGTTACACCACATGTGCCATTTGGATAGTACCAACCAACACCAGTCCCTCAGAGCTACGGAGGTGGAACTTGCCCTCCAACATATCCTCTCCTCCCGCCACCCCCCTGGCCTAAATCTACGCTAACCCCTCCCCTTCCTCCATCCTCAGCTCACCTATTCATTATCTGTTCCTTACCTCTCTCTCTCTCTCTCTCTCTCTCTCTCTCTCTCTCTCTCTCCCGCCCTCTCGCTCTCTCTGTCATTCTCTCTATCTCTCTCCATGTGTGTGTGTGTGTGTGTGTGTGTGTGTGTGTGTGTGTGTGTGTGTGTCCATCCATATTTCCCTGTTTATGAAAAACGTTTTAGACACCCCCCGCCCCTCCTACACCCCTCAGCATCATTAATTTCACTCTCTTCTCTTCTCTTTACTACTTGATCTTTCCTCTTTAGTTATATTTATCCTTTCTGGCTTGGCTCAGTACATACATGCAGTATCTCTGACGTCCACACTCCCGAAACACCACCTTCATGACCTAGGTCGTGAACCACCTTTCCCTTCTGTTCCCATCCTTTATTCTTCCCTTCTCTCCCACCTGACGAAGGAACTCTGTTCCGAAAGCTTGTCCCTTTGTCTCCTTTTTTTCTGTTTTTTTTCATTTTGTGTTACTATCGGCGGTACAGCACAATGGTAAGTACTGGCCAGCCATTCTATCTCATTTCAACAATATTTATTATCTCTGAGGAGAATTTTCATCATTAATCGATTTAACAACTCTATAATACCTGGTGATGCAATAATTATTTCTTCACTATTTGACACATTGCTACGAGGTGTACTGGCTGTCACATTCAGTTCTGACATGTCTACACTAGATTTCCTATTCTCTGTTGACATCGTCTTTTACAGTGCCAAACAACCCAGACTATAAATACAAATTAATATGTGCTGCTGTACTTATCTTGTTATTCAGTGTTCAGCGATGCGACGATCCGGGCCCAAGCATCCAATTTCCAGGTTAGGTGCTCCGTTTCTCTCGGCCGTATAATTCCAGATTCACGTCCTCCTTGGATTTTCAAACATCGATTACGTACATCCAAACAAACTTCTCCTGCGACACAAACAATCTGTAGACACTGTATATGATGCAATCCCAGCTATGCTCCACCAATTGCACATTTGTATACTTTAAGTCAATTACAGTTTCATTCTACCGATACTCAGCTTTTTAAGATTATGACGTATGGGGGTTCTGCTCGCTGCAACATTATTCTCCTGGGGCGTCGTAATAGAAATAAATAGTCGATATGTACAATTTTCACTTCTTCTTTAATTTGAGCAAACTTCTCCATAAAAACAATACAAATTCAATACATCAGTACTTCCATTCTCAAAACACTAAGTGACATAGATTCCAGAGCACTTGACAGTCGACTGAAACTCGAAATCCCCCACGCAAGGCGGTGAGGCAAATATATAACATCGGCAATAATGATGTTACATTAAGCATTGTTCATAACAATAGAATATACTGATTTACAATTAACAAACATAACAGAAAAACATTTCATGTACACAAGAATAATCACAATACAAAATGAAAACTACGCATACAATAATTTTAGATGGCACATGTATTTTTAAGACAAAATTTCCGATCTTTCTGTTGACAACAAAGCCAAATGTAAAATGTCAATTAATTAGTTAATGAGTCCATCATACATGTTCCTAACATATATTGAGCTATCAATTATCTTGTCAATTCTGAAACTAGGTTTAAAATCTCAAGTGAGTCAATGTATACAAATTTCGACTTTACAGTAATTAAAACAATTAGCTGATCTACACAACTTGTTTATGAGCCTAACATACATACAATGCTATTAATTTTCATTTCTTTTTGTTTTTTACAAAAGATTTTACAATTCGTCTGTTTAAGTCTTGAAATGACATACAATGATGCAACTATTGTTTATAGAACTGTCTGGAAAGAAAATATGTGAATCTCTTAATTAATGAAATTTATCACTTGTTTTAATCACAGTATCACTGAGACACTGTCCTACACTGATTCCTACGCTGGCTATTACGTTTTTAACTTCACACGCAACATATATCACAACTGAACCACACGATTCTGGGTCCGTATCGTACGGTAACATTGAGATGAAGGGGTCAGCAGTATCGTTACAGGATGCAGGTCGACACTGCCTCAGCGGCCACTATTATTAACTCGCAGACATATTCAAAGCTGTGTTTTCTGCCATTGTTGGCCATCATGTGTCACTTTCGCAATTATAATTTGCAGAAGATTTCACTTCAGGGTCAATTCGATGTTTTCCTACAAATCTGTTTTGCGCACTGTCAGTGTGTTTGTTGTTGACAACAGTGGCACTGAGAATTTATTTGGGTGTGATGCCTTTTGCATTTTTGGATTCACAGTAGATAACACAGCGCAAATTGTCTCCAATGACATTCCTTATGCTCAACTTGTAGTGTAATTCACACACAAGACAGGTCTAAGTGTGCATGGCCATGCTTGTTTTATGGCTTATTTGCCAATTACTACATGGGCTCTTTATTTAGTGTTGTCTGCAGTTGAAATTTCCATTTATATCATAGTAATTCTTTCCTAATAATTATTTTACTGCGCCGTGAGGTCCAGCTAATCTGTACCTCTTGCAATCAGACAATTTCTCACATAATATTTCGGAATTCTTGGGTTCGAAGACTGTTTTCAGCATGAGAAGGAAAGAGAGAAAAATCGAGTTTTTACTGCTAAATGAAATTTAACCAGATGGAAACTGTAAAACACATTAGCTGTTTATTGCTCCTTCCTTTACAACAGCACATTTATAACTGACTCTTCTCTTTTTACAACAACAGTGTCCACAGAAAAAAAAAGTCTGTCTTAATCATAACTGTTCTTAGAGACTGTGACACTTCAAAACACTATATAATTTGAAGCACTGTCTTCCATAGTGGTAGCAGCAAATGGATTTCTCGACAGGTTACCTGTAGGGTAAAGAAAAATCAAAAAAGAAATGTATTGTTACCAGAAGTCCCTAATAAACACATTTGGCGATCTTTTGTTGGTTCATAGCGGTGTAGTGCAACTTGTTACACTACAAGCTTGATTCCTTATCAGAGGCCTTTTCCACTCTCTTTACTCCTGGTTTAGGTTGCACCACTAATTTTGAGGCACATATTGTTCTAAAACCTGCTGTCTGGCGGAGGTTTTTTTGGGTCCAACCCATTCCTGTTGCCTTGCACTACTCATTCCAATGGGAGCTTGTTTAAGGCGTATTGTATCCCATCTCTTCCAGTTAGTGGTCCTCTTCCCTTGTTATCATTAAAAACCCCAATGGCAATCTTTGCCTTTGTGGTGATTTCAAGGCACCTGTCAATGCTCAGTGCCTTATTTACATGTATCCTATGCCTCACCCTGAATAATTGTTTTCAAAGTTGGCTGGGGGTCATTACTTTGCTAAGATCGACCTATTTGAAGCATATCACCAGTTACCATTGGATGCTGAGCCTTGCCAGTGTCTTGTTCTCAACACTCCATTTGGTCTTTATCAGTACCAAAGGTTGCCATATGGGGCTGCTAGTTCCCCCACCATCTTTCAACGATTTTTGGGACAGTTTTTCACCGCTGTTCCTGGCTGTATTAATAAACAAGATGACATTGTTGTGACTGAGACCATCACTGTCGAACATCTCAGCAACCTCATGACACTCTTTATTATTATACCACCTGGATGGTTAAAATGCAACACCAGAAATCTCTCTCTCTCTTTTTTTTTTTTTCAACAGTCGATTGTCTGCTTGGATTTTCAGTTATCGAGCAAAGGTATTCTTTCTCTTTGCCAGCATGTTGTTGCTATTGAGGCTCTCCCTTGTCCGACATGGGTCAAGGAGCTTCAGGCTTTTCTGGGACAAATAGCCAACCATCACAAGTTTTTGCTGTCTGCTGCAACGATGGCTCATCCACTACACCGGTTGCTTGATAAGAATGTGCCTTTTCATTGGTCTGCTGATTGTGCTGCTGATTTTATTATCTCAAAAAATAACTGCAGCAGGCCACTTGTCTTGCCACATCTTGCCCTGGGCAATATTTTATTCTAGCCACTGACACCTCCTACTATGGGATTGGCACTGTTTTAGTGCAAGCTCCTTCAAGGCTGCCAGCCTCGTACTTTGCTCCTCCTTCTTCACCCTCCACCCCATTGGCCAGGGCAGACTCCATTCACAAAGTTTTCAGAGGGTACTCCTGTTTGGGTGCAGGGGTACAGCAGGCACCCAAAATGGATTTAGGATCAGACCCTTAGCACTCACAGCAAACACCTTTACCGAGTCTGCACAACTGCTGGAGAAGTGGTGCGCCACTCAGTGGTCATTTGAAGACACTGTCATGCATCATGTGTTTTAATTTTATTACTAGAGACATCAATCTCTGGTTTTATTGAATTACTCTGTACCCTTCTTAGAACTTTGAGGATAGAGCAGTACAGTTTTTCCTTTTCTAGACTATAACGAGATTTGAGTTAAGCATACAGATTCTTTTTCCTTCTGCAAGAGGTTTTTGTATGTGTTTGATATTTTGAAACTTTGTAAAAATTATTACTTAATTTTTTGTAATTAATTACAAATGGTCAAACTTTTAAAAATTGTTTTATGTTTGAACTGAAAACATGTAAATGTATAATATAATTGTAAAATATGACCTACATACAATAAATTATGAAAGTTGATGCCCAGACTAATCCAGTTTTTATCAGAATAGTGTTTGGATTTGGCAGTCCTTTTAGAAAAGGGATGGTTGATTGGGTTGATCCCTCTTACGATATTAACATTAGGCTTACTTGAAGGTGTAGCTATGACACTATTTTTCCTTCCTTGGGATGAAACCATAAAATGTCCTCACTGCATACTGTGGATTTGTTTTGGGCCTCTGGCTTCTCCTCCCTACAAGTGGCACTTCTCTTTGGGTTGGTGGAGGATTCTTGGCTCTCCAATGGTGCTTCCTTGGCTATCACTGAAACTCCAGGTGCTGAAGATGCTTCATCTATTGGCTCTGGAACTATTCTTGAAGCTCATATATCTTCCTGAGGTGATGCAGAGGGAGCCTCTTCTGCATGTGGGAGTGTTGATATCCCCTGATTTTCGTTTGGAATTTTTGATGATCCTTTGCAGTAAAATGAGTTGATGCTGCTGGTACAATTGTCAAGGATGAGTGTCTGTTTTGAATCGGATATTATTTCAGTATAACAATTATTTTGCTATCCACTCTTTTTTTCTGTTTGGAATTTTCTTATCCGTCTTCCTTTGAACCACTTAGAAAAATCTACACAAACCACCACTGCTAAACACTTAGTTTTCGCCAATCGACTTCTGGCAGAGAGGCAGCTTGAAGAGACATGAGTTACACTTAAAAAGAAAGGATAAGAAACTTCTCTACAGAAAAATTGCTGAAATGTTGTCTGAAAACACCAAAAAAGGAAGTAATTTTCCTAGAACAGTTCAACCATCAGTACCCCAGCAACCAACACAGTCTGCTACAGGTAAACTATGTAAAATTAACACAACAACTAAACCTTCCACAGAAGACCCACTGTTACCAGTATTAACAAATTCACCACCATCAGTGGATTCAACGGAGCCAATACCAGTGGCAGCAACACCAGGATTAATTTCTGATACAACAGTAGCTTCACTATGAGCAGCGAAAACTGAAACAACTAAAGGAAAATCACTTTCATCAGTAGATTGACTCAGGAAGATGTAAAAGAAGGGGAAGATTATTGAATAAGTTAGGAAATTCAATTTAATCAGTAAAGTTGATCATGGAGTAGGCCTACCGGGGAAACCATGTTAAAAAAACTGTGCCAAGTAAGTTATATCATAGAGGGTGTGGAAATGAGAGCACATAATTAAGAGTACATCTTTAAAAATGCAATGTAAATTGTTGCAACAGCGAGCTCAAAAGCACCACAAAATTTAATGCAATCCACAATTTTTGAGGGTACATCTTTTTGCGAATCTTATCATCGTGTCTTTCAACTGACTGCCTGTAAGCACTGTCAAGTTTTTGTTTAATATTGTGTTTACCTACGAGGTTGTGCTCTGGCTTTGCAGTCATATGTGATGCAGACTGCTCATGTTTCTTTATCTTCTGTGTTATATGTCCGAGATTGTCAGCACCTTTTGCATGTCCAAGTTATTTCACACCTAGACTTTTCTTTGGTGAACAAAAGAAACAGTAAAACTTGTAATTTCGCAACCACATATCCAATCTACTCCCCAATAAATGTCTGCTTTGAAAGTTCTTACAGTTTCTTTACTCTTTTTTTTTTTTTTTTACTAACTTGATATCATTGCTCTGTTGTGCCGTAGGACAAACCGCCTCTGATTTTACATAAACAGAGGGCCACAAAACATATCTGAGCAAGCAGTGAAGTATTTAAGTAGTATCAAAAGTAAATATACATTATGAGATAGCCTATCAATTGGTAGGAACATAAATTATGAAATAGTTTGATGTAAATCTGCAGATTTACAAGATCACATGGCTGACCAAATAGACATAATGAATTCCAGGTCAAATACCTGATGAAGGAATTAATTTCTGAAAGCTTCTGTCTACATTTATTTTCATCTTTTTTGTGTGACTGTCAGTAATACTGAGCTGTGATCAATAGTGGACAGCCACTCTTCTCTTTTTGAATAATATTTTTGCATCTCATTGGAGAGTTTGTGTCAGATTAATTAATTGAAAAATGAGTAGAATAAGCATAAGTATTCCATTCATTTGTATCAAGATAGTAAAAAGTTCCGAGTTAAAAATGGAATAAGGCAAGGGATTTGCTTCCCATCAGAACAATTTCCTGCGCCAGAGGTTTTAAAATTAACCTAATATAAAGATGGCATTTATTTGTCTGCTTTGGATGCAGTAAAGCTTGAGCAAAAGATTGAGAAATTGAGCAGAGCAGGTATGGCAGCAGACCTGAAAATAATGTACAGTCAAAATGCCAAGAGGAAGACAGTAAAGATTAATAATGAAGTTATTGAAGTGGCTGGCCAGTTTGCATAATTGGACTGTTGAAAATAGAGTCCGACCAAAACATAATTTGCGGCCGGAACCATAACCGAATATTTGGCCCCTCTTCTAGTTGTGGCTGAAACTAAAACTTACATAATTAAGGTAAAATTTCAGTAAATTTACATTACACCACAAATCACTAGTTTTCCCACATTTTGCACAATTTCCTTCCTGTACTAAGCCTTCTTGAGTGTGCGTAAGCCTAACCATGAGTCTGTCAAAGAGGACATAGGAGGTGAATATTAATCCAACCACTTCTTAAGTTTGACTTGTGAGCCAGCATGTACAAATACTTCATACCTGTTATTAGTGAATCTAAAGAAAGTGCAAAGCATGAAAATATACCAAATTTTTGCCAGTAGGTATCTCCTCAAAATAAAGTCCTGTACCCCAATTACAATAATATTATTGCTGAAGACACTGTAATACAAACATAACATTTACACTTTACACTAACATTCATATGTAAGCAAAATTGTGGAGCATGGTCACTGCATGATGGACTCAGATTTGGTCCTGACACCAACAGATTTGTCTCGTGCACAGCGAACACCTCGTATATCATCATAAAATTTCATTGGGTGTTCATATTGAATAGATAACATGATAATTTTTCATTTTTTTATTACAGTATCGGTAATTAGAAGTAACTGAAATAAAATTGTTGTTATATAGTGCTGTAACTAATAGTATCCTCCTGAGGTCTGTACGGTATGTCAAAATACAGTTTATTTTATTTAATACTATGTAATGAAATTTGATTTGCCTATTTGGTTGAAAAGGTACAGTAAATCTCCAAGAAGTGTGCAAAAATTAATTGTTGCCTACAAGAAAATTAGGCAAAATAGCGATGGAGACAATGGGATATTAGTGCAAGTGTATTGTGTTGAAGCAGTGTGTTTGAGAGGTAAATGCTTTAGAGATGAAAAGGAAAGTGTCAAGGATGAGCCATGTTCGGGTCGACCGTTCTCTAACACAAGCCTAGATAACATCGAACGAGTGTGATGGATGCTTGGCAGCTGTGTTTGAGAATGATATCAAATGAGTTGAAGATTGGCACAGTGTAAGCAGTGCAGAGATCCAACAACGTGTAACCTCAGTGCTTTGAATGATTTCATAAGAAGTGTTTGTGTAGTTTCCAACATCTGTTCAACCAATGTCAGAAGTGTATTGTAGCCAACGGCGATTATTCCTCTTGTTTCCTATATTGTCTGAGACCATTCACCAGAGTTTCCAGACCTTGTAAAATGTAATAGTATATTACTTGACAACATCATTATTATGCTTTGAGTTTTGGCTCCTCTTTTTTTTTTTTGAAATAATCTTTAATTGTAATAACTGCTTTTTTCAGTCCAGATGGTGAATATCTTTGTTCACAAGGTGGTGAACCTGACTATTTCTTAACAGTATGGAATTGGAGAAAGTCAAGAATTCTAAGGCAACAGAGAGCTTATGTACAAGATGTTGTAAATGTTATGTTTTCTCGATATCTGATAGGACGTCTTACTACAGGAGGTAATTAGTTGACTTTTTTTTAGTAATTTACATGTACCTTGCAGAGTTATTTAACACAGTGTCTTTACATGTAATAATACATTCTATATTTAATTCACTAAAGCATATTCTGTTAAATATGGTCCACTTAAAAATTATTATAACTTTTCAGGATCCAGTTCTAACAGTATCAGGTAATTCAGTTTTCTTTCAAAGGCAAAGATTTAAGAATGAACATGATACAACCACTTTGCATTTTGCATTTGTCTGCCCTGGTGTGTGTGCATATATATGTGTGTGGGTGTGTGTGTTTATTTACCTATCCTTTTTCCCTCAAGGTAAGTCTTTCCTCTCCCGGGATTTGAATGACTCCTTACCCATTCCCTTAAAATCCTCATCCTTTCCTTTTCCCTCTCCTTCCCTGCTCTTTCTGATGAAGCAACCTTAGGTTGCAAAAGCTCAGTTTTGTGTGTATGTGTTTGTTTTTATCTATTTGTGTCTCAAAGAACTGGTGCCTTCTTGTTTGGTAATTCCAACTTTCTTTAAGTTTTTTTTAAATATCATTATATAAATACCAGGCCTGGTAAGTAGACTTCATCTATTTTTTTACATATATTTTTCCTGTTAGGAATTTTTTCCTCTATAATATTTATTATATAAATACGAATATTATAGAGGAAAAATTCCTAACAGGAAAAAAATATACGTAAAAAATAGATGAAGAACACTTACCAGGCGAAGGGGCACAGGCAGTAATAGCAACAAATAAACACACAGACACACACACACTCAAAAATGCTAGCTTTTGCAGCCTAGCTGCTTCATCAGGCAGAAGGGAAGGAGAGGGAAAAGGAAATGATGAGGGATTTAAGGAAGGGGGTAAGGAGCCATTCCAATCCCGGGACAGGAGAGACTTACCTTGGGGGAAAAAATGGAAGGTAAATAAATGCACATACACCCACTCATTTACACAGACACAAGTACACTTAGGCAGACATACTGTAGAACTGTAGAAAGCAAAGAAGTTAGAAGTTAGACAGAGATGCCCACCCACCATCTTAACATCTTTGCCTTGGTTCTCTGGACAGAGCCTCTGCCTCAAGTGGCATCTCTGTCTAACTTCTAACTTCTTTGCTTTCTACAGTTCTACAGTATGTCTGCCTAAGTGTACTTGTGTCTGTGTAAATGTGTGGGTGTATGTGCATTTATTTACCTTCCATTTTTTCCCCCAAGGTAAGTCTCTCCTGTCCCGGGATTGGAATGGCTCCTTACCCCCTTCCTTAAATCCCTCATCATTTCCTTTTCCCTCTCCTTCCCTTCTGCCTGATGAAGCAGCTAGGCTGCGAAAGCTAGCATTTTTGAGTGTGTGTGTGTCTGTGTGTTTATTTGTTGCTATTACTGCCTGTGCCCCTTCGCCTGGTAAGTGTTCTTCATCTATTTTTTACGTATATTATTATATAAATATGTGAACAGGATAATTGATGTACCAATTATCAATATTAATTATATAACTAGGCTAATAAAACTTCTATAATTAGAGAGGGTGCCAACGGCTGTGCCACAGTGGATACACCAGTTCCCGTTAGATCACTGAAGTTAAGCACTGTCATGCTTGGCTAGCACTTGGATGGGTTACTGTCCGGGTCTGCCGAGTGCTGTTGGCAAGCGGGGTGCACTCAGCCCTTGTGAGGCCAACTGAGGAGCTACTTGATTGAGAAGTAGCGGCTCCAGTCATGAAGACTGACATAATGGCCGAGAGTGCGGAGCGCTGACCACGTCCCCCTCCATACCGCATCCGTTGACGCCTCCAGGCAGAGTATGATACGGTGGCCGTTCAGTACTCAGTGGGCCACCTGAGACCTGTTGGACAGAGTTTACAGTTTACAATTAGGGAGCGTCTTTGCCATAGATTTTCAAAAACCAAAATCATGTTTATATGGAGATATTAAGGGTGGAATTAGGAAATTGATGTTTTCATATCTCAAGGGGTTATTAGACGAGGGTAAGTGGTATAAGGTACAGGACTAGCATAAAAGCCTACTAACAGTAAAATGGGTGGAACTAAAAATTTGAACATGTTGTCAGCAGTGGAAATAAAAATGTTGTGGTAACGGAATAATGTTATTTCTTGTTGTCACTATTTTCTTTATTATACTGAAAGAATAACTTTATACTCATCTGCTGCTGCTACCAGAGAATTCAGATAAGTTCATTTTGAATAACTACAATTCCTACTTCCCTTATTATATGGAAATGCAGGGTTCAGGTAGGAACTAAGAATATGCATACAAATAAATTCCAATTACATTTAAAAGAAAATTGTAAACATAGTTGGTTGAATTTATACAACAAGCAACAATAGTTCATAGAATTACAGCACAGTAGTGGTGTAATCAACATGTTTCAAAGGACTGAGTGGACAAATATGATATTGAAAGTCTTGGTACCTGATTCCTATTTGAGCTAGGATCAGAGATGGAAAGTTTTTTCTTTAGACCAGACCATATAATAGTTTTTTAAATAATATAATGTTACTATTACACTAAAACCATTATTATTTTGCATACATCACCTTGTCATTTCGGTTGTTCAGTGGTAGATCTTATTTTAACAGCTCGCCTGCCTTTAATTATTATGACAACATTAGGATAACAGATTCTTATACGTCTTGGAACCAGTAATATGACACGTTTCATTTTATGTATATTTATTTATATTCTTGAAGAAACACACAAACAGAAGTTAACATGATATTGACTGACTGTGTTCTACATAATGACTACTGAAGTAATACTAACTTATTACTGATTCATACTGACTGACAAAGTGATACTAACTTCACAACTCCATACGTTCGCACCAATTCATGCATATTAATACATATTATATTTTCGAGAACATTCTAGAAAATGGAAGTTACTACGTTTTATATTAAATAATTATTTCATGAAACATAAATAAATTGTTCATCAAGAAAAGATAAGAAAAATTATGACAAATATAATGATATGATTTTTGTATCAAAACGAAACAATACAAAAGATCGAAAGTAAATAACAATTAGTACAGTATTAATATATGTTTACATTATTTAAAATGGTTAAATTATTTAATTTTACAGTCAGCAAAGTATTACCTTATGGTCAATACATTACAGAAGACCAGGTAGTGATGTTATCAAATGCTTATATAATATAAATATGGAATATTAGGTTACAATACCATAACCAAATATGGTATCACACTTTGCATTAATCCAAACAAATGAGACTTTCCAGGCCAAATACATTACAACCAGAACTAATTTGCATGGCAGTTACAACATGTTACTTTAGCTTTTTACAGTAAGTAAGCAAATTTTGAACAACAAATTAAGGCTGGCACCAGGCAACCTATGTGAATCAAATAATTCCTTTTGCAAAAGATGTCATGTGGACTGAAGCTAATGCACAGTTAATTATACCATTTTTGTGGGCACTGTCTGTGTTTTATTTATAATTTACACTAAAATAATTCTTTCTTGGGAGTTTAACCAAGTGCACCATTTCGACTCTTTAAACTTTCAACAATTGGTTCAAAAGCTATACATAAGTGAACAAATATGTTAATTCAAAACTTAATAACGGGAAGTCCAGGTTGGAATTAATAATATAGTGAGGACAGTTTACAACTCACCGCAAAGATGTGGCGATGAGCTGCACCAGGCACATACAAAAGGCACACACATACAACACATTCAGCTATCGTCTTTGCCTTCTTCAGTAAAAGAACACTCACGCAATCACACAGGCACACAACACTGCCATACTACCATCACCTCCGACTGCCGCACTTCGAATCAAGCTCTGCAGCGAATCGGGGCCGGGAGGGGAGGGGAGGGGAGAGGGGATAGGAAGGTTACATCACGATGGTGGGAATGGGTTAGATGGGAATAATGAGATGCAGCTTAAGAATGGAGTAGGGAGGCGGTTGTAAGGGGAGAAAATAAAGTAAAATAAATATATATAGAAAATGCGTGCACACTGCAAGTACACAAGACCGCACACACACACACACACACACACACACACACACACACGATTGCACATTCACACACCACTCAAAATAGGCGAGGTTTGGGATAGAGAGGTAGGAACCGTAAGGTATGGAGAAAAAATAAATATAGGGAAGTTATCGTAGGTTAAGGCCTGGTTGATTTCGGGTTCGGAGAATGTATTGTAGGGATAACTCCCATCTGTGCAGTTCAGAATAGCTGGTGGTGGATGGGAGGATCCAGATGGCCCAGGTTGTGAAGCAGCCATTGAAATCAAGCATGTGCTCCGCTGCATACTGTGCCACAGAGTGGTCTACCTTGTTTTTGGCCACAGTTTGGTGGTGGCCATTCATCCTAATGGATAGCTGGTTGGTGGTCATGCCAATATAGAAAACTGTACAGTGTTTGCAGCACAGTTGATAAATTACGTGGCTACTTTCACAAGTGCCCGGCCTCTGATAGGGTAGGATAAGCCTGTGACAGGACTGGAATAGGAAGTGCTGGGTGGGTGGATTGGACAGGTCTTGCAGTGGGGTCTTCCACAAGGATATGATCCCTGAGGCAGTGAGCTGGGTTTCGGGGTGGCATAAGGATGAACTAGGATGTTGTGAAGATTAGGAGGGCGAAGGATCACCACTTTAGGAGGGGTGGGAAGGATCTTGGGCAGGATGTCTCTCAGTTCTGGGCACAAGGATGGAAAATAGAAACCTTGGCGAAGGATGGAATTTAGTTGTTTGAGACCAGGATAGTACTGGGTGACAAGGGGAGTGCTCTTTTGTGGATGGCTACTGGAGTTAGGAGGAGGATCTGGGGTGTGTGAGGATATGGCACGGGAGATTTGTTTGCGGACTAGGTCTGTGGGGTATTTTCTGTTTGTGAAGGCCTTTTTGAGACCTTCAGCATATTAAGAAAGGGAATTCTTGTCACTGCAGATATGCCGTCCATGGGTGGCCAGGCTGTAAGGGAGGGATTTTTTGATGTGGAAGGGATGGCAACTGTCATAATGTAGGTACTGTTGGTGGTTGGTAGGTTTAATATGAATGGAAGCGTGGCTGGAGCCATCCTAGTTCATCCTCATGCCTCCCTGAAACCCAGCTCACTGCCACAGTGATCATATCCTTGTGGAAGACCCCGCTGCAAGACATGTCCAATCCTCCCACCCAGCACTTCCTATTCCAGTCCTGTCACAGGCTTATCCTACCCTATCAGAGGCCGGGCCACTTGTGAAAGCAGCCACGTAATTTACAGCCATGTGATTTACCAACATTGTTGCAATCATTGTACAGCATTTTCCTTTTCAGATGAAGGCCATGTCTGTAAATTTAAGTTGTGTGAATGTGATTGTCTATTTTTCATGCCTATCAGCAGCTCAGGAAGCCTATTTAAAGTCAGGTTTTCCATTGTTAAGATTTTCAACTATGTTAGAATAAAAGTTTGGAACCAGAAGGAAAAGTGCTCTTATTACACCACAATAGAAGGCAAATGTCATGGAGAGAGTAAAAAAAACCTTCTTAGCTTATTTCACAAATCCAAAAACATTTAAACAGTAAAAAAAATATTTATGTATTTGAGCTTTCTTGAGAGCTAACCACAATTCCTTTGCGAAGTGAGCTCTCGAGGATGGTGCAGCTATATTGGCAAGTTCCCTGAGTGGGACTCTAGTCAGAACATATTTGCTTATTATTGTGCTGTCATAGGATATATTCATGCTGGTTTTTACTGAGGGAAACATATAATCAGACAAAGAAGAAAGTATTAAGTGTTTTGTTGCTGGTGGTTGTCACATGTGTTACTGTATGTGAAAACAGGTATGTAATGTTTTTGAAATTTAGGTCAATATTTTGAATGTCTACTATCAGATGATACTAAGAAAGATAAAAAAATATAGGAAGAGGAATCTAGCAACATTGTAACAATTATTTCAGTGAGTAATAACTGCTGCAGTAAGTGCATGTTGGTGAATCATAAGGTGATGATTGTAACTATCCCTGATATATATACCTGGTCATTCAGTCATTATATAATGTTTATATAAAACACAAAAACATTTTGGGTCACCTGTGTATATTATAAACACATTCCTCCTGGACCTACATTGACAATACTAAAAAAAATTAGTCCTTTTAAATATCATAAAATGTAAACAAAATTGTCTATAGCCCCATCTATCAAAAGCATACCCATTTTGTTGAATGTAAATGAGGCAGAATATTCATTTACTTCACAGCTTAAGAACACCATGTGCCTCTGATGACGAGAAGAAGAATATCAACATTTGGTCACACAAGGATTGTCACTTTAAGTAAGTAAGGACTTTCATCAAGAGAAGTTTGCAAGGTGAATATTTGTGAGTTAGAGTGATGAATTGTTTCTAGTCCAGGTAATGTAAATGACTTGTTCCATATTGGTTCACCAGGGCAATAACTACTACAGACAATTAGTATTTGCAACTTTTCCACTGTAGGAACTCTGACCAGATTACCACCAAGATAATAAATAACATTGTGAGGACCACCATGAGGCAGGTCCTAAACCATGTACAAAAGAGACTCCACAAATAACTCCTGTACTCTAGACTGCCATGGAGAGGTCCAGGTTTTAAACCTAGATTGGTAAAGGTAGCTCCAGAATCACCAAGAGTGGCCAAACACATATCTCTGATACCAAATGACTATTGTCAATTTATGTGAAGTAAATCTGGTAAAGCTGCACATCAGAGGCATACTCTCAATCAAGCATGTCATTGATGTTCTGGGTGGGTATTGTGAGGGTTTTGGACCCCACTGTTGTGCAATGTAACAACCAGTTTGCTGAAATATCTGATGTCTCTCTACCTAATTTCTGACATGTTATTGAAAAATAAGAATTCTGTTTGAAATAGAATATGAACATTCATTATAGGCATTGTTAAAATAAAGCTAATAATCAATTTTCAACAATATACTATTGTAGCAATAAATTAATGCAAAACGCGGTAAATGCTGTATTGTAGCAAAACATACAGCATGTTACACTAGAATAGGTTTCCGTAATTATTGAAAAACGTATATAGAAATGGTCTAATAACATCACTATACATGTCTTTTACTTTTGTAAAACAAGTGAAATTACACAAAATGAATGATTTGTAACACTCCATTATTATTACTATTATAATTAAGTTTATATGGATATATATAAAAGTAGATGAAGTTTACTTACCAGGTGAAGGAGCACAGGTAGTGATAGTAACAAATAAAACACACACACACATAAACACAAGCTTTCGCAACCCAGTTGCAACTTCAGGCAGAAGGGAAGGAGAGGGAAAAGGAAATGATGAGGGTTTTAAGGGAGTGGCTAAGGAGCCATTCCAATCCCAGGAGAGGAACAACTTACCTTGGGGGAAAAAAAGGAAGGTAAACAAATACCCACACACCCACACATATACACAAACGCACACACACCTAAGCAGACATACTGTAGAAAGCAAAGAAGTTACCACTTGAGGCAGAGGCTCTGTTCAGAGAACCGAGGCAAAGATGCTAAAGATGGTGGTCACGAATTTGAATTTAGCGGAGGATGAGACCAGGTGGGCAATGGGAAGAGATAATATGCTGAAGGGCTAGTTCCCATCTCCGGAGTTCTGAAGGATTGGTGTCAGTGGGAAGTATCCAGGTAACCCGAATGGTGTAACACTGTGCCAAGATGTGCTGGCCGTGCACCAAGGCATGTTTAGCCACAGGGTGATCCTCATTACCAACAAACACTGTCTGCCTGTGACCGTTCATGCAAATGGACAGGTTGTTGCTGGTCATTCCCACATAGAACGCTTCACAGTGCAGGCATGTCAGTTGGTAAATCACGTGGGTGCTATCGCAGGTGGCTCTTCCCTTGATCGTGTACACCTTCCGAGTTGCGGGACTGGAGTAAGTGGTGGTGGAAGGGTGCATAGAACAGGTTTTACAACGGGGGTGGTTACATGGGTAGGAGCCAGAAGGTAGGGAAGGTGGTATGGGATTTCATAGGGATGGACTAGGAGGTTATGGAGGTTAGGTGGGCAGCGGAAAGACACTCTCGGTGGAGTGGGGAGGATGTCATGAAGGATGGATCTCACTTCAGGGCAGGATTTAAGGAAGTCGTATCCTTGCTGGAGAGCCATATTCAGCATCTGCTCCAGTTCCGGAAAGTATCCGGTGACAAAAGGGGCACTTCTGGGGTTCTTCTGTTGAAGAGTCTGAATTTGTGGGGATGAGGAAGTGGCTCTGGCAATTTGCTTCTGTACCAGATCAGGAGGATAGCTGCGGGATGTGAAAGCTGTTATTAGGTTATTGGTGTACTGGTTCAAAGATTTGGGTCTGGAGCAGACTCGTTTGCCACGAAGACCTAAGCTGTAGGGAAGGGAACGTTTGATGTGGAATGGATGGCAGCTGTCATAATGCAGGTACTGTTGTTTATTGGTAGGTTTGATGTGGACGGATGTGTGAAGTTGGCCGTTGGACAGATGGAGGTTGACATCGAGGAAAGTGGCATGGGATTTGGAATAGGACCAGGTGAATTTGATGGGACCAAAGGAGTTGAGGTTGAAGAGGAAATTCTGTAGTTCTTCTTCACTGTGAGTCCAGATCATGAAGATGTCATCAATGAATCTATACCAAACTTTGGGTTGACAGGCTTGGGTATCCAGGAAGGCTTCCTCTAAGTGTCCCATAAATAAGTTTGCGTACGAGGTGGCCATTCTGGTTCCCATGGCTGTTCCCTTTAGTTGTTGGTATGTCTGGCCCTCAAAAGTTTATATAGTTGTTGGTATGTCTGCCCCTCAAAAGTTTATATTGATATGCAGAAGAGAGAAGAGTTAGTTAAATTTATTGTCAGTTAATTAGTTCAGTCAGTGCATTACCAGTTTTCAGCTTCAATTCTGTGTTATGTCATTGTGCTGTTTGCACAGTAAATCTCATATAAGGAAAATTAACCATTAAGATCAATTTATTTGAAATTTCTGCAGTTACAGGCACAATACCGTGGCAGGAGTACACCTGCCCACAGTTGGGTATGTGGCGGCGTGTCCACATCGATATATATACTAATGTATCTTTGGGCCAATATCTTTGGAGCCAGCTTCCCTGAGCTCCGACCGCCATGCAATAGTCAGTGTGGATCTGTACTTCAAGCGATTAACAATAAAGTGCATTTCTAGCTCATACATATGTGGTATCACTGGGGCTCAAACCCCTCTCGATCCCCACACTAGTGACCCTGAGTTTCCTTTTATGTTTATTCGACCACACAAGTGAAATCCACAACTTTCGCGCCGATTTTTTACCGAAAATACGATGTGACACTAGCCAACAATCAACAGCCACAATGAATTCGCCATTCCACACTTCACTTGAATTTCGCTTCGAACCTCAACGTGTTCCACGAGTACCTAATCTGCATGGTATGAGTGCTTCACCTTCGACCTCGCCGCAAGATATTTTCGCCACTCCACTTCCTACGAGTGCAGTCACGTATTGCAACGACTCCGGCTTTGCTGCGCCCTATGTGCTTCATGATGTTTCGCCTTTATTTAGTGCCAACAAACAATCAAACATTCTACCATGTGATTCTAATTTTCCAAATGTATATGTTTCAGACTTGCAAAATTTGAACAATGGTGTTTCAACCACCGGTTACGTAACCGGTCAACAATGTGCTAGACTGCCGCCACAATCGAACTTTATTCTCCTGTCGAGACTCAGTGACTTTACTGATTGTGCAATTTCAAGTTTTTCTATGAATTATTCTTGCAGTTCGAATCAGTCTTATCGCACTCTGAGCGCACCTTGTTATGCATGCGCAATGAATGTTCCAGTCAATGCCTTTGCTCCAAGTTTCACGCAACAGTCTTTCCCGTGTGTGAACAGTGAAAGTGTTGCTGCTTGAAATTACCACCGTACTTTGCATTTTCAAATCCTGTGTTCTGTGACAGTGTTATTTATATGCAGCCATGTGCCACGTCACATCACGCGTCAGCTGCGCCGCGACCACAACAGTCTGTTTTGCACTCGCACATGACTGACACATTCGTCACCCCTCACGATCCCTATACTGGTAAACCCGAGATTTTTTTGCCACTCTGCTTCCTACAAGTGCAGTCACGTATTGTAACGACTCTGGCTTTGCTACGCCAAACATGCTTCATGATGTTTCACCTTTATTTAGTGCCAATGAACAATTGAACATTCTGCCGTGTGATTCTAATGTTTCAAATATATATTTTTCAGACTTGCAAAATTTGAACAATGGACTTGCAACCACCGGCTAAGTAACCAGTCAACAATGTGCTACACTGCCACCACAATTGAACTTTATTCTCCAGTCAGGACACAGTGACTTTAGTGATTATGGTATTTCAAGTTTTCGTACGAATTATTCTTGCAAGTTGGAACAGTTTTATCAAGCTCTGAGCACACCTTTTTCTGCATGCGCAACGAACATTCCAGAAAATGCCATTTCTCCTAGTTTCACTCACAGTCTTTCCTGTGTATGAACAGTGAGAGTGTTGTTGCTTCAGACTACCACCGTAGTGACTTTGCATTTTCAAATCCTGTGTCCTGTGACAATGTTTTTTATGTGCAGCCATGTGCCTTGTCATGTGACGTGTCTGCCGTGCCGTAACCACAACAGTCCGTCCTGCACTCGCACATGACTGACACATTTGGACACACGTGACTGCCCGTTTGTGTGGCACATGCCGGTGCATCTGCTGTGTCGGTCTACAACGACGTCGCGCTGCACCATGTTTATGATCTACCACTCTCATTTCCCGTTCCGCCGGGGACACCTCAAGCAATGTGCAGTGATTCCACAATCGTTGAGACTCTAGTTCCGACACCCTGTCAGTGCTTTCGAGTTGTGGACAGAATCTACACTGCCCACTCTACACTGCATTACACGCCTCACCACCCTGCTGTAATTCTATGTCGCTCCCGCAACGTAGACGACACACGCAAGTCACCTTACTCATCTTGCTGCCCACTTGCTGCCCAAGTTCCAGCCTCTCACCACCTTCTCCGCTGGTGTTAGAGCTGGCCACCCTGCAGCGAGTTATTACGTCTCATCGAATAACTTCAATTGATAATCACACCCAGGTCAGCACTTTTGTTCCCCCCACCAGTGTTATTAGTTATGTCGTGCTCAAGTGCAAGGTTACCAGTGCTTCTGACAGTTCTCTTTTCCCACGCCGCTCCCGCGTGAGTGCTTGTAAACAAAAACTGGCTGCTATGCCAGCACCTCGCTCGGATGCACCACCAGCGTCTCGTTCTGCTCTAGCGGCTGCCTCCTGGATTACTCTTTCTCCTCTCGCGCAGCAATCTTCTTCTGTTTCCTGCTCTCCTGCCCTGTTGGTCGAGCATGAATCTGAAACTACAATTTCTCCGACTCGCATGCCGCCACCTGAGCGTGTTCGTCTTGGAAACTGCTCGAACACATCTCAAGCTCCACCATCTTGTGCTCGCATGACAGTGCCTCCCTTATACACGCCGGCGGCTGACGTGTCAACCACCTTGGCACTTTGGCTCTATTTGGTTGCCCTGAAAGTTTCCGAGCCACTTCCCGCTGCCGTGTTGCCCTCGTGTGCCGGTCAGCACCAGTACTTCTTCGTTGCCTTGGCTCTCCTCGTCTGCTTTGAAAGTTTCCAATCACCCCCGCCACCGTGCTTCCCTTGAACATACTGCTGGCTGGCTTGTCCTCTATTTTGTCGCCTTGGCTCTCCATGCTCCTGAATTGACTAGTGCCCAGTCAGGTTGGCCGTCGATGATGACGTCAGTGAGATTTCCCGACATCTTAGTGGCTGTCGTCCATGGAGGATTGTCATCTGCGGCGGTCTCATCTTCGTAGATCTCCTGAACACGGCAGCTAGGTGAATGGCTGGTATCTCTCTAAGGTGACAGCAAACAGTGGCAGCATGTTGGAGAGCGCCCACATCCAGGATATGGCAATGGGCTTTCTCCCATAGGTCGACAGTAATTGTTTGCACTTGATAGTTGTTGAAAAGACTGCTCCGATGGCTGGCGTCTTGCGGCATAATAATTGTCATTTACTTGTTTTGTCTCTCTACGGTATTGTATGACATGTACAGCAAGCCCACAGTGAAACCACAATGGCGTGTTGTCTTCTGTCCTCCAGATATCTGTTGCCCTGCAAGGCGTCACAGTTGCCAAAGGATTTGGTTGTGGCCGCGTCGGTCAGTTACTAGGCTGCCATTTGGTGGCTGTGGCGTATGTGATAGTAGGGTGAGACCATTCTTCACATCAGGTGTGACTAGCAGGGCTGACAGGCGCTAATGTTCGAAATACCTCTTCCACAGCAGTGTCAGCTCCCTCATGACATACAGAACTGTTATCCATTGCCATAATCTTGTGCTTGCTTGGTCCAACAGTCCTGACTGCCATATACTCTTGTAGTTCCTCTCTCACAATTTGTCACATGAGAGAAGCAAAATCATGCCCATCTTCCAGAACTGCCATAGGGACTACATTTGGGAGTCTGTCATACTTCTTTTGTCCAATCCTCCTTTGTTGCATCGCTTCAATTTTCTGACACCATTGGATAAACTCTTGTATCACTGAAACATCTTTTATCAGAAGAGCTCAATACATGTCTTCTGCAACGCCCTTCATCAGGTGTGAAATTTTATCAGCCTCAGTTATATCTGGGTTAACTATGTGACATAGGGCCAAAACACTATGTATATATGACTGCATTAATTCATCAGGTCATTGGGTCCTTTCTTCAATTGCTCTTCAAATAAATGGACTTGTTGCTGGTGGTCTGCAGACATCTTCGTAAATTCTGTCTGGAATTTTTCTCTTCCATCGAGGTTGTCCTCATTATTTTCAAAACACTGGTGGGCTGTTCCATCCAGGTAGAAATATACGTTTGCCAAGCACATAATGTGGTCATAGCTATTATACTTGGTGGCTCAGTTGAGTATTTTCAGCCATTTGTTTGGGCCCTGTCCCGTGTCTGCGGAGGAGACCGATGGGTGTCTGATGTGCAGCTGGCTAATTGCTGTTTTCATATCGATGGGTCTTTTGATGACACAGAGCTTCAGATGGAGGTAGTCAGTTTACCATTTGTATTCCGGTTCTCGTCTGTGTGGGTGACAGCTCGTACACTGCCTAATCGGAGCCACGACGATGTAGATGTATTGCGGAATACCCGGCTTTTCCCCTAGAAACTGTCATGTCGAAAACTACAAGTGGTCCGGAATTTGTAGGCTGGTCCATAATATATCACAACACTTCACTCTTAGAACACATTTATTGCTAACACAAGTGTACACTGAGTACAGACTGCCTCCTGCTTGGAGTGCTCCACTATTTATACATAGAAAGAATTTTTTGGAACTTACAAGTACATCAAACATAAGAAACATTTATAACATTCTAGAAATATTAAATGAAAGAAATACATTTTTTTCTGCCCATCTGCACCATGGGTTCTGTCAGACGACTCGCGGGAATATTAATTCTAGCTATGGTGTTCACTCTGCCACTAGCTATAGTACATCAAACATAGAATGCCAACTAAAGCTGTAGAAATGTTAGAAATATTATTGAACAAATGTCAGCTTAAGTTCTGAAAATTATAGCTAATATATAATATTTCAGTGAAGTAAAAGATGCAGCTCTGAACTATTAATTCATTTGTAATACTCCAAAAAAAAAAAAAAAAAAAAAAAAAAAAAAAAAAAAAAAAAAAAACATGCGCTCTGTGTACACTGGTTAATTATTTCACCATAACAGAGGTTGACATTTCTTAAAATGATATATCACACAATGGAAATTCCAAGAAGGATTCAACAATATTTTTGAGAAGGATAGGTTGCTTACTCACCACAGAGACATCCGATGAGCTGCAGAAAGGCACAAATAAAAGAATACAACTTAGAGCTTTCAGCCCAGCCATTAAGGCCTACATTGGTTAGAGAGACACTCACATAGACACGACTGCTGTCTCTGGCTGCTGTGGCCAGTCTGTGGTACCCAACATGTCTTGAGGCAAGAGCAACCAGTGGTGCGCTTGAGGTAGTGGCAAGGAGTAGTAAGCAGGAGGGGAGGGGGGAATGCATGGCATGGGTGTAGGAATACACCAGTGCTGTCTGATGGACGGTGTGGAAGGAAGGAAAGGAAATGAAATGTGTGGTGGGATGGGAGATGAATGTAAGGATACAATGTGAGCAGGAAATGTGAGGGAACGGTGGTGGAGGCAGGAACTAGTGAAGGTTTAGGCTTGGGGATTTGTGGGAGCATAGGATATATAGGGTATCTCAAAAAGAATGACCCAATTTTAAATAGAATTATTTATTAGGAAAAAGGGCTTAACGCCAACAATTTGCATAGGAAGAAGGGCTTAACATCAACAAATTGCATACCAAATTACTCACAAAAGATAGAGGTTTATAAAAATCCATCATAAATGTTCTATACATCCTTTATTGGCTGCACAGATGACATCTATCCAATAGCCTAATTCATCCCAAACTGGGTGTAGGTTCTCTTCTGTCACTGATGCTACAGCAGCTGATATTCTGGTTTTTGTTCTTCAATGTCACAAGGTAAGGGAGTAATGTAAACACATTGTTTATCATATCTTCACAGGAAGAAATCACTTGATGCTAAGTCAGGGAACCTAAGAGGCCAAGTGTGTAAAGTCTGGTCTAGCGATCCTGTATGCCCTATCCAATGTTGAGACATCCTGTTTCTTCAAACTGTTTATACCACCGTCGAATGTTCTTTGGTGATGGTGGTTTAGCATGAAATTGAATATGAAATGCTTTCTAAACTGCGATCACTGATTGAGTATGACTAAATTCACTGACACAATACGCCTTCTGCTACGCGACACCACATTGCGCGAGACTGATTGCAAGTTCCAGGTCAGCGCTCATAGTGACATCTATCAGATTTTTTCTGAAACTGTAGATCATGCCAATTACGTCTAGCACTTTTTTTAGTTACTTTGAGCTATTTGTGTCAATATTATTACATGTTAAAACTGGGTCATTCTTTTTGGGACACCCTGTATTGTAGGGAGAGTCCCCATCTGCGCAGTTCAGAAAAGCAGGTGTTTGTGGAAAGGATCTGTATGACCAGTGGCAGCTGGTGTTTCAGATAACTGGGGGTTCACTACTTTCAGTGTTGGATCTTGATAGTGGTGCTGCCTCCTCCCCCTCCCCACTCAGCGCGTCTATGTTTTGGCCTCCCCCCCCCCTTGCTCGGCATCTGAAGAGACAATCTGGCGCACCTTTGCGAATGGGTCCGGAAGGGGGGGGGGAAGCAGCCCAGGTTGCCCCCTCCCCCCTTTAGATACATTTTCATTAACAAATCTGCTGTAGAATATCTTACCTTCGTTTGTTTGCACTTGCTTCTACTCTAGCTGAGGCGTCGGCCTACCAAGCTTCTTTATTTCACGCTGTCCTTCAAAGCTTAAAGCTGAGGACAGTTTACAACTCACCGCAAAGACGTGGCGACGAGCTGCGACAGGCACATACAAAAGACACACACAACCAACACATTCAGCTATCGGCCATGGCCTTCTTCAGAAAATAGAGCACTCACGCAATCACACAGGCACACAACACAGTCATACAACCATCACCTCCGACTGCCACACTTGGATTCGAAGTGTGGCAGTCGGAGGTGATGGTTGTATGACTGTGTTGTGTGCCTTTGTGATTGCGTGAGTGCTCTATTTTCTGAAGAAGGCCATGGCCGATAGCTGAATGTGTTGGTTGTGTGTGTCTTTTGTATGTGCCTGTCGCAGCTCGTCGCCACGTCTTTGCGGTGAGTTGTAAACTGTCCTCACTATATTATTTATTCCAACCTGGACTTTCCATTATTATATTAAGCTTAAAGCTGAGAAATTTGTTTGTAAAAGATACTGAATGTTGTTCATTTTTCTTTGATAATAAGCACCAAGAAAATCTGAATATGCACATGAACACTAAAACACAGTAAGTAACTGATTACACTGTTAAGTGACTGTAACAAAATGAATCTGTTACGATGAAGACATAAACTACTTTCAGGTCACGTGACACTGTAAGTAGCACCCTCTCCTAACCTTATGTATGTGCAAATGCTGCTCTCCCCCACATCTTCTCAAATAGTTATATATTTGTTACTACGAACAGTATAAATGTCATTTACCATCAAAATCGTGACACATTTGCAAAAACATCCAAAGGTATGTGGCAAGTAACAATACAAAAGTCCTTGTTGTACCCTATTTGATAAAAAGAAGATTGCGTTTAAAAAAATTGCTTGAAGTTGGTCTCGAACCTAATACTTTCAACACTGCTGTATGATGCCACCAACCACACATCTATTCTTGCTAGGTGGAGTTGTGACTTCATTATTATTGATGATCAGGTCTTCTTAAGGCTTTTACAGTTGATGCATCTTTAATTTATAGTTATAAGATGTTTTACCAAGTATGATGTGTTTTTGATGAACCTTCAATGCGCCTAAAACAAATATGAAGGGTGGATGTTGCCTTCATGGAGGGTTTGTGCATACGAAAGGTGAGTTGTGTAGCATAGTTACTCCATTGTCTTTCTTTGGGACCATTCGTGCATAACCGCCAGAGCTCGAGAAGCCAGGATCTGGTTTCTCCACCAACTCCAATGCCAATGTTAAGAACAGTGTTTCTTCTCGCCCCTCCATACTGTAAGAGCACCCATATGCTGCCTCTAGTGGGTTCAGAAGAGAATTTGAACTTCAGCCACGCATGCGCATTGCAACAGTGTGGCCACTGCCGCATATATTAGACAGCTGCACTACGACTCGTAAACATACTGTCTCTGGAATGTAAAATGTTTCTCTTGGAATAACAATACTTTGAATGTGCATTTTAAATGATTGTAGAAGAATGAAACAAAGAATTTAAAAAAACTTTTTATTTTATTTATTTCCTTTTTTTATGACTAGCTTTTTTCCAGGGGTTCACTAAACCAGTGGACACATAGGACGCGCCGCCACTGCATCTAGGGCAGGCTATGTAGCAGACACTGAAGTGAAACATATTATGCAGTGCTGCATGCTCTGCAACAGGATGGTATAGCTGTTTCCTGGCCACAGTTTGACGATGGCCATTCATTGGGATAGACAACTGGTCATGCCCAGTAGAAAACTGCACAGTGGTGGCAGCTCAGTTTGTAGGTAACATGATTGCTTTCACAGATTGCCTAGTTTTTTATGGGATAGGAAATGCCTGTGACAGGACTGCGGTAGGTGGTGGTAGGATAGTGGATAGGACAGGTTTTCTATCTAGGTCTATTGCAGGGATATGAGCTATGAGCCAAGGGGTTGGGAGCAGGAATGGAGTAGGGATGGACTTTAACTGCTCCCATCCTGGGTGATGCTGGGTTACTTAGAGGGGTGCTCCTTTGTGCCTAATTGTGGTTACTGAGACATTTGGCATATTTGGAGACGGACTGCTTGTCACTGCAAATGTGATGTCCACGGGTGGCTAGGCAGTATGGAAGGGACTTTGTGGTGTGAAGTGGGTGACAGCTGTCAAAATGGAGGTGTTGTTGATAGTTGGTAGGTTTGATACAGATGGAGGTAGTGATAAGGACACCTTTGAGGAATAGGTCAATGTTGAGGATGGTGGCTCATTGGGTTGAGTAGGACCAAGAGAAGTGAATGAAGGAGAAGGTTACTTCCACGACATCTCATTGTCACTAGAAGACAGCTTTCTTCATTAGAATTCTGTTGTAATGTTAGCATCTCATGACTTTCACTCATTAGAACATTAATTAAAAACATACACCAAGTATTGTTAGCAATTCACGTTTCCGTATATTCATAATTTTGTATTAAAAACTACTCATTAGCTACATCATAAAGGCCAACAACCATCTTTCCAGCTATAATTCTATATCTGTAACTGAATGAATGAATGAATGACTTCCTTAATTGGGGATGTTTTGCTTATAGCCCACCATTTATATCTACGTAGGGGAACAGTAGTCCATCCTGATTTGCCAATTTGAGTCCTGATCCATCCTGATTTGCATAATTCACCCACTACTATAGTGGTAAATGTTTGTCTGCTACTTTAATATTTGGCCCTGTTGTTCACAATACATCTGACACACTGTAGTAAACTTGATCTGTAATGCAAAGTATGTGTATATATTGCAATGCATGTTGGGTAAGATTTTAATTGAAAAATGGCATATTAACTCCAAATGTATAAGTATAGAATTTCACCCTTGCAGCATTGATCCCAAAAGATGATTTAATTGTCTATACTGAAGCTTAAAGGGAGTTAAGTAAATGCAAAAGAATGGATGTTGTGTGTCCAGTTTTAGATGCAGTTGGTCTGCAAAAGCCAGGAATTGGCATACATCATCTTGGAGCCTTTTGCAGTATAATTTCATAACAGGAAATTATTTCCTTATTTTTTTATGGCCTTAGTGCTATTTATATCAAACATCACCATGTGGGATGGGACATTTACTTTTTCTGAGACAAAATGGATATTTGTTGAGTGTGCCACTCATCTATGGTAGATTGATACTTGAAATACAAAGACACATTACAGAAAAGAGCATTTGTTTAGAATAGGCCCTTTTCCCAGTAGAAGTACACATAAAACTACACAGACATCCAATGACCATTGTACTCTTGCTTTTCCCCTTATTTTACATATTCTTGCAACCAGGAATTTTCATTATTATTGGTGAGTTTACTGCACAAGACACATTCAGTCTGTATACATACAGGGTTTGATGAGCTATTTATGTATAATACAAGTGTGAGTGAATTTTTCTTAACCTATGCATAAATGGGTAGCTTCACAGAGTATGCTGAATACTGTTACTGAAGTTTGCCAATGATTATAAGATCACAAAGAAGAGCTGTTTGTTGTACAGAAGGCAGAAGGCAGTGCCAAACATATAAATGATTGAGTCAAACATATAAATGATATTGTGTATGATGAAGGAATCTTGATAATGTCATTGACAGACCATACATAGCCTTGCTGCAAACGATAAAATACACTTCTCACAACACTTAGGGGATCAGGTGAGATATCATGCTTGATACACATATAGTAATGTATTTTATTCAGGTATAAGCTACAATTATAATTTGCTTGTGATACAGTATGATATTTTGCTGTCTCATCTTGATACTTGAGGTTTACATGGCATTTACTTAGAGTGAGGCACCATGGGACTAACATTACAGTGAAAAGTCATTCTCATTGAACCTCTAATATGGTGTGTGAACACCTTGAATGGCCAGTACAGTTGCACACCTGCTTTGCATGGACAGTATGACATTGTCAATCTGCTCTTGAGGGATATTTGGCCATTCTTCCATGAGTGCAATGTTCAGCTCTGCAACCTTTGGGGGAGGTACTGATCTGGCTACAATGCATCTGCCAGACATACATCTGCCAGACATGCTCAGTCGGGTTTAAGTCCAGTGAACAAGCTGGTGGCTCAATTCATTCGATTCCCTAAGCTTCAAGCATGTTGTCAAACAGTGCAGCCCTGTGGGGATGAGTATTATCACCCACCAGACCCAACCCATTTCCTATGGCACCAGCGTAGGGCACAACAAAACGTCAAAGGAACTCAGTTATATACCTCTGAGAAGTCAAAGCGCCATTGTGAACAACGAAGAGGTCTGTACATCTGCCAGTAGTGAAGCCTGACAACAGCATTCGTCTACCACCATGACGTGCTGATGTTTCCTGCATAAAAGCGGGAATCCAACTTCCATGGTCTCTCCAGATGAGGGAACTCAAACTCCTGTCTCATCTGTGAAAAGGGCCTAGCGCCAATTATTACAACTCCAATCCTGATGTTCCTCCACCCAGTTTCTGTGGGCTAAACCGTATCCTGGTTTTAATGGAATACATACCATAGGACTACATGTGTAGAGATCACATTCCCAAAGATGATTTTGGACTGTTTGTGTTGATATTGCACGTCCTGTTGCTGCCTGGAGGGTGCATTGCAGCTGAGTTCCATTCAGCCTCCTGTCTTGATGGGCTGTTAACCAGAGATAATAGTCATGTCTTACTGATGTTACTCATGGGCAACCTTGGCTTTGCCTTCTTTTCGCGGTTCCTAGTGACTGAAATTGCATCCAGGTTCTGGAAATTACACTTTGGAGTGCTCCAATAGCTGCAGCCACCTCCCTCTGTGTCTGACCCACTTCCAACCTTCCTAAAAGCTATCCATGCCATAGCTTTGGGTAAGTCACGTTGTTGTTGAATTTCATTAGTGAAAGGAAAGTCGAAAACACTGTAATTATATATTTATATATCACAAAAGTCAACACTAACCTCCTCTGCAGCAACTTTGTTATTACCACAATATCATTTGCTGTGTGTTGTCTCCACTCTGTAGAACCAATAGAAATATGTTAAATCATTTTAGTTCATTCTACTGTTTACAATACTTCAGAAATTAGATATCTCAGTTGTTTTGATCAGTGTTTATGATTCAAAAGTGACATATTATGATTATTGAAATTTTAGAGTGTAAATCTTCGAGAAATCTTGTGTTAATATTTTGTAACTGTGATTTTTCTTTATTGAAATACATATACATTTATTTGGAAAATAAATTATATGGATAAATCTCTAAAGCATAAAATTTATGTTCCTAGAAACCTCTTAGCATTATCTAATAACAAATTAGGAGTAAAGTGAGTTCCAAAAATTCACTAATGAAATGGAATCTAACATAAAACTCATTATAAAAGTTACACTATTATTTACAATACAATAAGTACAGTTTACAACTCATCACAAAGACGTAATGACATTCATGCAATCACATGGGCAGACTTAACATTCACATAACTGTCATCTCCAGAGAGCATCAGCCGGAGATTATGAGCATGTAACTGTGAAGTGTGCTTGTATTATTGTGTGAATGTTCTTTATTCTGGCCGATAGCATAAGTGTCATATGTGTGTGTGACTTTTTTATGTGCTTGTCACAGTTCGTCATTATGTCTTTGCGGTGAGTCATAAACTGTACTTATTTTGTTGCTGAATTCCAATCTGGAGTTTTCATTATTGCACTGTTGTTGTTTACTCAAAATATCTTCATTACCTAATTATCCTGTCTGTGAACTACATGATATGCATCACACAAAAGACAGTCGCTTCTGCAACATTAACTATATAGTAAACATATTCTTCAATAATGAAATGTATACACCAATTTAATCTTTAGTCGTACCAGATAATAGCAAACGTTTGAAACTAATTACAATGTAGTAAAGCTTTATGTCAGATTTTGTATGGTATGCATTTAAGAATGTATTTTAGAGGTATCGGTTTTCAAGGAGTTTATCTGCATCTATTAGAATATGTATTCTTTTTATTATTTTATTTTTATACTTTTTGCCAGCACTGTTGAGCATTTTGTATATTGTGCACCTTGCAAATGAATATAGCAGGATTGGATGTTATTTTACAACTTCCTACATCAACAAAAGAAGATTTTTTTTGGAAACCCAAGGGGGGATATTGCACTAGATCTAAATGGAAGTAATTTGTGAATAATTTATAGTTTTATGAAAATGCACTGTCTTCCAGTAATGTGTGTGCCAGTCCAACAATGTTTATGACAGCAATCAATTTAATTTTCAATGTTAAATTTTTTGACCACTAATTTATTACTGATGAAGTAAAATTTGAAATCCAGTTGAATTGCTATACTGAATTTATAAGTCATATGATTCAATGTTTCCTTACTCAGTGGATTTCAGGGTGGTAGGAGTCCAAAAAGATTTTAAAATTCTGCAAATTTATTGACCTATGTCAATATAGCAGAGTTAACACCTAATGCCACATTTAAAATATTACAAATTATATCTCACATGACAGTACACCTTATTAATATCTGACTGTTTTGTTGTTTCTTTAAAATACATTTAGAAGTAAAGCACTTAATAGCACTGAATGCAGTATTCTGATTTGCTTCCAATTAATTTTAGGTGCTGGTCACATAAAATTTTGGAAGATGGCTAAGACTTTCACAGGCCTCAAGTTAATGGGTATTTTGGGAAGATTTGGCAAAACAGAGATCTCTGACGTTATTGGATTCTATCCGCTGCCAGATGAGCAGGTAAAAATATATGTCTGATCTGTTTCATCACTTACAGTTTTGCTGATAAATCTAATTTCTTTTTTAGGGTATCAATTTTAAATGTTGTGAAATCTCTTGTTCCTGATAATAAATTATTGCTTGTTATTTGTGTAAGAAGGTTCAATTTGGAAATACTATTTGTACGTGGGTGTAAAAAGACAGCTCACCGAAAAGCAGAGTTTCTGGGTTGTCAACACAAACACATAAAACAGGTTGGGAACATTTCCAAGATTTCGAGTCGCTATCATTTCTTGAGTAGAAGTATCCTCCATCCCTCCCATGCACACAAACACACACACACAGACACACACACACACACACACACACACACACACAGAGAGAGAGAGAGAGAGAGAGAGAGAGAGAGAGAGAGAGAGAGAGAGAGAGAGATAGAGAAGTCTGTGCAGTGTTGCTGCAAACACCAGTGCCAAAACTACAACTATTTCAACTGGCGCACAAACTTAATAGCGGAGCCCCTCACATGCTAGGAAGTCTTTTTGGTGTTTTGTTGCCCCCTTCCCTGCTTGTTGGCCTTCTTTTTGGAACCCCATCCTTGCTTAGTTTTTGCACCCCTTCCAACCAGTCAGATGTCTTTTGACGCCATACCTTCCCACACTTGGTGTACCTCTTTCTGGCCTCCCTCTCCTCCTGCTTGGTGTACCTCATTTTGGTGCCCCTCCTCTGGCACATTACCTTGTCTTAGAGACCATTTGGTACCTCTTTGCAATTGCCACCCAGATCAGTCACTCCAGTTTGCTCCCCACCCTCCCCCTATGTATATTTGGTGAGGGGGGGGTTGGCTGGAAGTGAAGGGGAAAGAAGAAGGTGGGCTGGATATGGGTAACTTGTTGGGTTAGGGGCTGGGTCAACCAGGTAGACAAATTGGGAAGAGGGATGTAGGGGCCATGAATATAGACTAGGAATTTGCAGCATAGGTGCTTTCATGCTGGTGCCCAGCTGCACACAGTGAGGGAGGCATGTAGCTATAATGTGGGGAGTGGTGGCTGGACAGAGGAAGAGGAAACTGTTGGCTGTTGGGGGTGTTGAGGAAAGTTAATGGAGGTTAAGGATACATTGTTCTAGGTAGTGCAGGATGAGTCAAGAACAGCTAACACCTTCCCCCTGCGTAATTCAGGATGGCTGTTGGGGTGAGAAGGATCCAGATGTCCTATGTGTAAAAGCAGCCATTGAAGTCTAGTGTGTTATGCGTTGGTGCGTGGTGTGCCACTGGGTAGTCCACCTTGCTTTTGGCCTCACTTTGGTGGTGGCCATTCTGATGGACAGCTGATTGGTAGTCATTCCAATATAAAAAGTTGGTCAGTAATTTATATTTTGATAGAAATAAATTGTGTCTTCTTGTAATATTCTGGGTGATGAACAAAAGACATCAATTTAATTTTTAATCTTAAACTTTTTGACCACTAATTTCTTACTGATGAAGTCTAACTTGAAATACAGGGGAATTATTACACAGAATCTATAAGTGATATGTTTCATGATTTCTTTAGTCAGTGTGTTTCTGAGTGTAGGATTCCAAAAGATTTCCAATTCTATAAATTTATTAAATGGTATCAGTACAGTTGAATTAGTGCTTAATATGTAACAGACATTAAACTGTATATAAAAAAATAGATGAAGATTACTCGCCAGGCAAAGGAGCACAGGTAGTGATAATAGCACAAATAAATAAAACAGACAGACACACACACACACACACACACACACACACACATATACAAATGCTAGCTTTCACAGCCTAGCTGCTTCTTCAAGCAGAAGGGAAGGAGAGGGAAAAGGAAATGATGAGGATTTTAAGGGAGTGGGTAAGGAGCCATTCCAATCCCAGGGCAGGAAAGTCTTACCTTGGGGGAAAAAAGGAGGGTAAACAAATACACACACACACCCTTACATATACACAAGGTAAGTCTTTCCTGTCCCGGGATTGGAATGGCTCCTTACCCACTCCCTTAAAAACCTCATCATTTCCTTTTCCCTCTCCTTCCCTTCTGCCTGAAGAAGCAGCTAGGCTGTGAAAGCTAGTGTTTGTGTGTGTGTGTGTTTGATTTATTTGTGCTACTATCACTACCTGTGCTTCTTTGCCTGGTGAGTAATCTTCATCTATTTTTATATATATATATTTATCCGGCTAGGAATTTTTCATCTATAATATTCATATCAGACATTAAAATGTCACATTTAAAATATTATTACAAATTATACACAGCAGTGCACATTGTTAATATGTTAGTAAATGTCGCATGCAAATTCACAGTTCTTCAAAGGGACCTTATCTTGGGTTCAGTTGGTTACACCTTAAATCTTTAAGGTATTGTGAATAACCCTTGGCCTAATGATCATTTGTATACATGTTAGAAGAATAATAACAATGTAGCTGTCCTACAGTATGGCAGTCAAATTTCCTGGAGCACATCCAAATTTAGCAAATGGATTGGTTTTTGCACATTATAAGTTTCACAAAAGCACCGTTTATTTATGGGCTACTCATGAGGAAATCATGGAGAACCATGATTTTTGGGTATCAAAATCACAAATTGTGAGGATGGACACTTCAATATTTTCTGTTCATTACAAATCTTCACAATTTTTACTCTATGTTTGTAAGATATTAAAAGATATATTATCAAAGATATATTTTAAATATTTGATATTTTTATCCCTTACCAAGATCCAAAGTTTCAAACTGATCATACTTTTTCACAAAATCACAAACCCAGTTTTCCATCATTTTTGCACTGTGAGTTGCAAATATTTAAATAACTAACCATAACAAATTGTTCAAATATGAATAATACCTCCTGTAGTCTTGTAGCCTGTCAAGAATGATTTGCAAATGTCTTTTGTTTTTCTCGACCAACAAAAATTAGAATGTCATCTAAGTACACGAAGCAAAATTATAAGTCCTGTAAAACCTCACTGATAAACTGTTGCCAGATCTGTGAGGTGTTCTTAAGCCCGAAAGGCATGAAAGGATACTTGAAAAGGCCAAGCGGAGTAGTGATGGCTAATTCTTAAATCTCCTCAGGGGCAATGGGAATTTGATGGTAAGCACACTTGCAGTCGACAACTGAGAAAATTTAAATCCAGCAAGTAATTTGGAAAAATCAGTTAGTTCGGAGTCGGGAAGTGGTCCATAATAGTCATAGCATTGAGCTTGCGATAGTTGCCACATATGCGCCACATGCCATCATGTTTCTTTACTAAGTGAATGGGTGAGGCCCAACTGCAGCTCGATCACACCAGTTGACAGTAATTCAGATAACTGCACTTCGACTGTGGCTAATTTTCCGAGACACAGAGGGCACAGGAACATTGTCAGTGAGGTGCAGTCTATGAACTGTGCTGTTCGTGATGACAGCTTCTTGTGAGGCAGGTGAGGGTGTGGTACTAGGAGCTGGAGACATGGCGGGCATGACGGCAGGTCGCGCAAATTGACACCTGGCAGAGGTGGGCGTGGCAGTAGCTTGATGCGCAGATGTAACAGAAGCTGGAGGCAGTGAGGAGGTGATGGCAGTAGCCACGGGCGGTGCACGTGTAGCCAGCCTACTTGAAGTAGTTGCTGCGTAGGCTGTGAGAGAGTACGGTGGCACTGGCGAAGCGGCAGCAGGCGAAACAGGAGCCGTAGGTGATGAGGTGGTGTCTGGGTGCATGCGAGTTGGCTCTCATAGCGCCAACATGGCGATAGTGGCAGCAGCTGGAGTTGATGAGGCTGCCGCAGTTGTGCCACAACTGTGAGTGCTTTTGCGCGCGTTGGCCACAGGCAGTGTGCAGGCTTGGTGCTGTGGAGATGGAAGCAGTGAGCATCAAAGTTGGAGAAACAGGAGCCGGAGTGCTGGGGTGGGGAGGCGATGTGCGCACAGCTGAGCCGGTGGCTGTTGAGGCAACATGAGTTGCAGGGGAGACAGCATTGCCAAAATCACAGTGTGGGGAGGGCTGGCGAACTGGTTGGTGAAATTACGTTCTGTAGGGCGGTGCGAGCTTGAATGTTTGATGGAGGATTTGTGATAAGCGGAAGCAGAATTACTAATGGGCAAAATAATAACAGACTGAACTGAACATGGCGTATGGTACAAGAGAAGCAAAAACCAAAGATTTTCATGTACATATAACACTTGGTTCATGACCATGGTTGATACAAACACTCGCATTGGTGTCTAGCGCCACCGCATTGTTCACAGGGCACAACATGTAACGAAGCATGTTAGGATTTATTCCCATCTGCTTGCATTACTGAACCTACCGATACCACTGTTGCATAATAATAGATAGGAATGTAATTAGTCTATTATCATTTTCTTTTCTAAAACTTTTGTTATTCTTTTTTATAATGTAACTAGATGAAGTCATTTTCTGTTATTTGATCCCAGAGAATTTTGTTTAATTAGCAAATATTAATTAATTTGTGCTAGAAGTATATTGTTACTTTTACTATAGATAATTGTATATATTTGTTTATTTTTCCTTTATAATTAATTTAATGTAGGTAATTAACAATATGCAATTTTAAGTGACATTGTTTGGATGATATGAATAGGATGCTTTCACGGCATGTAATAGAGTATTGTTTAGTCAGTTGTCAAAGGCAGAATCCACACTAGTTGAGAGTATTGTTTCATCAGTTGTCTGATGCAAGTTCACAAGCCTCGCCAGTTTGAACTTTAATTTTGACTAATTATGCGAAATTTCTTCAGTGTGCATCTACCATGTTTAATTAATATTTGAGCCACATTACTATGTACACCTCGAACTTCTGTATTCCGTACATGAGCTGTGTTGTAAAGTCGTACTATTGATGTGTTGGAATGTGCGTGCCTGGTATTAATGGATGTACTTAATGAGACTTGTAAGCTGGCCGTCAATGGGAACAATTGGGCATTTATAAATCATTAAAAGTGTCAAAGAAGTGCAAATCTGTCTTTTGCCTTTGTCATTTATAATGATTTAGTTTTTGCCCCCTGAGATTTCAGCTAGCTGCTACCAAGAGCAACAATCTTTGAGAACATCGATCTAAGACCAGGTACGGCATAAACAGTGGTTTCCTTGTTGCTACTTAACCTCGGAGGTTGTTGCCTGCCAGGCATCGTCTCACTGTTGACTCACTCACCAGTGTATTCCTTGTTGCATTTAGTTCATCAGTCAATTCACGGACAGTTTTTATCTGTTATGTCTAGTGTTCACTATCGAATACTTTTCCTTGCCATCTGATATTCTCCTGGGTGTTCCTGAACGGTGACAATCTTCATAGGTTGCCTTTGTATGGTTTTGACAAATTTATTGATGGAAATTGGGAGCTTCGTTGTTGAACACTATTGTGTTCTTGGTGCAAAGTGATTATCATTACCCATGATTCATAAGGAATTTGGCACTTTGGGAACATTTTCAATTACTTTTGTGGAGTGTTATACCTTTAAGCAAGCATAACTACAAGTGAACAGGACTGTAAACAACGTACCTCTACATAGCCATGCGGTCTAATTGTGCCACCAGGCGTGTTCAGTAGAACTGCTTGGACAGGTAATGTCGGTTCACATAAAATGGAGCAATACTTGTATGTTCCAAGTACAGTAATTAAGTGTACAATACTGTGTCTTTATTAACCATTATTTGAGCTTCTGTTTTGTATTTTAACCAATAACTGACATAGATCACTTTCATCTTTCCCTCATCGGAGAGGAGGTAGAGATATTTGGACAATTGGTGTTTGCAGGCTTAACCCTTTTGGTCAACACTGTGGTTGGGGAACCTTTAAAGAGAATGACCATAGTATTCTGTGTGTGGACATAATGGGGACTGCAGTATGGCAGCTGTAGAGGTTGTGGTGCATTTGTTTTTTACTGGACATATATTAAAGCCACATTTTTCTATACATCACATGTTGCAGATGTTCAGTAGTAGAATGCTCGTAGATCTTGTTGCTTGCCTGCCATTAACACATAAAATAATAGGACGTCGGATTCTTGGGAGTCATGTGGAAACTACTAATATGACACGTTTCATTTTATACGTATATTTACTTTTCCATTCTTGATGATGAACAGAAGTAATACAAAAGTAAGACAACAATGCTAACTACTCCATTAGTATCTTCATACTACTCCAGACTGCTACTTCATTCTGGCTGAGTTCGCGCCAATTCGTGCGTATTAATATCTGATAATATTTCTAGAACCTTCTAGAACGCAGAAGTACAACATTTAATAAATATTTAACAATTTGCTCAATAAACATTAATGACTCCTGCTTTACACAAAGATACATAAAAGTATAACAGATATAATAATAAGTTTTTTACATCAAAATAAACAATAGAAAAGATTGTAAGTAAACAACAATTAGCACAGTGTTAATATATGTTTACATTGTTGTTACGACTTTCAATACTTCATTAATTTATTGTTGAAATGAGATAGAATGGCTGGCCAGTACTTACCATTGTGTTGTACCGCCGATAGTAACACAAAATGAAAAAACAGAAAACAAGGGACAAAGGGACAAGCTTTCGGAACAGAGTTCCTTCGTCAGGTGGGAGAGAAGGGAAGAATAAAGGATGGGAATAGAAGGGAAAGGTGGTTCACGACCTAGGTCATGAAGGTGGTGTTTCGGAAGTGTGGGCGTCAGAGATACTGCATGTATGTACTGAGCCAAGCCAGAGAGGATAAATATAACTAAAAAGGAAAGATCAAGTAGTAAAGAGAAGAGAAGAGAGTGAAATTAATGATGCTGAGGGGTGTAGGGGGGGCGGGGGGGGGGTGTCTAAAACGTTTTTCATAAACAGGGAAATATGGATGGATACACACACACACACACACACACACACACACACACGGAGAGAGATAGAGAGAATGACAGAGAGAGCGAGAGGGCGGTAGAGAGAGAGGGGGGGGGGGGTAAGGAACGGATAATGAATAGGTGAGCTGAGGATGGAGGAAGGGGAGGGGTTAGCGTAGATTTAGGCCAGGGGGGTGGCGGGAGGAGAGGATATGTTGGAGGGCAAGTTCCCACCTCCGTAGCTCTGAGGGACTGGTGTTGGTTGGTACTATCCAAATGGCACGTGTGGTGTAACACGTGCCCAGGTCCCTGGAGTTATGCTGGAGGGCATGTTCTGCCACAGGATATTGGGTGTCCCCCAGGCGAACAGTTCGTCTATGCCCATTCATCCGCTCAGCCAATTTGTTGGTAGTCATACCAACATAAAAGGCTGAACAGTGGACACATGTCAGCTGGTATATGACATGCGTTGTCTCACATGTGGCCCTGCCTTGAATTGGGTAGGTTTTTCCTGTGGTGGGGCTGGAGTATGTGGTACCACATACTCCAGCCCCACCACAGGAAAAACCTACCCAATTCAAGGCAGGGCCACATGTGAGACAACGCATGTCATATACCAGCTGACATGTGTCCACTGTTCAGCCTTTTATGTTGGTATGACTACCAACAAATTGGCTGAGCGGATGAATGGGCATAGACGAACTGTTCGCCTGGGGGACACCCAATATCCTGTGGCAGAACATGCCCTCCAGCATAACTCCAGGGACCTGGGCACGTGTTACACCACACGTGCCATTTGGATAGTACCAACCAACACCAGTCCCTCAGAGCTACGGAGGTGGGAACTTGCCCTCCAACATATCCTCTCCTCCCGCCACCCCCCTGGCCTAAATCTACGCTAACCCCTCCCCTTCCTCCATCCTCAGCTCACCTATTCATTATCCGTTCCTTACCCCCCCCCCCCCCCCCCCCTCTCTCTCTACCGCCCTCTCGCTCTCTCTGTCATTCTCTCTATCTCTCTCCGTGTGTGTGTGTGTGTGTGTGTGTGTGTGTGTGTATCCATCCATATTTCCCTGTTTATGAAAAACGTTTTAGACACCCCCCCCCGCCCCCCCTACACCCCTCAGCATCATTAATTTCACTCTCTTCTCTTCTCTTTACTACTTGATCTTTCCTTTTTAGTTATATTTATCCTCTCTGGCTTGGCTCAGTACATACATGCAGTATCTCTGACGCCCACACTTCCGAAACACCACCTTCATGACCTAGGTCGTGAACCACCTTTCCCTTCTATTCCCATCCTTTATTCTTCCCTTCTCTCCCACCTGACGAAGGAACTCTGTTCCGAAAGCTTGTCCCTTTGTCCCTTGTTTTCTGTTTTTTCATTTTGTGTTACTATCGGCGGTACAGCACAATGGTAAGTACTGGCCAGCCATTCTATCTCATTTCAACAATATTTATTATCTCTGAGGAGAATTTTCATCATTAATCGAACTTCATTAATTTAGTTTGTTAGAAAATGCTAGTAATGCAGATGATGATTAAAATGACTTGACAGAAGCGCTATAAAATGCTTATACATTATAAATCTGGAATATTAGGTTACAATACTACGACCAACTATGGTATCGAATACTTCAGTTATTTAAAGAAACGGGACCCTCCTGGCTAAATATATTACAATACCTCCTCACACAATGTCAGACATCACATGTGTATGACATTGTCTGACAACAGAATTGGGGAGTATTTACAATCAGCAAAAATTTTACATTTATATCACACAAGACAAAATTATGATCAGTTTTTAGGATGAACAAGAGCATACAATGTTTTATCATACAAAATTTATACTATATTACTCAAATTCAATATTAAATCATGCTATAGTAATATAAAATGACTGATTTTATCAAAAACTGTTACCAAAATAATATTTTACTACTGATGATGATATGATTACTGAAATGCACAATTCTTTAAAATTAACTGCTATGACATTAGACACAGAAGAACAAATTGTTTTATGGAACAAGCATGAACACACAGACAAACTTGTGCTGAACTAAATGTATATAGCACGGGTACAGTCTGAAGTTATACATTATAAGCTTAATGAAGTTCCATGTTAACAAGTGTAACTACATTTGTGTGAACAGTACATAAATTTCAAAAAATGAGAAAACATTTAATGCCATCAAGACAGTATAAAAATGATTACTAGAACCATCTTTTGAATGCAAGTGTACATTGAGTAAATCCTTGATATTACAATTTTTAAACACTAGAAATCAATTGACAATGCAAAATTATTACCAAGTTTTCAAATTGCATACAGATGTGAGAACTTTACCATACCACCTAGCAAACAGTCATAAAAACATTAATCATGATAATTATGTGAGGATTATTACTATGTGAACATTAACAGCAAAATAATCAGTAATATGTCTCAATGACCTTATAAAAGTGTAAAGCTAACTTATGACATAATACATCAACAAGTGTGACCAGAATTTTTATAAACATGAACCCTACCAGTTCGACACTTGTGCGAAATGCACACAAGCACCTAAAAATTTGTACAAAATATGCTGCTGTAAATTTTACATCCACAGCCTGCACAGCTACAGGTCAGCAGATGGGCACAACACCACCAAATACACGGCTGTTGAGTTTACCATAGAAATTCACTTATAAAAATTATAAAATTCATATTGTTTCATGAATTTATTATTCCTTCATATTATTTTATGAATGTATTAATTAAAACAAGTTTTATCTCACTAACCTCCATGAATGACAACAAAAGACCCCAGCCGTCAAAGTCAAAGTTATCCACATCAGAACTTTCATATAATCAGAGTACAAAATGCATAGTCAAATTTGGTATACAAAAGTCATAGTCAAAGTTAATATACAATTTGTCAGTTCAGTTAAATAATCATTTTTTTAATGACAGGTACCTCATCAAATTTCTTAGACAAAGATCATTTAACCCCCCACTTTATAAATAAATTTGTACAAGACTGTTACTAACATAAAAATTGCAACAATACACAAAAGTCAGCAATTAATTTGAAAAATGTCATGAAAGCACCTAATAATGAAAATATCTATTGCTCATACAGTCCAAAAACATTTCACGATTATGGTGTATGTCAGATTTAGTGAAGCATGAAAAGATACATTTTACTTAAAGAAACCAATATGTAACATATTTAGTAAAGCATGAACCTACAACTTGCTTACAGAAACAATTTGAGAAATTTTTACGAAATTAAAGTACCTAATCACGAGTATTACTTATTCAGAATCTCAAGATTTAGTAAAAAATCAAACATGTAACAGAAGCATGTAACATACAAGTTTTTCTGATTAGTCAAACAAGAAACTGTGTGACATGAAAATACCATTTTATCCAAAGGTGTGACATTACAGACCGTTAATTTTAAATGTGACAAAAGATTTTTAGAATATCCTACACAGTGTACTTTGGAAAGGAAAAACATCACATCAAAAACTTTCAGTATAAATTTAAACATTAAACATTTCACAACTATAGCTTATGGCATCTGTGTATTATGTGGGTTACGCAACAATTTTAGTTTAATATGAAAGATACAGTCATCTGTTGAATCAAGTCAAGGATTTTCTTAAATTGAAAGTGTCTACTAATGGCTATTACAAGTCTTTTATGACAGTGGCAAATACTATCAGAAAATTTTCATATATTTAAACAAGACTATGTGTGACCAAAAAAATGCCATCTTATCCAAAAATTTCCATTACTGACAGTTAAATTCGATTATGTCATCAAAATTCTCAAACTGTTTTGCTCAAAGTACTTCAGAAACAATATTACCATCACAGAACCTATCAGTTTAAGCCATGAACATTCTTACAGTTTTCAGAAATAATATGAAAGCACATCTGGATGCATAGTATGTAGTAAGACACTTTTAACAAGAAGCAGAATGCATAGAAAAATATGAAAAAGAGCTTAGCTTACAGAATGATCTTATAGTCAGTTTCATGAAAATGTACCTAATTATGTTTCTTCTTCTGAGTAACGTTGACTATCAGTCATAGCAATTACACAGAACATTGTTTTACAACATACACAGGCTTACCATCTGTGAACATTTCAAACTTACATGTTAAAATTTACCAAAACTTCAAAAGAATCATCAGATGTCAAATAATTTACCAAAGGTTTATGAATAAAAGTCAGAAATGACCGTATAGTCCAGTTTAAAGCAAATAAAATCAATTATAATGCTTGAGCTAGCTTGGGATTGTGTTTCAATTATTAAAGATCCCATACCAACAATATTGTACCTACTTTTTACTTTACGGTGTTTCCACCACTCTGGGTACAATTTTTCCCAGCTCAATTCTATCTTTTTCTGTATAAAGTATATGTGAATTTTAAACTTCTGCCTTAATGTTTCTCTTACATGAGTCAAATCAGGTAAGTTATGGTCAACTTTAGTTAAAACAGTATCATTCAAGTTTACATTTTCAGTTTTATTTTGAAGACACAACCTAGTTTGATCAACATGGTTCCTAGCTTTAATATATTCATCACAAATATTTATGAACCCTTCATCGATAACATTAAGATTCCTATTTTCAACTTTTACAACTTTTACACAAGTATACACAATATACCGGCTACACTGTTGCTAGGACCTTAAGCCGTCCCATCAAAGTCACAAAGTCACAAAAGAGATGTCCGTGAGCACCCACTCTTATTCTGGTCAATATAGCAATGTCCGGAGACACGTTCGTCAGCACACGCAGTACGTAAACTGATGCGAGGTTCTCGGCTGTCCCCGTGCCTGTCTCAAACGCCACGCGGCCGGCAGGGTGCAGCGCAGTAGTGCCGCCAGCGCCGCACAGCGGCCAGTTCTGGTAACGGGCGGTGCGCCATCTAAACACACGCACCGTGCGTTACCACATTCCTCCCCCTTTACGGTGTAATGTCCAGGGGTGCCAATCGCACCCAGGCTACGTCCATGGGTGAGGCCTCGTCCATCTCCGGCTGCCAGTGTCGGGCTGGTACTACCCCATAGGGCTGATAATGTCCTGTTCGTCTGTGCCCGGAGTGGCTGGTACCTCTGTGTATGTTGCTCGCAATGACCAGAGATGAGGGCGCACCGTCTGCTCCCAGAATTGGAGATAAAAAAGGAGCAGTTTCATTACTCACAGGTTGAGTCATGGTCCTTTCCGGTGTCTGGATGTCCATAGCATCAGAAGCGGTGGCTCCCTCCCCCCTGTCCAGCGCCGGATGCTCAGTGAGGGGGGCTGAAGGTGGAGGTGACCCGTCGCTCAGGAATGTGGCTGCTGGGACTGGTGCCAGTGCCGGGAAAGGCGCCCTTACCGCCGACGGGGCTCGGGCGGACACAGCACGCAGTGCAGAAGTCAGTCCCCCCGAAGATGTTGGCACGGAGCATGCCGGCGAAACAGGCCCCGGAGGAGGCGGGGTTGGAGGAGGCACCTGTACATCTGCCGGGAGTCGTGGGTGCAACTGATCCCAGTGTCGATGAAGAGTGCCCACCACAGTGTCCACAGTGCAAAGGCGACGTCCGAGACACGACTTCACCTTACCCGGCAGCCAACGAGGATGCCGGCCAAACCCGCGTGCCCACACTAGCGACCCCGGAATATACTGACCTGATGGACGTGAGGGCACACTCGGTGGCTGAGGCAACAACAAATGAAAGAGTGTGCGAGGTTGCCGGCCATGAAGCAGTTCCGCCGGGCTGCGTTCCCCCGCCGGAGTGAACCGATACGACATCAAGAACCGGATAATGGCATCATCCACAGTGCAAGATGTCACATATTTGCGCATTTGAGCTTTAAACGTACGCTCAAACCGTTCCACTTCGCCATTAGACTGGGGATGAAATGGAGGGGCCGTAATATGGCGAATACCCAGACGAGCACAAAAATCTCGAAAAACGGAAGAAGTGAAAGGGGTGCCATTATCTGAAACGAGTGTGTGTGGAAACCCCTCTAAAGCAAAAACCTTAGACAGTGACTGAATAGTTACTGCAGTGGAAATGGTATGGCAATGAAAAATGTATGGAAAGTTTGAGTACGCATCTACGAGAAAAAACCAATAAGAGTTCAGGAAGGGGCCCGCGTAATCTATGTGCACCCACTCCCACAGCTGTCGGGGCTGCGGCCAAGAAGAGAGAGACGCCCGAGGCGCCACTTGCTGTAAAGCACACAATGAACACTTAGCCACCAGCCTCGTAATGTCCCCATCGATGCCGAGCCAAAACACATGCCGGCGAGCCAATGTTTTCGTGCGGGATACTCCCCAGTGTCCTTCATGAAGCATCTGAAGCACTTTGGAACAGAGATCCGCCGGAATCAGCACCCACGGAGCCTGTCCATCCGTAGCCAAAAGGAGAACTCCGTCCCATTCAGACAAGCAAAAACGGAAGGAATAATAGTTATGGAGGGTATCTGAAGCCCGACGTGGAGGGATGTCAGGCCAGCCCACTCGAATGTAGTGAAGGACGCGCCGCAGCACGGGATCTGACGACACCCCCTTGGCCAACACTGACGCCGTAATAGGAACCATCAACAGTAGCCTGAGCTTCCTCATCCAAATAAAAGCATAAAAGTTCTTCTCGGACAAAGTCACGATCAGGCCACGCCGGAAGGTGCGATAATGTGTCCGCGTTAGCATGCTGTGCCGTGGGTTGGAATTGGATTTCATAATTATAACGGGAAAGAAAAAGAGCCCAACATTGCAACCTATAACCTGCCTTGTCGAAAAGTGCCGCTGTAGGGTGAAATAGAGACACCAGGGGCTTATGGTCAGTAATAAGATGAAATTTGACCCCATATAAGTAAACATGAAATTTTTTCAAAGCATACACAATAGCTAATGCCTTCTTTTCAATTTGCGAGTACCGTTGCTGAGTTGCCGTCAACGTCTTAGAGGCGTAAGCATTGGGGCATTCCGACCCATCGGGATACTTATGGGCCAAAACCGCTCCAATGCCATGTTGGGACGCATCAGTGGCCAGAACCAAATGTTGCCCGGGAACATACGCCGTCAAACAAGGTGCAGAAACCAGTAAGCGCTTTAACGTGCAAAACGCCCCTTCACATTCAGACGACCAAGCAAAGAGAACACCCTTGTGAAGCAGACGATGTAAAGGATGCGCTACCGAGGCAGCCCGCGGTAAAAAATGGTGGTAATAGGCAATTTTGCCCAAGAAGACCTGTACATCCTTAACAGATGTGGGACACGGCAGGGACTGTACCGCGGCCACGCGATCTGGCAACGGGCGGACGCCCACTGAAGACACCTCAAACCCCAAATAAGGAACAGAAGGTTGGAAAAAACAGGACTTTGCCAGGTTGCAGCGGAGACCAGCTGCTTGTAGGACAGAGAAAAGTGCCTGTAGGTTTTGTAAATGCCCAGTCACAACAATATCGTGTAAGTAGTTAACACAGCCCGGAACCGGATGGAGAAGCTTCTCTAAGTAGCGCTGAAAAATAGCCGGGGCACTAGTGACCCCGAAAGGGAGTCGCTGATATTGGTATAACCCAAAGGGAGTGTTGACGACCAACAGATGTTTAGTGTCGTCGTCCAAGGGGAGCTGAAGATAGGCTTCCGCTAAATCAATGTGAGAAAAAGAGTGGGAACAAGAAAGTAAAGCAAGGAGTTCGTCTGTTCGCGACATGGGGTATGAGTCAACCACAGACTGTGCATTGATGGTGACTTTAAAATCCCCACATATATGTAAAGACCCCCCAGGCTTCTTTACAATAACCAGTGGTATAGCCCATTCAATGGAAAAAATGGGAGTTAAAACCTGCAAGTCGTGTAGGCGATCTAATTCCGCCTTAAGTTGATCGCGCAGGGATACTGGCACCTGGCGTGTGCGAAAACACTTGGGTTGCGCTGTTGGTTTCGTAGTAATGTGGGTGGTAAAGCCCACGACGCAACCCAGGCCACCCGAAAACAAGGAAGAAAATTCCCGACAAAGAGCATCTAACTTTGAGAAAGGAACCGAATCCGACAGGAGGTTGACCGAATCATCAATAGAAAAACCAAAAACATTAAAAGCATCTAGGCCAAAAATGTTAGCAGCCGCAGTGTCATCAACAACAAGAAAACTGACCGGCCTGACGACAGATTTATACGCCGTGGGAGCCGTGAATTGCCTTGACCCAAGAGAGGAATGTGCTGGCGGCTGTAGCCACGCAAAGAACGGTTGACAGCCGCCAGAGCCAAGTCGTACATATGTGATATAATTGAGAAGAGAAACGGAAGCTCTCATATCAACAAGTAAGGTAACTGCCCTGTGAAAAATCTGAACGTCAACAAAAAGTTTGGGAGACGAAGAGTGAATAGTCTGGACAAGATTAACATCCATCTCGTCATCTTGCTCAAATGGCTGAGAACGGCAGACAGAAGCCATGTGGTCTTTTTTCTTGCATGAGTGACATGTAACCCATCGCGTGGGGCAATCAGCCCTGTCATGTTGTACAAAACAAAGAGGACAGGATGGAAAAGGCCGCTGCGCGCGAGCGGGAGTGTGCGGCGCGGCCCACGCCTCCCGCGCAGCCGCGGCCTGTTTACGACCTCGTGCGCGGCGAGTAGGGTGCTCCTGTACGAAAGCGACGTCCGCGCAATCCAAAGATGTCGAGCCCGACTGCGAAACTGCAGTGACATCACTCCAAGTCTCAATTTGGTCCCCTTCAGCCCGTGAAACTTCAAAACACTGTGCAATGTTTAAAACATCTGTCAAGGTGGGATTCTCCAGCTGTAAGGTGCGTTGGCGCAATTCCCTATCAGGAGCGAGCCAGAGAATTGCGTCCCGAACCATATCGTTGGCATATGACTCTTTGTGGGTCGGAGTAATGAACATACACCGGCGGCTAAAACCATGCAGCTCTGCGGCCCATGCCCGTTAGGACTGATTGGGTTTCTTATGTGACCGGTAAAATTCAACCCGCGCCACAATAACATGCGTGCGCGGGCAGTAATGGGCTGACAACAATCGACACATCTCATCAAAAGACAAAGCAGCCGGTTCCTGCAGGGGGGATAATTGCCGCAAAAGTTGATAGATGTGGGGGGAGACCCACGAAAGAAATAAAGCCTTACACAACGCCGGGTTGGACACCCCGAACACAAGGAAATGTTTACGCAGTCAGTTGTCATAAGAGTCCGAATCTTCTAAAGAATCGTCAAAGCCCGAGAACGGAGGCGGAAACACGGTAGTGGAAGACACAGAACCGGAATCAAACACCGGCCGAGGAGCCGACAGCAACCGCGACACCAGGGAGTCAAAACGGTCCGCCTGACCCGACACAATCGTCGTTAACCGCTGAACGGACTCAACTACAGTCTGTAACAATTGCTGCAAGATTTGTCCCCACGGGGGCAGCTGAAAGTCCGCTGGAGTCGGCCCTTCGTTGTCTACCATCTTCCGCGACGGAGCACACGCCAATTCAAACACCACCCTCGTCGCCAATTGTGTTATGACTACTAACACAAGTATACACAATATACCGGCTACACTGTTGCTTGGACCTTAAGCCGTCCCATCAAAGTCACAAAGTCACAAAAGAGATGTCCGTGAGCACCCACTCTTATTCTGGTCAATATAGCAATGTCCGGAGACACGTTCGTCAGCACACGCAGTACGTAAACTGATGCGAGGTTCTCGGCTGTCCCCGTGCCTGTCTCAAACGCCACGCGGCCGGCAGGGTGCAGCGCAGTAGTGCCGCCAGCGCCGCACAGCGCCCAGTTCTGGTAACGGGCGGCGCGCCATCTAAACACACGCGCCGCGCGTTACCACATATACAATATACCGTCAGTTTCATTACCTTTTTCCATAAATTCCCTACTTTCATCATATAAAGCATTCTCATTACTAAGCATAATATTATCATCATCATAATAAACATCAATATTTTCATATTTACATCCAGTATCATTTGTAATATTCTCATATTCAGAATTATTATTACAAACCATATAGCTTTCATCATTATGAATTTCAACATTATCAATACATTGTTCAGTACATAGCTCCACAGAAACATCATTACTGTCAACATCACTAGATATCTCACTTGTGTCAGTATGAACATTATAATTAACCTCAACAATACAATTGTCACACTCTGATAAAATATTATGATTTTCAGTATCATGAACAAAGTCTAAGTTACCATTATCACATTCAGATACAAATACATCATCAAATTTAGGTTTTATTCGTGTATTAGCATGTTTGTAGTTTCTGTTCTCATCAAAATGTGTATTACCATATTTATTGTGTCTATTTCTTGGCCACCCCCACTCCATCTATTGTTGTAATTAGACCTTTGTCTTTTAACGAAATTTTCAATTTTATACACAAAATTAAAAAATTCATCTATATTATTATCAGGAGCATGTATTAAGTCCCATTGTAAATACTTTGGTAGCCTTTTTTTTAACACATTAATTTTTGTCCTAACATCTAAGGGATACTTCAAGTGTATTAGTTTCTGTAATTCATTTTTACAAAAATAAAACAGTCCTCCAGGTCTTCCATTGTATGCTGGTCCAAACAAAAATCTACTTTTAACCCTGTGTTGGTCATTTTCTGACCAAAACTTATTTAAAAAACTTTCTTTAAATTATTCAAAATTTTTCCAAAGTTTTCTGTTTAAATTAGTCCAGCTTAATGCCTCACCATTTAAGTGATATATTACATATTTAATTTTGTCAGCATCACATGTACCTTCTATAAAACTATTTTCACAGCTTAAAATGAAATCTACAGGGTGTACATCGTGTTCTGGAAACATCTTTACAGGAATTTTAGACCATGAAGAAAAATTGTGTATGACATTTGTTACAAGATCATTGTTAACCTTTCCCCTATCAATTTCTTTAACAAAGTCTACACTGTTTTCTACTGTCTGATCTGTTGATTCTGTTTCATGAAAATAAGTCTTCACATAACTCTCATTTATTAGGCCTAACCCAGCATTTTCACACGAAATTTTAAGTTCGTCTTTAATTAGATTTTGTTGTTCTGTTAAGGGTTTTAATAATTTATTTTCCAGTTTGTTGAGCACTGATTCTAACATGTTTAAAGTTTTATTATGTTTCGCCGGAAATCCCTTTCACATTATTTTTTTTCTCCATTCTGAATAAACAGTAATCCCTTTCTTTTTAATGAAAAAAAATCAAATATTAACTTACTTTCTTCGGCATTCAGTCCATTTCAATTTCGTACATACCGCACTCTTGCTGCAGCGTCCTTTTTTACCCATTATTCCATCCTGGATCCCAGACAGATAAATTATTGAAATTTCATCCAAAAAACAGATGTACATAAATTGTTTCTTCTTCATGTTACGTCTTGGTTGTTTCTGAAATATGTCACATTTGTAGATTTCCAAAAATTGACAAGTTTCCTGCGCTGATGCACCATATGTGGCGCATTTGGTTTTTACTGGACATAGATTAAAGCCACATTTTTCTATACATCACCTGTTGCAGATGTTCAGTGGTAGAATGCTCATAGATCTCGTTGCTTGCCTGCCATTAACACATAAAATAATAGGACGTCTTGTGGAAACTACTAATATGACACGTTTAATTTTATATGTATATTTACTTATCCATTCTTGATGATGCACAGAAGTAATACAAAAGTAAGACAACAATGCTAACTACTCCATTAGTAACTTCATACTACTCCAGACTGCTACTACATTCTGCCTGAGTTCGCACCAATTCACACGTATTAATATCTGACAATATTTCTAGAACCTTCTAGAACACGGAAGTACAACATTTAAATATTTAACAATTTGCTCAATAAACATTAATGACTCCTGCTTTATGCAAAGATACATAAAAGTATAACAGATGTAATAATAAGTTTTTTTTTACATCAGAATAAACAATAGAAAAGATCGTAAGTAAACAACAATTAGCACAGTGTTAATATATGTTTACATTGTTGTTACGACTTTCAATACTTAATTAATTTAGTTTGTTAGAAAACCCTAGTAATGCAGATGATGATTAAAATGACTTGACAGAAGCGCTATAAAATGCTTATACATTATAAATCTGGAATATTAGGTTACAATACTATGACCAACTATGGTATCGAATACTTTAGTTATTTAAACAAACAGGACCCTCCTAGCTAAATATATTACAAGGTGGCCAGCTGTATCATTTCAAAGTGTGATGGACTCACAAGAGTCGAGGGCATGAGGATGTGGTGGGGTATGACTTGATGGGGTAGCTGGATGATTCTAGTTGCACGTTGTTGATGAAGGAAGGTAGCTTTGCAATTGTAGGTCATGGCATAGGGTTGACTAGCTCACCTGGCAAGAACAAAGATTGTCCATAAACAAACTCCACAACTTGCCTTGAAGGTCCTCTTTGAAGTAGTGTGGAGTCTGAGGAGCACGAAAAGTAAAGTCTGGGTCCAGAGTGTATTGTGACAGAGGAGGGCTGCTTTAAGTGCCTTATGCCATCGCTCAACCAGGCCATCACTCTGAGGGAGGTAAGCGATAGTATGGATATGCTGGATGCCACAAACTGCACAGATACCATTGAACAGGGGCGACTCAAACTGCCAACCCTGGTCTGTCATTATGTCAGTCAGGCAAACAAAATGTGCAATCCAAGAGTGAATGAATGCATGTGCCACCATTTCGGCTGTGTGCTCAGTAACCGAGTCGTCTGGTCGATAGTGGAGAGGATGTACCCGGTGGCCATCAGTGGGGGAAGCATCCATCTGGAATGGGAAAACTACCAAGTGGAGGGGCAGTATGTCTGGTTGTTTTGCGCCACTGGCTCATGCCCAAGCTTGGCAGTTACATGTGAAACAGGGAAGAAAGGGTGAAGTGTGCCCATAGATTCTGCTCACAAGGCTTTGCCTATGTTGGCAGGAAGAATGTATGAACTAGTTTCCATGAGGAACTGTGATCTGAGATTAGCTCCATAGTTTGTTCATCAGCTGATTGAAAGGTCGCGAGGTTGGACAGGTCAAGAACAGTGGAGATTGTGTTCATTCTTGATGAGAAATCATTCATGACATTGTCTGAGTCTTTAATCTATTGCATGTCTGTAATGTATTGTGCAGTAAAATTAAAGGGTTGGAACCTGCATGGTGGCGGGTCGGTGGGTGGGTTTCGGATAACAGCAGTTAGAGGTTTATGATCGATAAGGACATAGAAGGTGTGTCCAACCACCACAGAGTGGAAATGTTTGATAGCCTTGTACACAGTGAGTAACTCAAGATCAAAGGCTGAGTACTTTTTCTGTGTGTTGTTCAGTTTTTTAGAGAACTGGAGCAGCGAGAAGGCGCCATCAACAGTCTGCCAGAGGATGGCGCTGATATCTGTGTCACTCGCATCTGTTGTTATAAAAAGTTCTGCATTTTGATGTGGATGGGTGATAGTATTTACCTTAATCTAGAGTTCTTTGAGTGCTATAAAAGCATCTGTCATCTCGGGAGTCAACTGATTGGGGTGTGTACCGAAAGTGTTCTTCCCCGCCAATGGATCTGTCAAGGGAGCTTGTATCTTGGCTGTGGTTGGTAGGTGATGATGGTAGTAGTTTATGGTGTCTAGAAATCACCTAAATTCCTTGAAGGTCTCCGGGCTAGGTAACTCAGAAATGGTATACATTTTCTTGGGTTGCAGTGAAATATCAGTTGCAGAAACAGTGAACCCGAAGAATGTCATAGTAGGTTTTTTGAAGTCTCTTAGAATTCGTCTCTATGCCAGCTGTAGTGAGGGTTTGCATCACTATCTTTACATGTTCTTTGTTTTCCTCAATTGATTTTCTAAATACAGGTATGTTGTCCAGGTAAACAAAGCAAAAGTTTAACTGCAACAAAACCTCACCGATAAAACATTGCCAATTCTGAACTGTTTTCTTAAGTCCAAATGGCATAAAGTGATACTGAAATAATCCAATTGGAAGTTTTCATGATATCTTCAGGAACCATTGGAATCTGGTGATAAGCACATTTGAAGTCTATTACAGAAAAACTTTGCCACTTGACAGAGCATGCATGGAGTCTGCAATGTCCATTATAGTCCGTTATCGTCCTGGCATCAAGCTTTCGGTAATCACTGCACATACACCAAGTATCATCCTCTTTGTCAACTAAATGAATGGGTAAAGAGCAATTACTTGAAGAATGTTGTAATACACCAGCTTCTAAAAGTTTGGGCATCTGTTATTTAACTTCAGTGAGCTTCTCTGGAAAAAGTCTTCTACGTTTACTACAGATCAGGGGACCATTTGTGAGACTTGGCGTACATAATGACAGCAACATTTGTTGATGTGTATGGAACCATTTGTTTATAGATGCCTTGGTGCTGTTTTGACATCATGTGAGGTGAGGCGGGGTCATGGGGTTTGGAGAGGTTGTGGCACCCAAAGCTGCATGAGGTGGCAGTGTGTCAATGGTTGCTCGAGGTGAGGCCGTTTGCCACTTGGAGGCATGGCTGCAAGGAGTCAGGAAAGTTTGGGACAGCCAATGGTTGCTGAAGCAGATGCATGGAAGGCTGAGAGGCTGCAAGCTCATTTGATGACACCACAGTTGTGGGTGCGGAAGATGGCTGCTGAGGTCAGGCGTGGGCATGTGTCACAACTGAGTTTGTAGTAGCCGAAGGTTTCCAACTGTGTATTGGCATGGCAGAGTGTGTGGCAGTCACATTTATGTAAGTCTGTGGACCATAGGTAAAAAGAGTCTTGTCTGCATAGATTGCAACTGTAACACGGTGTGGTGGTGCTGCTCGTGACGAGGGAGTTAAGGTTCCTGCAGCAGGGTTGGAAATGTTGGGTGTGAAACATACGAAGATTGCCATGCAGGTGGATTTTTACAGCTAATAGTGCAAGAGGCAGCCATGAGGGTATTGGTTGGCATTGTTGGTATGCCAACACCTTATGTTGGCAAAGCAACAGAGTTTTGTTTACAAACATTCATGTAGGAGCGGTATGTAAAACAGAGTCACAAAATGCTCTATCAGCTTTGTGTGTGAGTGCGACATCACTGAGAATACTCAAAGAAAGAGCACTTTTACTAATCTGAGACCAATGATCCATCGAATCCTTCCATAGACTTAACAAGGAGGCGAGTTCAGATTGCATGTTGTTAAAAAAAGGAAAGGTAGTTTGTTGTGTTCATGCTGCAGGTGCAGCACTTGTTCATCTTCTTTGAACCACTTATACATTAACTTGTTGATGTTGTCCATAGTATCAGTGCTGTCTCAAATAAGCTATATATGAGAGGATGAACTGTAACTATCAGAGCTTGCAGAGATGAATGTTGACTATACAGAAGCTTTGGGGATCTGGATCTTCAAAACTGTGGACCTTCAACAACAAAAGTTTTCTCCTCATTCCTCTATCTCCCACACTTAACTGTTAGTTTCTTGGTCAAGGACTTAGAAGCCTGAGCAAAACATCTGCAAGTATAGGCATCACTGGCTGATGGAGCTTGTACATATGGATTATGGATTATTGGAAAGAGGGGAAAGGAGATAAAAATAGCACAGACATTGGGAAACAGAAAAGAATTGGAAGAGGTGTAAGATAGAAGGGATGGGAACTGTTGGGAGCCTGAATAATTTTGGAACCAGAGTGTGTTCTGTAAGGATAACTCCCATCTTCAGAAAAGCTGGTAATTGGGTGGAAGGGCAGGGAAGGGGGTACTCCGGATGGCCCATGTTATAAAGCACCTATTAAAATCAAACATATCCTGCTCAGCTGCACAATATGCTATAGGGTGGCCTAACTTCCTTTTGACTACAGTTTGTCAGCTGATGGACTGCTGGTTTGTAGCCATACTGATATTATAAAATAAATAAATAAAATATATGTAGTGATTACATCAGAGTTGGTAAATCACATGCCTACTATCACAGGAAGCTTGGTCCATGATGGGCTAGCATAATCCAGTGACAGGACTTGAACATACATTAATCAGATAATGTGGAAACATTAGTTAATTGACTCCTGACTTAGCTGGCATTTGTTGCAAATCTTTGGCTCAGTGCAAAGTTCCAAGTGACTGGTAAAAGGTGCAAGTGACCCCTTTGTATAAGACAGACAAAGGAATGGACCAACATAATTACAGACCAATGTCAATAACATAAATTTGCTGTAGAATTCTTGAACATGTTCTCAGTACTAATATAGTAAATTTCCTTGAGAAGGAAAAGCTTCTGTCCATGCATCAGCATGGCTTTAGGAAGCATCAGTCAGAGAAAACTCGGCTTGCCCTTTTCTCTCATAACATTTATAAGCTATGGATGAAAGGCACCAGGAAACTCCATATTTTTTGATTTTGTAAAGGCATATAACACAGTGTCACTAAGGTATGAGCATTAAGTATAGGTAACCAAATGTGTGAGTGGCTCAAAGATTACTTAAGTAATAGAAAACAGTTCATTGTCCTCGATGACGAGTGTCCATCAGACTAGGAAATCCTCAGGAATTCTCCAAGGAGGTATATAGGACTGTTCTTATTTTCTATCTATATAAATGACCAGTCGAACAGAGTGAATTGTAATCTGCAGCTGTTTGCTGATGGTGCTGCGGTGTACAGGAGTGTGTCATCATTGAACGACTGTAGTAGGATGCAGGTTAACTTTGATCAAAGTTCTAGATGGTGTGAGGAATGGCTGCTAGCTGTAAATGTAGAAAAATGTCAGGAGATGCAAATGAATAGGAGAAACAGTCCTATAATGTTCGAATACACCGTTAGTGGTGTGCTGCTTGACAGAGTCATGTCTATTAAATATCTAGGTGTAACACTGCACAGCGATATGATAGTCATGGGAAAGGCATACAGTCAACTTTGGTTTAGTGTGAGAATTTTGGGAAGATGTGATTTGTCCGTAAAGGAGACTGCCTATAAAATAATTGTGATCTCTGTCGAAGGTCTCTTCATCCAGGAAAAACTGTTGGAGTACTTCCCTTAGTATTTTCAATTTCTCTTACTTTTCTTTGATCAAAATCACTATTTCTGTGGCAGAACTACTTTTTTGTAATATTTTAGTTTTGCATGGGCAGAAATATAGAAATATAGAGATTTTGTTGTAGTGATTCAAAGCGAGCATATTTGCCTTTTATAATTTGTGGATACTTTCTTGATTGGCTATTGTATTCAGTCCTGATGGTTGGAGGATCTCTCCTAGATATTTGAAATATGAAACTTGTGCAACTTCACTGTACAGGTGTTGTAATGGGGATATTATTTGCAGTTGAGTCCGTGCATACAAAGTTTGTAGGCCAATTTTCTGTGAGATTTCGTTAAACTTCTTTAATGCAAGTTTAGCTTCTTCCTTGTTGTTGTTTAAAATGACAAAATCCTCTGTAAAAGTCAGACTTTTCATACTGATTGTCTCCAATGTTTAAATCCTGAGTTGAATTCTATTTATTTGCTTTTCCCATGTCTTCTAAATTTTATCCAGCATCATGTTAAATAAAAAAAATAGGGACTCCTCCTTAGTGGTCACCAGTATGTACGTGAAATGCTTCAGATGTTTTTCTACAAATTTAACTTTTCTGGTTGTACTGGATAGTGTCTGTTGGATAATTGACATCGTTTCCCTGCCAATCTTAAATTTCTCTGAAATATGGGATGGTGTTTGCTTAACAATTAAGTCATAGTCTTTTCAAATTTGATTAAAGAAACCACAGTATTAATGCACCTTCTTATTTGTAAAATTGTCAGTAGCTTCCATATTTGTTATAGGTAAGACTGACTTTTGCAAAACCCTGCCTGATACTCTCCTATTAATAGACTTGTTAATTCCTCTTGCCAATCTATCAGATCTTGTGAAAGAATCTTGTGTTCTATTATGAGAAGAGAAATTCCACGTAATTTTTTGTGTCAGTTTTACAAGGTGCATCTAAAAGTTCGGTGAATGGTCTCAGGAAATATAGGAAACAAGAGTTGCAAACAAAGTACCTTTAGTGGCCTTCAAATAATGCCCGTTACCTGCAATATACTTCTGACGTCAGTTGTATAGCTTTTGGAAACATTCAGCATATGCTTCTTGAGGAATGGCTTGAAGCTCCAAAGTTACATGTTGTTGGATCTCCGCAACCATTGTGTAGTGTCAGACTTTCAGGACTACTTTAAGGTGGGGAAACATAAAGAAGTGTGCTGGGGCCAAATCTGGAGAACAAGGAGTATGTGGAAGCACAGTGACCTTGCATCTAGCGAGAAAGTTGAATATGTGTATCACACTGTGTGAACAGGCATTGTCTTGCAGGAAATTTTGTTGTCCACTTCAACACCATACACTTCCACTAACATCCTATGGCTCTCTGTTGCCGTTTTGCCTAGTTTGAAACAAAACTTGTCATTAACATGTTGCTCTATTTTGCATTCCATGGTGCAATAACATGAATTCTCACGCTGACTCTGTTATCTGTGTCGTAGTGTGTACCATTGCTCAACTGCTGTGATTAGTATGATAGGGGGTGCTTATTCACCTTAATGTGTATGTGCGGGCACCTCATCCTCGTCAGTGTGGTTTGTAAAATATGGGACGATTCCCCAAACTTATCAGATGCACCTTGTATCATCATTATGTGAAAAAGATGATTTAATACACATTTCCACTCTGGTAATAGTTCACTGTCCCAAATATTTTATACATTTCTAGGAGTTGCTTGTATGAGATTACTGTCATTTAATTTTATGATTCTGCTCCCCCTGGGTGACTTGTTGTTTTTCAAAGAGTTGAATATCTCCTTGACTTTCTTAAGAAGACAGTGAGTTTGAACCAGGATTGATGGAGTCTAATCCAGTTGTTCTATTGGGAAATTGAGATCTGATTGAAAAAACTGTGCTAAAATGTGATAGTTGTTTCTGGTGTTGGTCTCCAGTGATCCCTAAGGTTGGTGAAAGCACAAATTAGGTGGCTGATAGTCTGTTAAATTTTCTCAAATAGTTTTGCACAAAATTATCGTTTTGTTCCTAATAAACTCTTATAAATTGCTAGTAAAAGTTTTCCATGCTTGCATTCTCTCTTTTATTGCTTGATCACAGCTACTGTTTCAGCACCCGTGTTTTCTACTTAATGAGCATTTGCCTAATCTCATAGTGTTTTTCAGTACTTCTACAACTTCCTTTCAATCCACAGTATCTGACTGCCTTATTTTGTGCAGAATTTCTCTCTTATTGATTTCCAGATATTCTGGAAATCACTTCCTTGTTTGTTTTGTACATTCAATATTTCTTTAGTATTTGTGTTGGATAAAGCAACATGATCTAGCTGAAACTCAAAGTCAAGTTTGCTTTGTTTCAGGTTATAAGTTTCTTTGCAGATCTAATAAATTCAGTGGACTTGATTTTTAAAATTAAATTTGCTGCAGAAGTTTATTAGTCTCCTACCATTTTACTTGTAATCTTATGGTCATGTGGATGCCTGTTGTAATTCTGAATTTTTTCACTTAGATAAGTTGTACATTGACATCTCCTAACATGATGTTCAGGGATTTTACACTGCTCCAAACAAATAGGGGCTCAGGTGAGATATCATACACAAAATACTTATGGTTATGTATTTTATTCAGATATTAGTTACAACTGCGATTTGTGTGTGATGTCTCAACTCTTCACTTGAGGTTTACAAGATGTTTACTTAGAGTGAGGCAGCATGGTACTACCATAATAATGAAAAAGTTGTACAGGATATGCACTTACATCTCCTATTGGTATGGAATGCCGTTCTCTGTCAGAATCATGCTGTGTGTTTACAGCAGAACTGACGGCTATTAGTAGGGCACTTCATTTTATCAAAAAGGTTGCCCTGGACCGTGTTTTAATCTGTTCAGACTCAGTGAGCAGCCTGCAGGCCAAAGATCGATCTTCACATCCTTTGGTCATTGGTATCCAAGATCTCCTCGCTGACTTTCGTCATACTGCTTGCCTCGTTGCTTTTTTCTGGGTCCCCAGTCATGTGGGTACCCTAGGAAATGAAAAGGCTGACTAGTTGGCTAGAAGAGCCATAACTTCCTGCCCCTTCTCCTTGGCAGTACCAGGGGGGAATTGCAGATGCAAATGAGATCACTATTTATACAGAACTGGAACACCAACTTGCAGGCTACTGCCCCATATAATAAACTCAGCTCTGTAAAGTTGACTACTACAGCTTGGAGTCCTCGGAGGGAACCCACTGTCCTTTGCCTTCTCTGCATCAGTGTTTCCAGGCTGACCCATAGATTTATTTTGCGCAGTGAGCCTCCCCCACATTGTGGTTGTAGAGCTCTACAATCTGTGGCTGCTATCTTAGTGCAATGTCCGTTTCTCTTCAAATAAGTAATTTCACACTCATTGCCCTCACTTTTGGCAGATAATTCATGTATGGCTGACAGAGTCCTTGGACTTCTCTGTGTAAGCAGTTTTTACTCTCAGCTATAATATTTTATCTCTGACACTTGGACAGGATGGGCTCTTCCTGCAGGCAGCAGGGTTTGGAGGCCCTTCTCCCCCCTCCCACTCCCCCTCCCCCCAAAGAGCTCCATTTCTTCTTTTAATTTGTTTTTAATTAACATTGTTTCCTTTTTACATTTTTAGGCTTCTGCTTTAGGAACATACACTGTTCTCCTGTACCCGCTCGTTATTAATGAACTGGGGTTCTAGATCTGTAGTGACGTGTGTCATGGTCTAGCAAGACATTCGAATCACATATCATTGACAGATGCTGGCTTGGCTGTGATAGTTTGCAGACTGGCCATGGAAGGCACAGCCATCACAAACAACCGACAAACCTGCTAAGCCATCTGCCGGTGGTGCACTGTCAAAGGGCTGGCAGAGCCAAGCTGCAGTGAGTTGCTAAATGTACGCTGGAGGAATAAAGTGTTTGTTACAAACAGTATTTAGTTTAGTGGTGACGAGGTTATTGGTCACTTGGTCTTCCTGCTGGAGCCATGGCAGGGCAACTTACCGCTGTGCTATCAAATCTTCATTTATTGCCAGAAGTTTTGGCTCAACAGAATGCTTCCTTTACGTTGTATATTGATACCTTGACTAGGCTGTGTCACAACAAGAAGTTGGGTTGTGGTCTTCTGTGCCCATGCCTTTGTTTCTGCCCTTTAACAAAACTGCCGAAGATTGGTCCCACTATGAGCTTGCACCAGCATTTCGTAGCTTTCTAAGTGTGTGATGATGGAATGAAAAAGCTTATTTCCTTTCGTGGCTTTCATCTTGTGGAGGTTACTGAGGGCAGTGGAGCCCAATGACTACACACTATATGGAACAATAACTTTATTGATGCTGTCGTCACAGAGCACAAACACCAACTGGTTTAAACATGGCGGATAAGCACAAGGACACACACCAAAGATTTTCATAAAGATGTGCCACTCAGTTCTTGACTATGGTCGATACACACCCACCCAAATTGGTGGCTAGCACAGCCACACAGCCCCCATCCCCCCACCCCCGCACAGTACGGAGTATTCCTGAGAGTCATGGGGGACGAGGGAGGAAGGGTAACAAGCACTAGAAGAGGCACACGCCGTGGGTGTCACACACACAGTGAGTTCTGTGCTCCCATCCAGTAGGACAGGAACAGGAGGCAATCGACGTGCTGTAGGGCCTCGAACAATGAAGTTCTGTAATCGAGAAGGCAGCTTAAGCTGTCGTAAGAGTCGTCGGCTTGAGCGGGAGCCACAGACCGGAACTACGACTAGTACAGTGCTAGACAGGAGCAGGAAGGCTCGAGCCTCAGAAGGAGTGGAACCACAGGCGAGCTGGAAATATTTAATGATATATATCACATTTTGAGGACAACATGCGCATTATGAATAGGTTATCATCGCACACCACGATGGACAGCTGTGTTGTGAGTGATGGGGAAACAGGGATGGAGAATTGATAGCAGGGATCAGAAGGGGGAAGGGGACTAGAGAAACCTCTGAAGGGGGAGGACGGAGAGGAGGAAGAGAAGTCACCGACTGAAGGCAGTGCATGACCCAACGACGAAGGAGAGAGGGGGAGAAATGCAGGAGGGAGAGGGAGGGGGAGGGGGTGCCTCGAACGAGGAGAAGGAAGAGGGGGGAACCTCAGCCTCAGGAGGGGAAGCAGGATTGTTGAGGTGTGCAGGCTTTAGGTGATTGATGGATACAGCGGAAGGTTTGCCAAGGAGGAGGATGGTAAAGGTGTTTGGTGCATGGAGGAGGACAGTATAAGGACTGGAGTAAAAGAGGCTATAAGGGTGGGCGGACGGTGTCATCATGCAAGAACACGAATTCGCAAGTCTGCAGGTCCGAAGGTTCCCTTAACAGGCGGAGGAGAGTGGCTGGCAAGAGGGGAAGGAGAGACCATAGTACAAATAATGCAGACTTGGTCAACCAGTGAAGGGAGGTCCTCAAGCAAGGGGGACAGATATTGGGGGGACAAGCTTGTCTGGTGAGTTGTTGCCCATATACGAACTCCGCAATGGCGCCATGGAGGTCCTCCTTGTATGTCGAATGCAGGCCAAGGAGAACCAGGGGAAGGAAGTTAAGCCAAAGTGACATGTGGCACCGCTCCACGAGCCCATTGCTCTGTGGATGAAAGGCAGTGGTGTGGATCCAATGAATGCCACTGATGTGGCACATATTGGTGTCAAGGGCACTTTCGAATTGGCGTCCCTGATCAGCTGTGATAATTGAGGGGCAGCCAAAGCGAGCAATCCAGGTAGAAATAAAAGCACGAGCAACAGACTCGGCGGTGATGTTAAGCAGAGGTGTGGTCTCCATCAACCTCGTGGTGTGGTCGATCATAGAAAGGATGTACTTGTGACTGTCGATTTGTGGCAGAGGGCCAATAAGATCCAAGTGGACGTGCTGGAATCTGCTGGACAGAGGAGTGAATGAACCAAGCAGAGGGGAGGTGTGAGATGCGAACTTGTTCTCCTGACATGCGACGCCAGAATGGGCTTAGGCCTGGCAATCCCACCTTATGTCACGCCAGATGAAACGCTCGCACATCAGGCATGTCAAGCCTTTGACACCCGGGTGTGCGAGCTTGTGCAGTTTTTGGAAAATGGAACATTGACGAGAGCGGGGAATGAAGAGATGGAGTTTACCCGACGAGTCATCATACCATAGGAAGGTTCAGAGACAAGAGGAAGGAGATCATCGTCGGCGGATTGTAGGGTGGAGAGGTTAGAGAGATCGATGACGGTAGAGACAGCATCGATCCGATAGAGGAAATGCACCCCCAAATTATCTGCCCCGTTGATATAATGCACATGTGTTGAGAATTGCGATATGTAGTTGAGGTAGTGGAAGTGCCTAGGAGGCAGGTCAGCTGAGGGACTTTTGATGGCAGCAGCCAGCGGTTCATGATCAGTAAGAACATGAAAAGGGCGACCTTCAAGTTCTGCAAATGCTTAATGGCCTCATAGATGGCAAGAAGTTTCCTGTCAAAGGCTGAGTACTTGCATTGTGCATTGTTTAATTTTTTGGAAAAGAACTGCAGGGGAGAGATTACAGCATCATGTGATTGGCTGAGAACTGCACTAATGACGGTGTCACTTGCCTCTGTAGTGAGAAAAACCTCCACGTTGCGATGCGGATGAGCAACCATGATTGCTCAAGTAAGTAATTCCTTGATTACTTGGAAGGATTCCATCATTTGGTTCATCCAGGGCACCGTGCGGTCACCTGACGTGTGCTTTCCAGCCAATGCATCTGTAAGCAGGGACCTGAACCTAAGCCGCGTTGGGCAGTTGCCGCCTGTAGTAGTTAATGGTGCCAAGGAACCTACGAAGCTCTTCGTAAGTGAAGGGGCGTGTGATTTGTTTTACCGAGTTGATCTTGTCAAAAGGGGGGGGGGGGGCGAGGGGGAGAAACACCCTCCAATGAAACTGTAATACCCGAGGAACTGTACCGAGAGGAGATGCAGTTTGCGTTTGTCATGATTCAGCTCGATCTCAGCTTCGCCCAGCCTGTGAAGAATGATTTGCAAATGTTTTTTGTTTTCCTTGACTGAGGAGCTGAAAATCAGAATGTCGTATAACAACATGAAGCAAAATTTTAAGTCCTGTAAAATCTCACTGATTAATCATTGCTGGGATTGTGTGGTGTTTTTAAGTTCAAAAGGCATGAAACGATACTGGCCCAACTGCTACAAGATCGCTTGATCACACCAGTTGACAGTAGTTCAGATAATTGCACATCAACTTTTGCAAATTTTTTGGGACTCAGTTTAGGGAACACAGGGACATTGTCAGTGAGGCACAGTCTATGAACCATACCAGTCATAACAACAGCTAGTTGCGAGGCAGGCGAGGGCACGGCACTAGGCACGGAGAACATGGTTGGCGCAATGGCAGATCGCACAGAATGACAGCTGGAAGAGGTAGGAGTGGCACGCCGCACAGGTGTGTCAGCAGCCGGCGGCGACAAGGAGGTAGCTGCAGTGGCCACGGGAGGTGCAGGTGTGGCTGACCAACTCAAAGAAGTTGCTGCACGGGCCATGATAGAGGACGGCGGCGCTGGTGAAGCAACAGCAGACGAAATAGGAGCCACAGGTGACGGGGTGGCTGCTGGGGACGTGCGAGTTGGTGCACGTGGCGCCGACTCGGCAGTGACCAAAGTTGATGTAGCAGCCGCAGAACAGTTGAACCATGACTGCGAGTGCTTCGTGTGCGTGTTGTCACAGACAGCGCGCAGGCAGGTGTATGTTGTGCTGCCGAGATGGAAGCAGTGAGTGCTGGGGTGGACAGGCAATGTGCGTGCAGCTGAGTGAGTGGCAAGCGAGGCGAGGTCCGGCAAGCTGGTTGGTGCAGTTAAGATCTGTATGGCGGTGCATGCATAACTGTTTGATAGAGGATTTGTGGGAAGCAGAAGCAGGAGTACTGACGGGCACACACTGAGACACTTCACTAGACTTTGTTGATACAGAGGTAGTGAACACAGTGGGCTGGTTCATGAAAGTCATTCGCGGTGCACTCAAACGAATGCATGACCATCTATTCTGTGCAGAGTTTGATGGCGTAACAGTTCGTGGAGCACGCAAATGAGGTGAGAGCTTGCTATTGTCTTTACAGACCTCAGTGTATGAGCGGGGAGGAGCAAGAAAGTACTTGGAGAAGGCAAAAGTTCCAAAGTAGGAAGGGGTTCACTGGGAACATGAGGCATTGCAGCAGAGTGACTAACCTGTGATTTGTGCGGCGTGGGTCCGGACAGCTGGTTGAGGACTTTTTTTGCAGAGTTGAGCACGGATTGATTTTCAGCCAACCGCTAAGACAGGTCGTGCTGTTGGCGTCATAACTGTTCCACTTCCGCATGTTCTGTGTTAAACATATCAACGGCACTTTGTAGTTTGGCTGCAGTGCCTGAGCACTTGCGGTGAGGTATTCCGCACGTAACTTGTCAATGGTGCTATCAAGTTCAGTGACAGTATTTAACCACTCACGAAATACACTAAGATCAGCACAGCTCGATGGAGCACACTCAATAAAAGTATTTGATGGGGAGTGAATGATTGCATACCAAATGACATCAGGAGATATTTCATGAAATGAGAGAAAGTCAATTCCGAGATAGGATCGGGAACACTGGCCACTAGAAAATCTCACTCAAAGATACCTGACTTGGAGAAATGTGGAGCCCGAGCAGCGAAGTTGCAACGCGTTGACAACTTGAAGAAGCATGTCGTTTGGTTGCACATGGTACAGAGACAGCCCAGGAGGCAGAAGTGAGACATGAGCACCAGTGTCGATGAGGAAGTTTATGTCAGAGTTGAGATTCATAAGATATAGACGAGTGCCTGCAGTGGCGGCAGTGCGCACAGAGTGGAGAGTAGGTAGGGGCCTACAATCATCAGGGCAGCCGGTGGCACCTAAACCAAACTGCCCACCCCATGTGGGTAGCTGTAAGGGGACCTACAGTTCCTTGCAGTACTGTTTAAATGGGCGTGAAAGAAACGAAATGGGTAGTGAGGTCGCTGTTCTGGTGGGAAGCATGGAGGGGAAGGGGATGTGTCATCCTCACCAGAGCTGATTCCCTCCAGTGCAGGTAGCAGTTGTGTAGTGCAGTGACAATGTGTTGTGGAATGCTGGGCAGATCCATGACCTCCTTTGGAAAGCAGGAGCGGTTCCATGTGAAGCGCGTGGTCATGGTGAAATACTCGGCGCAGAGGGTTGTGCTACCTGCACTGGAGGGAATCAGCTCTGGTGAGGAGGACACGTCACCTTCCCCTCTGCACTTCCCACAGGATTAGTGACCTCACTACCCATTTTGTTTCTTTCACACCCATTTTGGCAGTGCTGCAAGGAACTGTAGGTCCCCTTGCAGCTACCCAAAAGAGGTGGGCAGGCTGGTTTAGCCCCCACCGGCTGCCCTAAAGATTGCAGGTGCCTACCTACTCTCCAATCTGTGCACACTGTTTCTTTAGTCCCTCAACACACCTGGACCACCACCGTACCTGAAAATTGGTGATCCAATCATTTTGTTATGCAACCTCAACCCTCTTAAGTTTATGGGATGCAACTAGGTGTCAAGTGAAAGCTCTACATTAAAATGCAATTGAGGCATAAATGAAAGAGAAGTTGTTTTTATTCCAAGTATTAGATTAATACCACCAGATTTCCAATTTGTATTTAAATGCCTCCAGTTTCCAGTGAAATTTGCTACACAGTAATCACCAGTAAGGCTCAAGGTGAAACATTAAAATTTGCTGGAGCAGATCTCAGAAAATATTGTTTCTCCTGTGGACAATTGTATGTAGCCTGCTCCAGAGTAAGAGTGCCTGATAGTTTCTATATTCTGCAGCCATAAAATAAAAGAATGTGGTCTATCGAGAGGTTTCAGAAAAGTAGCTTAGTTATTGAGACTATATAAATATAATTTTCTCTTAAGTTATTTCATATGTTTCACAGAAACATATATTCTGTCTACCATGTATTCCAATACCTACTTCACTAAGTATCTTTAATGTTGTAGCCGAATGACTGGAAATTAATATCAATTACCATTTTTGTATCATTGTGTTTGCTTTCGTATGATTCAAGATGTTTCATCATAATACTACCAACTTTCTAAATTCTCCCAGTTGACCATCACTTCACGAGTGATTTTCTTGGTAGGTTCACAGTAACTAATAATATGCAATTGTGCATAGTGGTACTTTCATTATTCAGCAGAGAAATCATGTACCAGTTCAACAACAAATAAATTGTTTTCAATACATCAATAATTGTTTCAGTATGACAGCTGTTTTTAGTAGATCAATAATTATATTGTTGATGAAAAAAGTTTCAAAACAAAAAGTGTCACTTCATAGTATGTCAATAATTTTATTGTTATGAAAAGTTTTCAATATTAATGATGTTTATTTTTAGAACATGAGTAAGTTCATTGTAAAAAGTCCAAAATTAAGGGTGATTGTTTTTAGTACATCAATGATTTTATTGTTAAAAAATGTCAAAAATGAAGGGTGTTTGTTTTTTGTTTGTAAATATTTTTATTATGTCAATAAATTGATTGTTAATAAAGGAATGGACTGTATTTAATTTTGTCAAGTGAACGACGTCGTGGGTAGCAGCTAGTTTCTTATATAGTTCAGCCTTCAGTTTTTATTTTAGCATACATGCCCACTAGATGTTGGTGAAATAAAAACCTATAGTGCATTGGAGGGTTGTCTTCTCCCTTCCTGATTATTATGCGGAAAGAGAAGAAAATGTGTGGCAAAATGGTCTTTTTGAGAGGCTATTTGGTTTCAGGGTCTAACTGAACATCAATGATGGATATTGTAAGGTGTCATACGATGGATGGAGTTCGCTGATTCACTAAGTTGTATTATTGTAGCTGTCGAGGATGATGTCTAGTTGTTGCCATTGTTGGTCAACAATCAGCAGTGCTATTTCATTTGCTGTGGGTGTATTAAAGTGACCAGGATGACTATTACTGCATTTCCTTGATGCACATATCACAGCTTCAAAATCCTTACACATTGAAGTACCTTTTCGACAGCTGTTTTTAAATACTGTATGCAATTGTTGACAGTCTGCAACATAATTTGTAAACATTTCACTAATGTTTGTTTCACGTCAGGAAACGTGCTGCATCTTAAACGTTCTTGTCTTTCGACCCCCTCCACAAAATATGTATGAATGAACTGCGCTTCCTCTTTACATTCAGGTAATAGACCTCCTACCAAATGATGCACTTGCCCTTGAATTTCAAAAGTCGGCATTAAACTGTGTTTTGAAATTTACTTTGCTCGTAACAATGTCATCCAGAAGCAGTCATTATACTTTCGAATGTGATTTATGAAATGTACATGCCCTTGATGCCCACTCATAAGCAGACTGGAAAGAGGCTCAGGCAGAGGGTCAAGGGTCAGGAGCTGCACCTTACCAGCAGTGCAACACATTCCAGGAGCCTCACCTTGCCACTTAAGAGATTTATAGTACCTGCATTCAGAGCTCATAGTACCTAAAGTCACATTATTACTGATCTCATAATCTATTTCTTGATTATATGTCATGCCAAATTTATCTGTGATTTTCCAGGGATAAGCATGCATGTTGCTTAGCTTTTCTTCTAGGATGGTTCAGGTCATAACGTATGCTTGCTGCTAAACACACTTTTGGGTTATTTTTGTGATTGCTGCTTCTCTGTACACATCTGGTTTATTTTCTGCATATTTCTTAGAGGAATCCTTCATTTGCTTCCTTCTTATAAGTGTATCTATCACTTTTTTTTTTTTCTAGTAACACTGAGGGGACGGTACCAAATTCAGTACCCCTGAGTCAGATGTAGAAATGCGGTTTGTAAGTGGGAAGTGACAATCTGAGTTTGAATAACAGATGTTGAACAGATGTCGTTCATTTTGCAGTGGAACATACACATTAAAATGACTGCTAGAAATGTCAAGAGTGAAGCTTAGCCTCTCCACAGGGTTACCGTCTGTGGTAACGCGTGGCGCGTGTGTTTAGACGGCGTGCCGCCTGTTACCAGAACTGGCCACTGTGCGGCGCTGGCGGCACTACCGTGCTGCACCCTGCTGGCCGCGCGGCGTTTGAGAGAGACACGGGGACAGCCGAGACCTCGCCTCAGTTGCGTACTGTGTGTGCTATCGAACATATATATTGTGTAATAGTGTTAGTAGTCATAACACAATTGGCGACGAGGGTGGTTTATGAATTGGCGTGTGCTCCGTCGCGGAAAATGGTAGACAACGAAGGACTGACTCCAGCGGACTTTCAGCTGCCCCGGTGGGGCCAGATTTTGCAGCAATTGTTACAGACTGTAGTTGAGTCCGTTCAGCGGTTAACGACGATTGTGTCGGGTCAGGCGGACCGTTTTGACTCCCTGGTGTCGCGGTTGCCGTCGGTTCCTCGGCCGGCGTTTGATTCCGGATCTGTGTCTTCCACTACTGTGTTTCCGCCTCCGTTCTTGAGCTTTGACGATTCTTTAGAAGATTGGGACTCCTATGAAAACTGACTGTGTCAACATTTCCTTGCGTTTGGGGTGTCCGACCCGGCGTTGTGTAAGGCTTTATTTCTTTCGTGGGTCTCCCCCCACATCTATCAACTTTTGCGTCAATTAGCCCCCCTGCAGGAACCGGCTGCTTTGTCTTTTGATGAGATGTGTCGTTTGTTGTCGGCCCATTACCGCCCGCGCACACATGTTATTGCGGCGCGGGTTGAATTTTACCGGTCACATAAGAAACCCAATCAGTCCTACCGGGCGTGGGCCGCAGAGCTGCACGGTCTTAGCCGCCGGTGTATGTTCATTACTCTGACCCACAAGGAGTCATATGCCGACGATATGGTTCGGGATGCAATTCTCCAGCTCGCTCCTGATAGGGAAGTGTGCCAACGCGCCTTACAGCTGGAGAATCCCACCTTGATGGATGTTTTAAACATTGCACAGTCTTTTGAAGTTTCACGGGCTGCAGGGGATCAAATTGAGACTTGGGGTGATGTCGCGGCAGTATCGCAGTCGGGCTCGGCACCCTTGGATTGCGCGGATGTCACTTAGATGCGGGATCGCCCCTCTCGCGGCACGCACGGTCGTAAACAGGCAGCGGCTTCGCGGCGACGCGGGCCGCACTGCACTCTCCCTCTCGCGCGCAGCGGGCCTTTCCGTCCTGTCCTCTTTGTTTTGTACAACATGACAGGGCTGATTGCTGCAAGCGATGGGTTACATGTCACTCGTGCAAGAAAAAAGGCCACATGGCTTCTGTCTGCCGTTCTTGGCCGAATGAGCAAGATGACGAGATGGATGTTAATCTTGTCCACACTGTTCACTCTTCGTCTCCCAAACTTTTTGTTGACGTTCAGATTTTGGACAGGGCAGTTACTTTACTTGTTGATAAGGGAGCTTCCATTTCTCTTCTCAATTATATCACGTATGTACGACTTGGTTTGCCCCCTCTGGCGGCTGTCAACCGTTCTTTGTGTGGCTACAGCCGCCAGCGCATTCCTCTCTTGGGTCAATTCACGGCCCCCACGGCGTATAAATCTGTTGTCAGGCCGGTCACTTTTCTTGTTGTTGATGACACTGCGGCTGCTAACATTTTTGGCCTGGATGCTTTTAATGTTTTTGGTTTTTCTATCGATGATTCTGTTAACCACCCGTCGGATTCCTTTTTCGGAGTTAGATGCTCTTTGTCGGGAATTTTCTTCCTTGTTTTCGGGGGGCCTGGGTTGTGCTGTGGGCTTTACCGCCCACATTACCATGAAGCCGACGGCGCGACCTAAGTTTTTTCGCGCGCGCCAGGTGTCGGTGGCCCTGTGCGATCAACTTAAGATGGAATTAGATCGCCTACAGGACTTGCATGTTTTAACTCCCATTTCTTCTAGTGAATGGGCTACGCTGCTGGTTATTGTAAAGAAGCCTGGAGGTCTTTACGTATATGTGGGGATTTTAAAGTCACCATCAATGCACAGTCTGTGGTTGACTCATACCCCATGCCACAGACAGACGAACTCCTTGCTTTACTGTCTGGTTCCCACTCTTTTTCTCACATTGATTTAGTGGAAAGCCTATCTTCAGCTCCCTTTGGACGACGACACTAAACGTCTGTTGGTCATCAACACTCCCTTTGGGTTATACCAATATCAGCGACTCTCTTTTGGGGTTGCTAGTGCCCCGGCTATTTTTCAGCGCTACTTAGAGCAGCTTCTCCGTCCGGTTCCGGGCTGTGTTAACTACTTAGACAATATTGTTGTGACTGGGGCCTCCCCGCACGAGCATTTACAAAACCTGCGGGCGCTGTTCTCTGTCCTACAAGCAGCTGGTCTCCGCTGCAACCTGGCAAAGTCCCGTTTTTTCCAACCTTCTATGCCTTATTTGGGGTTTGAGGTGTCTTCAGCGGGCGTCCGCCCGTTGCCAGATTGCGTGGCCACGGTACAGTCCCTGCCGCGTCCCACATCTGTTAAGGATGTGCAGGTCTTCTTGGGCAAAATTGCCTATTACCACCATTTTTTACCGCGGGCTGCCTCGGTAGCGCATCCTTTACATCGTCTGCTTCACAAGGGTCTTCCCTTTGCCTGGTCATCTGAATGTGAATGGGCATTTTGCACGTTAAAGCGCTTACTGGTTTCTGCACCTTGTTTGATGGCGTATGTTCCCGGGCAACATTTGGTTCTGGCCACTGATGCGTCCCAAGATGGCATTGGAGCGGTTTTGGCCCATAAGTATTCCGATGGGTCGGAACGCCCCATTGCGTACGCCTCTAAGACGTTGAAGGCAACTCAGCAACGGTACTCGCAAAATGAAAAGCAGGCATTAGCTATTGTCTATGCTTTGAAAAAATTTCATGTTTATTTGTATGGGGTCAAATTTCATCTTATTACTTTCCAACAAGGCAGGTTATAGGTTGCAACGTTGGGCCCTCTTTCTTTCCCGTTATAATTATGAAATCTATTTCCGTCCCACGACACAGCATGCTAACGTAGACACATTATCGCGCCTTCCGGCGGGGCCTGATCCTGACTTTGACCGAGAAGAACTTTTTTGCTTTTATTTGGATGACGAAGCTCAGGCTACTGTTGACGGTTTTCCTATTACAGCATGTGTTTTGGCCCGGCATCGATGGGGACATTACGAGGCTGGTGGCTAAGTGTTCGTTGTGTGCTTTACAGCAAGCGGCGCCTCGGGCATCGCTCTCTTCTTGGCCGCAGCCCCGACAGCCAACTTTCCATACATTTTTTGTTGCCATACCATGTCCACTGCAGTTACGATTCTTTCACTGTCTAAGGTTTTTGCTTTGGAGGGTTTTCCACACACACTCGTATCAGATAATGGCACCCCTTTCACTTCTTCTGTTTTTCGAGATTTTTGTGCTCATCTGGGTATTCGCCATATTACAGCCCCTCCGTTTCATTATCAGTCTAATGGCGAAGTGGAAAGGTTTGTGCATACGTTTAAAACTCAAATGCGCAAATATGTGGCCTCTTGCTCTGTGGATGATGCCATTATCCGGTTCTTGATGTCGTATCGGTTCACTCCGGCGGGGGAACGCAGCCCGGCGGAACTGCTTCATGGCCGGCAACCCTGCACTCTCTTTCATTTGTTGTTGCCTCAGCCACCGAGTGTGCCCCCACAGCCATCAGGTCGGTATATTCCGGGGTCGCTAGTGTGGGCGCGCGGGTTTGGCCGGCATTCTCGTTGGCTGCCAGGTAAGGTGAAGTCGTGTCTCGGCCGTCGACTTTGCACTGTGGACACGGCTATGGGCACTCTTCATCGACACTGGGATCAGTTGCGCCCGTGACTCCTGGCAGATTCACAGGCACCTCCTCCAGCCCTGCCTCCTCCGGGGCCTGTTTCGCCGACATGCTCCGTGCCAACATCTTCGGGGGGCCGACGTCTGCGCTGCGTGCTGGGTCCGCCCGAGGTCCGTCGGTGGTAACGCCACCTTTCCCGGCACTGGCACCAGTCCCAGCAGCCACATTCCTGAGCAACGGGTCACCTCCTCCTTTGGCTCCCCTCACTGAGCATCCGGCACTGGACAGGGGGGAGGGAGCCACCGCTTCTGAGGCTATGGACATCCAGACACCAGAAAGGACCATGACTCAACCTGTGAGTAAGGAAACTGCTCCCTTTTTATCTCCAATTCTGGGATCAGACGGTGCGCCCTCATCTCCGGTCATCGCGAGCAACATACACAGAGGTACCAGCCACTCCTGGCACAGACGAACAGGACATTATCAGCCCTATGGGGTGGTACCAGCCCGACACTGGCAGCCAGAGATGGACGAGGCCTCACCCATGGACGTTGCCTGGGTGCGGTTGGCACCCCTGGACATTACACCGTAAAGGGGGAGGAATGTGGAAACGCGCGGCGCGTGTGTTTAGACGGCGCGCCGCCTGTTACCAGAACTGGCCACTGTGCGGCGCTGGCGGCACTACCGTGCTGCACCCTGCTGGCCGCGCGGCGTTTGAGAGAGGCACGGGGACAGCCGAGACCTCGCCTCAGTTGCGTACTGTGTGTGCTATCGAACATATATATTGTGTAATAGTGTTAGTAGTCATAACACCGTCCATTCCGAATTTTGGATAAATTTTAGCATTACGGTAAACTTCGAATACATGTTTAAAAAGTTGTCCAGCTGCCACCAGCTCACAGTAACGAGTATAAGTATGATGTAATGACATATAAGCAAAGACTCTGACGCTGCTATAGTTACTCCCAGTTCCTAACAATGTGATCTACGATTTCATGACAAACTTCCTTAGCCAACAGCTGAGTGCTGTACATGCTGGAGATGGAAATCATATGTATGTGTGTGTGTGTGTGTGTGTGTGTGTGTGTGTGTGTGTCAAGAATTCAAAATCAATGTATTTTCAAAAAGCTTTATATCCCTTATTTCACTCCCTTACTGGCTGAATTTCCAAAACTACCAAAATATGAATATTTTAATTTCAACCAAAAATACAAATACCAATTTTTGTAGTTCAGGCTCCAAAATTGGCTTAATATCTTTAAAAAAATTCCAACCTTTAATCCAAATACCAATTTTCATAGTTTTAGCTTCAAAACTGTCTCTTTAGCAATATATTTTCAAAAATAATTTTTTCATCTTCATTTTCAGACCCGGTAATGGATGAATTTTCAAAAATGCTAAAACATGTTGTCGGAATAAGTAAATTCCTAACTGAAATTAAATATACTATTTTGAGTTAAAGTTTTCAGAGATATATATTTGTTTCTTGCCTTAGTTTAGTTTTCTTCTAGTTTATGTAAGTTGAAGTTTTTTATTCAGAATACAACAAAGTGTAGGTAAAGAATTACCCTCCAATGTATTTTTTAAATTCTAACAAAGAATCAAAATTTGAATATTCGCAGTTCTAGCTTCAAAATGGCGTTAATAGCAGTGTATTTTCAAAACCAATTTCTTGCATCCCCTATTTCACCCCCCTAATAGTTGAAAATCCAAAATACCAAAACAAGTGTCTCTAACCAAGAATCCAAATCTGAAATTCTGTTCTTCTAATTTTTTAATTGTCTAAGTAGTAAAGTATTTTCCAAAAAAACCTTTCACCCACTTAGGAATGGAATATCAAAGAACCACTTCTTAAATGACATTACAGTGTAAGATACTGTCTGTAAATTTCAAATTTCTATCATCAGTGGTTTGGGCTGAGCGATGATGAGTCAGTCAGTCAGTCAATCAGGACATTGCCTTTTATATGTTGTTGTTGTGGTCTTCAGTCCGGAGACTGGTTTGATGCAGCTCTCCACCCTACTCTATTCTGAGTGAGCCTCTTCATCTCCTCATAAGAATGGCAACCTAGATCCATTTGAATTTGCTTACTGTATTCATATCTTGGTCTCCCTCTGTGGTTTTTACCCCACAAACTTCCCTCCAATGCTAAACTCAGAATTCCTTGATGTCTTAGAATGTGTCCTACCAATAAATCCCTTCTTTTAGTTAAGGTATGCCAGAAATTACTTTCCTCCCCAATACTGTTCAGTACCTTTTCATTAGTAACACAATCCACCCATCTAATCTTCAGCATTCTTCTGTAATACCATATTTCAAAAGCCTCTATCCTCTTCCTGTCTGCCCTGTTTATCGTCCATATTTCACTCCCATACAAGGCAGCACTCTACACAAATGCCTTCAGAAAGGACTTCCTTATGTTTAAATTAATATTCAATGTTAACAAATGGTATGGGTAGCATTGAGAGATGAAATAATGAAGGCAGCAGAGGACAAAATAGGTAGGAATGCAAGACCTACAAAAAATCCTTGGATATCACAGGACATACCAAATTTAATCAATGAAAGGAGAAAATATAAAAATGTAGTAAATGAAACAGGAAAAATGGAGTACAGACGACTAAGAAATGAGATTGACAGGAAGTGCAAAATGGCTAAGTAAGAGTGGCTATAAGGCAAATGCAAGGATGTAGAAGAATGTATAAATAAGGGAAAATAGATACAGCCTACAGGGAAATAAAAGAGATATTTGGAGATAAGAAAAACAACTTTATGAATATCAAGAACACAGATGGAAAACCAGTTCTCAGCAAAGAAGGGAAAGCTGAATGGTGGAAAGAGTATATAGAGAGGCTCTATGAAGGAAATGAACTTAGAGGCAATATTGTAGGAAGGGGAGAAGATGTAGATGAGGATGAAATAGGAGATACTATACTGAGAGATGAATTTGACAGAGCACTGAAAGACCTAAGTCGAAACAAGGCCCCTGGAGTAGATGACATTCCCTCAGAGCTACTGAAGTCTCTGGGAGAACCAGTCATGACAAAGATGTTTGAGACAGGCGAAGTACCTTCAGACTTTAAGAAAAATGTTATAATCCCCATTCCAAAGAGAGCAGGCACACGCAGGTGTGAAAACTACAGAACCATCAGTTTGATAAGCCATGGTTGCAAAATATTAACACGAATTATTTACAGAAGGATGGAAAACCTGGTAAGAAGCCGACCTTGGGGACGATCAGTTTGGGTTCAGGAGAAATGTAGGAACATGCGGGGGGGGGGGGGGGGGGGGCAATACTCACTTTATGGCTTATCCTAGAAGATAGATTAACAAAGGGCAAGCCTACATATCTAGCGTTTGTAGATTCCGAGAAGGCTTCTGACAATGTTGATGGGAAGAAACTGTTTCACGTTCTGAAGGTAGCAGGAGTGAAATATAGGGAGTGTAAGGTTATTTACAACTTGTACAAAAACCAGACAGCGGTTGTCAGAGTTGAAGGGCATGAAAGGGATGCAGTGGTTGGGAAGGGAGTAAGACAGGGTTGAAGCCTTTCTCCAATATTATTCAATTTGTACATTGAGCAAGCTATAAAGAAAAGCAAGTAGAAATTTGGAGAAGGAATTAAAGACTCTTTCCCAGTAATTACACACTCAGACTTAAATGAAAACATAGCGGGTGAAGTAACCAGTGTTTTTTATATATCAAGTGCCATCCTACAATACAAAACTGTTAACAATAATACACATAGTGACTGTGCTGAACAATGCCCACCTAAATTTATTAAAAGAAATGATAAATCTGTGCTACAGCTGTGATCTGTGATCTCTCTCCTCCACATAAATGTACAGTCAATAAGGAATAAACTTCCTGAACTTGAACTTTACCTACAGGTAGTGCAGTGCAATATACTGTGGCTAAATGAGCACTGGCTTAAGGAACACGAATGTAAAATGTATACCCCAGACCGCTATAAATTCTTAACTGGTTATTTTAGAACAAATATGGAAAATGGTGGTGTTTCCATACTAATTAGAAACAACCTTATCAATAAGGTTAATGTAATAGATCTGACACATTTACTGCATAAGGGTGAAATTGAAATTGCTGCCATTCACTTTCCTGTGAGTAAAATTATTATTGTCTCCATGTACTGTACACCCAAAACTGATTCCAAACTCTTTGCCCAACATATAGATAATTTGTTAATGTTCTTCATTAGATGTAAGAAACACAAAATTTTAATATTTGGTGACATTAACACTGATATGAACATAAAAAGACCCAAAATTACCCTATTGTTAGATATATAATTTCTCTTGTCTCAACAATAAGCCTACCAAGCAGAATGCCTGCTTAGAAAATGTAATTTCAAACATCCACAAAGAAGATGCAGTTCTAAATGTTGTTAAGCCTTTGCTTTCTGACCATGATGGTATACTCTTAAAATTAAGGGGGTTAAAACAAGAACATGAACAACCAACAGAACCCAGAACAGTGAGACACTTAAAAGATACAAATTTAATGAATTTTGTGCAAAACCTGAATTAAAAAAGACTTACATAAAAGAAATAACTATCGAAAAAAAGGGCTAATGATCACTTTATATCTCAATCAAGTAACAAATGCAAAGCAGCTTGGAAAGCTGTTAAAGTTGAAACTGGGTTTACTACCGAGAGGTTAGCCATTCCTCTAAGTGCAGAGGAGCTAAATTACAGTTTCATAAATTCAGGGAAGTTAGCCATATCAGATGATAGTAAACTGCAAGACAAATGAATAGGCTCCCCAATTCTCAGTAAGTAGACTAGAGGGTAAACTCGACAAAATTTGAATGGAGAACAGTCTATCTTAAGGATATATTGGATCTAGTCAAGTCACTGACCAACTCTAGAACCGAAGACATCCATGGTTTTTCTAATTTTATCATAAAATGAGTTATAGACACTATATGCATACCATTAACTTACCTTGTAAATTTCCAGACTGTCTCAAACTGACAGTTGTATTGCCCATATATAAAAAAGGAGACAGAAATTCACCTCAAAACTACAGGTCTATTGCAATAGTACCGGTAATATCAAAAATTATTGAAACTGTAATGAAAAACCAGTTAAATGAGTACTTTGAGTGTAACAACCTAATTAACAAGTCCCAATATGGGTTCCGAAGTGGGTTGTCAACCATCAAGGCGGTACAAGATGTGGTATCGACTGTACTAGATTGCTTTGAAAAATAGACAAACCACTCATGCTACTCTTGTAGATCTATCTAAGGAATTTGATACTGTCTCGCACAACATTTTAATTGAGAAGCACTAAAAGATATGGGGTAACTGAAACAGAACTAGCACGACTTAAATCGTACCTAATGAACAGAAAACAAATGGTTGTTGTTAACTCTAATAATAAATCTGACTTTCAGAAAGTAATATATGGAGTCCCACAAGGATCTTTGATGGGACCTTTCTTATTTATTGTATATGTAAACGAGTTGCCCAACACATTACCTTATAAATCAGTTATGTATGCTGATGACACAACTTTCATCACATAACATAATAAGATGAATGTTGCCCATCAAATGAACAATTCCAAGATGGAAAAAGTGGCTCAATGGTTCCAGGAAAAACAGACTAACACTAAACAATAGTAAAACAGAACACACAATATTTTCCCTTGGTAACATTAGTCAAGGACAGGATGAATTCACACTTCCAGTCAAATTACTGGGCATTTATCTAGAGACTAAATTATCCTGGAATACCCACACAGAAAAGCTGTGCAGTAAGTTGGCAAGAGTGGTGTATCTCCTAAGAAAATTGAAAAGCTGTGTGAGTAAGGATATTATGCTTATGGTGTACTATGCCTTTTTCCATACCCACTTACATTATGGAATACTTCTTTGAGATAACTCTGCTGGAGCAAAAGATGTCTTCCTCTGGCAAAAGAAAGCCATAATATGTATTTTTGGGTTAAGCAACCAAACCTCCCGTTGACAGTACTTTACTAGACATAAAATACATTCCCCAGTCTATATATCCTGAAAACACTCATGCATGCCAAAGAGAATGTCATTATGTATGAAGATCTGATGTGCACTCATATGAAACCAGAAACAGGAACACACTGGACATTCCTTGGACAAGATTAACCAAAGTAAAAATGAATTTCTCACACGTTGGCAAAGCATTTTTTTTTAATAGTATACCACATGACCCAAGGGAACTGTCTATAAATAAATTTAAAATGGTGGTAGAGACAAGGCTAAAAGAAAATGCATACTATAGCATAAATGAATTTATAGAAGATGTAAAATAACTATGAATTTATAATTAATAAATGATATTTTGATTGTAGATCCTAAAATGTCAAATTTGTGTAAATTAAGGTGTGACAAACTATCATACAAGTAAGATATCTGTAATAATATCCAATTAACCCATTGTATGCACTGTAAATTATTTGTATTATGTAGATGCCTCATATAACAACACTGTGGTCCGTAAGCAAATAAATAAAATAAAATGCTCAGGGTGAAGAATTAAAAACATTGTGTTTTGCTGACGACATAGTAATTCAGTCAAACACAGCAAAGGACCTGGAAGAGAGGTGCATATAAGATGAACATTAAAAAGAGAAAAACTAGGATAATGGAGTGCAGTCTAAGAAAATCATGTGATGCTGAAGGAATTAGATTAGGTAATGAAACAATAAAGGAGCTAGATGAGTTTTCTTACTTGGGCAGTAAAATAACAAATGATGGTCGCAGTACAGAGGATCTAACATGCAGAATGGCAATGGGTGGAAAAGCGTTTTTGAAAAAGAGAAATTTGTTAACATTGAATATTGATTTAAGCCAAAGGATATCCTTTCTTAAGGCATTAGTGTGGAGTGTTGCCTTGTATGGGAGTGAAACATAGACGATAAACAGTGCGGACAGGAAGAGGATAGAGGCTTTTGAAATGTGGTGTTACAGAAAAATGCTGAATATTAGGTAGGTGGATCACATAACTAATGAGGAGGTACTGAACAGAATACAGGAAAAAAGGAATTTCTGGCATACCATGACTAAAAGAAGGGATTGATTGGTAGGACACATTATTAGACATCAAGGAATTTTGAATTTAGTGTTGGAGGGAAGTGTGTGGGGTAAAAACCGCAGAGGAAGACCAAGAGATGGATACAGTAAGCAGATTCAGACAGTTGTATGTTGCCGTTCTTATGTGGAGTTGAAGAGGCTTGCTCAGGATAGGGTATTGTAGAGAGCTGCATCAAACCAGTCTCCAGACAGAAGACCACAAAACAAACAACAAATTTATCTTTTTAAAAAACGCTTTTCTTCTCATTGCCGTTCTGCATTTTATATCCTCTGTACTGGGAACATTATATGTTATTTTAATGCCAAAGTAACAAAACTCATTTACCACCTTTATCGATTTGTTACCTAATTTAATGCCTTCAGCATTGCGTGATTTTCTAAGACTGCATTCCAGTACCTTTGTTTTTCTCTTGTAAATGCTCATCTTAGATGCTTCTTTCAACACACTATCCATTCTGTTTAATTGCTCCTCCAGGTCCTTTGCTGTCTCTGACAGAATTACAATGTCATCAGCAAAATGCAAGGTTTTTATTTCTTCACCATGTACTTTAATTTCTTCTCCAAATTTCTCCTTGCTTTCTTTTATAGCTTGCTCAATGTACAAATTGAATAGTACTGGGGAAAAGCTACAACCCTTTCTTACACCCTTCTCAGCCTCTGCATCCCTTTCATGCCCTTCAACTTTGATAACTGCTGTCTGGTTTTTGTAAAAGTTGTAAATAACCTCCCGTTCCCTATATTTTATTCCTGCTGATTTCAGAATTTGAAAAAGTGTATTCCAATCAACATTGTCAAAAGTTTTCTCCAAAACTACAAACGCTAGAAATGTAAGTTTGCCTTTCCTTAATCTATCTTCTAGGATAAGCCGTAAAGTGAGAATTGCCTCCCATGTTCCTACATTTCTCCTGAATCTAAAATGGTCTTTTCCAAGGTCAGCTTTTACCAACTTTTTTATCCGTCTGTAAATAATTCATGTTAAAATTTTGCAACCATGACCTATTAAACTGATGGTTCCGTAATTTTTACACCTGTCTGCACTTACTTTCTTTGGAATGGGGATTCTTACATTTTTCTTAAAGTCCAAAGGTATCACCTATTATGAACCAGGTGAAATAGTATTGTCATGGCTGGCTCTCCCAGACACTTCAGTAGTTCTGAGAGAATGTCGACCACTCCAGGGGCCTTGTTTCGACTTAGGTCTTTCATTGCTCTGTCAAATTCTTCTCTCAGTATAGTATCTCCTATTTCATCTTCATTTACATCCTCTTACCTTCCTACAATATTGTCTGTAAGTTCATTTCTTTTGTAGAGCCCCTCTATATACTCTTTACACCTTCCAGCTTTCCCTTCTGTGCTGAGAACTGATTTTCTGTCTGAGTTCTTTATATTAATACAGCTGCTTTTCTTGTCACCAAATGGTTCTTTCATTTTCCTGTAGACGGTATCTATTTTTCCCCTATTTATACATTCTTCTGCAGACTTGCATTTGCCTTCTCTCCACTCCTATTTTACTCTTCCTGTCAATCTCATTTCTTAGTCTTCTGTACTCCATTTTGCCTGTTTCATTTATTGCATTTTTATATTTTCTCCTTTCTTAAATTAAATTTAGTATTTCGTGTGATATCCAAGTATTTTTTTGTAGGTCTTGCCTTTCTGCCTACTTTGTCCTCTGCTGCCTTTACTATTTCATTTCTCAATGCTATTCATTCTTCTTCTACTGTTTTATTTCCCCCCATTTCTGTCAATTGTTGTCTAAAGCTCCCCCTGAAATTCTCAAAAACTTTAGGTTCCTTCAATTTATCCAGGTCCCATCTCCTTATTTTCCTACCTTTTTGCACTTTTCATTTTCAGCCTACAGTTCATGACCAACAAGTTGTGGTCAGAGTCTACATCTGCTCCTGGGTATGTCTTACAATTTAAAACCTGGTTCCGAAATCTATGTCTTACCATTATAAAATTTATCTGGTACCTTCCAATGTATCCTGGTCTCTTCTATGTATACAACCTTCTTTCATGATTCTTACACCAAGTGTTTGTTATGATTAAATTATGTTCCAGGCAAAATTCTACCAGGCGATCTCCTCTTTCATTCCTTTTGCCCAGTCCATATTCACCTACTATTTTTCCTTCCTTTCTGTTCCTACTACCGAATTCGTCTCCCATCACAATTAAGTTTTCCTCTCCCTTAATTGTCTGAATAATTTCCTTTAGCTCCTCATAAATTTCTTTGATCTCCTCATCATCAGCAATTCTAATGTGCATATAAACTTGTACTACTGTGGTCGGTGTTGGCTTTGTATCTATCTTGAGTATTATAATGCGATCACTGCACTGCTCATAGTAGTTTACCGACATTTCTATTTTCTTATTCATTATCAGACCTACTCCTGTAATACACCCAACTGATTTTTTTTTTTTTTTTTAAATCCTGTACTCACCTGACCAGAAATCCTGTTTGTCTTTCCACCAAACTTCATTAATCCTCACTATATCTAACTTCAGTCTATCCATTTCCCTTTTTAAATTTTCTAGCTTCCCTACCTGATTAAGGGTAGAATGCTGTAGAATGCCAGTGTTGTCTTTTCTGATGATCACATCCTCCTGAGTAGTCCCCGCCCGGAGATCCGAATGGGGGACTACCGTATTTATGCGAATATAGACCGCGTGCGAATATAGGCTGCACCTAAACTTTTGACAAGAGATTATAGAAAAAAAAAAAAAAAAATCTTGAGTATAGGCCGCAGGTTTTTTAATTCTTATTTTATTTATTTTTATTCTATTGTATAATTGTATTGTTTCGCAATCAGAAACACAATGTTAATGAAATAATGTTCTCTTTTCAATAAACTCAAGACAAATGTGCAAAACTGTAAATCAACGAATAGGTAAAATTTTACGATGCTTCTCGCTGGGCTCCAGTGCTTATGTTGGCAACAGATAAACAATGAAGTGTAGAATCACGCTAATATTTTTCGTAAATGTTATTGCTGCTCATTTGGTTTGCAGTAAAATAAATACTGTACCTGCTCTATGGTTGACAGGTTCTTGTATGTACCCTTGTTCATTCAGAAAAAAAAAAATTTCGTTTTAATTGAAGTTGTCATGAAAAAACATTTATTGGTCATCTGAGTTCAAAGACCTTTCCATCATTACTATTGGTGCCAACGTAACCACTGCAGCCTTGTGAGAAGCGTCGTACAATTTAACCAAACATATAAGAAAGCGAGACGACAGGCCGATCCGGGCGCCCCAAGTGAGGGGACGCTGAACCAAGGCGTGTTACCGGGCATTTCAAGTGTTGTATAAAGCGTAGGCGTGTGCTGCGAAAATATAGTATTTTTCGGTGTGTGAGTGTGTGATGATACTTTGGCTTGCAACTTTATAGCGGGAAACGAACGTACGGGTTACACTGCTGAATGTAAGCTTCAGATTGCCTAGTCACAGTAACGGACATAGAAAACGGGAAGTCCGACGTAAATTTGACGCTGACGAAAAAATGTTCGACGCTGGTGTGTAAGAGAGGATAAACTATTAAAATGTTTGAAGAATCGTCATGCATTTAAAGGACTAAAATGTAAATATACCAATGTTTGCTTGACTTCGTAATTCTAAACAGGAACTGTGGTTTTGCCGTTACAACAGAAATGATTTAGCTGCAAGGCTGCAAATTAGCCCCGAGTTTCATGTACATCGTTTCATGGAAATAACCCCCAATGAATGTGAAACCAGTGAATCTGGTCATAGTAAAGTACGTTATTTTAAAACGTAGCATTTGAACTCAACATCAGCATTAGCTACACAAATCAGTTGTTCCGCTATCTTAACCTCCCATCACTGCTCACGGTAGGCATTACCGTACCGATGTAAACGTCACGGTAAAATCTCTCGCAACACACACTAAACTTTATCGCGAAAACTAGCTTCACTGACTACATCAAATTAAATCATTTGAGTGCTTAGGAAGTGTGTATTACGTACTATTTTTTGTTTTAAGGCCGCGCGGACATGTTAAAAAAAAACCAGTCGTCAGCTTTTGTTGGCTGCGGTACAGAATGAAACCATTCGATTTATATCGAAATATCGACTTCCATGAATTCCCGCGCTGTTTCCGTGAATATGTAGTTCTGCAAAACTGTTACTGTAGCATTTTTGAAAATTATCTAGTTTATTACATTTCTCAAACCAACATAAAAGTGAGCGTGCAATTTTTGAAACTAACGACTTTGGGAAAAGGAGCGGTTGGGGAGGGGGGGGGGGGGGGGTTAACGACTTTGGGAAAAGGAGCGGTTGGGGAGGGGGGGGGGGGGAAGACTGAATCTCGATTATAGGCCGCACCATGATTTTGTACGCCGAAATTTGAGAAAAAAAGTGTGGCCTATATTCTAGCAAATACTTTTACCTCTGTAATATTTTACTCAAGAGGATTCCATCATCATATATTCATACAGCAGAGCTGCATGTCCTCAGGAAGAGTAAAGGCTGTAGTTTCCCCTTGCTTTCAGCCATTCACAGTAACTGTGTGGCAAAGCCACATTAGCTGATGTTACAAGGCCAGCTGATTCAATCATCCAGACTGTTGCCCCTGTAACTACTGAAAAGGCTGCTGCCCCTCTTCAGGAACCACACGTTTGTCTGGCCTCTCTACAGATACTCCTCCATTCAGGTTGTACCTATGGTACCGCTATTTGTATCGTTGAGGCACGGCACCTCGGCAATGTCTGTGGTTCATGATAGAGATTGTTTTGACCAGGGTGTTTGTGATTTACTCCAGTAGCTTCCAGAAGTTATCTATTGCCTGTGGATCTTTCCTATTGTTGCCACTTGTGGAAGCATGTGACTTTATCAATGTGTCACAGTTGTTTCCAGATTTTACTAAAATTGTGCGGCAAATTTTTATATATCGTGCCATTGGTATTACCACCAAACTGTGAGACAAAGAAAATAGATATTTAAACTATAATGCTATGTATCGGAATGAGTGTCATTTATCGTGCATTGTGAACCCTACCTACTTCCTTTGTGGCATTGTCATGAGACATAAACCTTTAAAAGTCACACTGCAAATCTTTATCATGTGAATAAAATGAATAACTGCAATAAAGTTTAATATATATGAAGAAGAAGCTATCAGAAGAAAAATGAAGAGAAAACATACATTGCCACAACACGAGGAGGAATATTTGCATCTATACTCAATACCACAGACTTTCAAAATCAGTTAACAGTTTTGAATTTATGGGGCACAAATTATTTAATAAACTTCTGCAAACTTACAAGATTTACTAGAGCAAGCATTCAAAACAGCTCTTTATGAGTGGTTAGTTGCCTAGCCATTCTACAGTATAACTTATTTTATAAATTGTAATATTAGAATGTGATGTTATTATATTTGAATTGTATTGTTCTCCAAGTATGACTTTCTCTATCATGTCAATGACATAATGATAAGAAAATTATTATTCTTATTCTGATTCCTTTATTATTATTATTAAAACCAGTAAAAATAATAAATGAAGTAACATGACTGCACATTTCAACAATGTTTTTTCTGACTTCAGGTGATCTCTGGTTGTCAGTGGGGAAATATGTTGCTGTGGAATGAGGGTCTTATTAAACTGGAAGTAGTTGGTATGGGAAACAATAAATGTCACAATGGTCCAATAACACAAATGTTTCTTGATGGGAAAGAGTTAGTGACAGTTGGTAAGTGCTGATCGGTATTTATTATTAATCTTTAAGCTGACTTTCATAACTTCATTTGGTGTTAGTATGAAATTTAATCACTTTTATGTGAATTGATGAAACAATTTTGTGTATTAAAATAGCTTACAAAATTTTTAACAGGCAGAGATGGCGTCATAAACACATGGTATTATGAGATAATTGACAAAGCAGATCCTACAGAGGAGGAATTCAAGCTAGAAATGAAACCCTATTACTCATTTGAAATTGGATCTGATTCAAAGAAATCAGATTTGTTATTTATAGTTAAGCAATTTCCAAATGATCCAGAAAACACATTTTGGTTTGGACAGGTATGTATCAGTCCATTAGAAGATTTATATAAGTAAACTTTTCTGGTGGGATAAACAAATATAAAAAATAGAAAACTGGTGACTTACCTAAAGGACAGGCTCATTGACAGACACAAATAAAATCACACATAAACACACATACGAGCTTTCGCAACAGTTGGTCTCTTCGCCAGGAAAAGAGGAAGAAAGGAGAGGAGAAAGGAAAGGATATGGGTTTTAAGGAAGTGGAAAAGGAGTCGTTCCAATCCCAGGAGTGGAAGGACTTACCTTAGGGGAAAAAAGGAAGGTAAACAAATACACACACACACATACATACATTTGTAAAAAGCCAATGTCTGTCTAGGTGTGTTTGCATTTGGATATGTATGAGTGTGTGTGTATTAGTTTACCTTCCTTTTTTTCCCCCAAGGTAAGTCCTTCCACTCCCGGGATTGGAATGACTCCTTTTCCACTTCCTTAAAACCCATATCCTTCCCTTTCTCCTCTCCCTTCTTCCTCTTTTCCTGAAGAAGTGACCAACGGTTGTGAAAGCTTGTATGTGTGGTGTTTGTGTGTGATTTTATTTGTGTCTGTCGACAAGCCTGTCCTGTGGGTAAGTCATATATTAAGCCGAAAAATTCCTAGCAGGAAAAATTATATGTAAAAAAAAGATGAAGATTACTCACCAGGCGAAGGAGCACAGGTGTGACAGCATCACAAATAAATAAATGAACACACACACACACACACACACACACACACACACACACAAATGCAAGCTTTCGCAACCCAGTTGGTTCTTCAGGCAGAAGGGAAGGAGAGGGAAAAGGAAATGATGAGTGGGTAAGGAGTCATTCCAATCCCGGGACAGGAAAGACTTACCTTGGGGGGAAAAAGGAGGGTAAACAAATACACACACACCCACACATTTACACAGACGCAAGTACACTTAGGCAGACATACTGTAGAAAGAAAGTCTTTGCTTTCTACAGTTCTACAGTATGTATGCCTAAGTGTACTTGCGTCTGTGTAAATGTGTGGGAGTGTGTGTTTTTGTTTACCCTCCTTCCCCCCCCCCCCCCCCCCCCCCCCTGTAGAGGTTCGTCGTGACCTGTACTAGAAATCAAAGGATAAAGTTCACTACCATAGACTCTCAGTTCAAGTTAATAAAAAAAATATTTTGTATTGTCCTCAGTGTTCAGTGGTACAAGTCTCTGAACGCCTACAATCTCTGTTCCGCTGTAACAATCAGGAGAAAATACTTTTTATTTTTTTTTATTTTTTTATTATTTTTTTTTAATTTTATTACCAAGGTCGAATACACCGTTACCCTTGCTGAGTGGAGTAATATTTACTTAAGGTGTTGCTCGACTTAGGTGGTAAAGTTTTCAGCCCTGTGTCGCCATCCCGATAGTCTTTCGTTTCAGCGAACACATAGATATAAATCACTGCGCCACCCAACTAAAAGTCAACGCATCTGATAAACAAAATATATAATCAGAAGAACTCAGTTCAGTGGGCCTTTTTGGTCGCAGCGTGTGTCCAGAAAAATTGTGACTAATCATTCGAACATAGTTCATTTAGTCGTTATCTTCAAAGAGTAATATATACTAATAAAGTTGAAAAATTCTGAAATCCGACATACTTTATTGTTGCTGCGGTCGACCAGTAATACTGCTCGATCGCAGTAACAAATAATAATAAACTTTTAATATAGACAAGAAATATTACTTTTACAAATTACGCTCGCTAATGATACTTCCACGTAGCATTAGTGATCGTAGGTCAACTATTTGTAAACTACTACAATAAGTTACACTGCAAGTTTACTTTAAATTCGACCACAGGGATCGATTTATTTAAAAGAAAAGTCTTATATTTTTCAATACAAAGCCTGGCCAGACTCTAAATTTGCAAATACCTATCCTCACTGGTTATGTTATCTTTTTACAACAAACACCTCTCATAATTAAAATTACAAAATAAAGGCGAGGGCCGTTTTTCAGGTGTGGGCGAAATTAATCATTCAAAAGGTCTGCTTTCCCACAACCCATAGAGTCTGCCTGTTGATCTTTAATAACAGCCTATGGAAAAACAATGAATGTAGTCGTCAATAGGTAAGGTTTTACTTTAGTTACTACCCAAATGGAGTACCGTAATTACTTCGAATAGAATAATCACTGTTATTTTGTTCTGTAGACCTTATGCGGCATCTAATAAACAAAAACAACCTTTCACTTTAATAAGAAAAGCTTTGTATTGGTCATGAAAGTAGCTTTACATTTAATTGCCCTTCTTGCTCTTAGCCGGTGAATCATACTATTTCCACGCATTATTTTTTTCAAATATGGACCATAAGCAGTATAGATCCAACTTATCAATAATAAATATGAGTGGAACTCCGTCACACTCACGATACTTCGGACAACACGCAGCCTCCGACAGTATCTACAATCCACACTAACTCCCAACTACAAAAATCAGACTATCTGCTATGTCCAAAAATTTTAATAAAATCAACTTACCACTGTTTTATACAGGGTAACTATTAAATTCCATTACGAATAGATCGTAATTATACACCTGGCTAAGAGAAGTTATTCTGTGGACCATCAAACTGATAACAAAGGAAATTCAACCACATGCATGAAATATAACTTTCATGATCAGATACTTCCTTGATTTATGAGTAAATTCTCGTAAAAATAAGACGAAGGATTATGTTCTATTACTGATTAATTAATTACTCGTGGAATAAAACCACATAAGATACCACATAAATTACTAACTGGCGCATTCCAGTATGCAACAAGAATTCGATAAACATTAAATTACGGCACTTTACCCTTGATATCTCATCTTAAAGTGGCTGCCTTTTCCGTTAATTCGCCATTCGGCTCTCCAGAATGCATCAATTCATCATGTAAATCACATTTAGATGGCTGATTTACTTTTTCTTTATAGTAATCGACATTACTTTTGGTAGCAAAACCTTGACCTACGGACACATTCATTTTTTTTCCTTTACATAGAGTTTCTTTTTTGTAACACGCTTCTATGCTCCGCGGGCGACCCGTTTATTCTTTGCTTCCACGCTGTTAGTATGTCCAGGGAAGCGTACGCCATCTTACTGTGGTTAAGTCCCGCTGCTCCAGTGCGTTCACGTGAAAACATGCAACAATAAAAAATTACTAGGTATAAATATACCATTCACATAAACAAAACAATTTCGTCAACCTAAGTTGTATGCAATATACTCTTGTTTTGCTTTCGTCCAAAAGTCATGATGCACTCCAAAAAATTTCTGTACTGCTACAGTGCCCTCCCCTTAGCATCAACTTAGGTTGACAGGAAACACTGTGTTTCTATGATATAAAGAAATTCTTTACTTGATTCTTGACCAAGTTTGCTAAAAGTAATCAGTATTTCCTATACATGAAATGATTTACTCTAAATTACAAACATCACTGCAGTGAATTCCATAAAAAATCTTACACTTAAGTACAAAGAAATGAACTCTCAGTTTCTAACAGTCTGACACTATCAAAAAATTAATATGGTATTTAAACTATACATATATACATATAATTTGTGATCTCATGCCCATTTTGCCTATGATATCTTTATTCTTTCTTTTTCACAATGCCATTTTTGTCTTTAATATTACAGCATGCGGCACAATCTACCAAATTTTTACTAGCCTTCCAATAATAATACATCTCTTGATTCATATTGTTTTTAATTATATTAAATGTACAATGTAAATTTTCTTCCTTTTTCATTCTTGTATTCTTTCTATCTTGAATTTGTGTTTCACCCATATCAGTAAATAATATCTTCATATTCTTTAACACGCTATCAGAATCTAACTTACAAAAACTACTATTCACTGGATAATATATTTTCACATCCTTAATATTATATTTTCCTAATACTTGGTCAGAATTCGGTCTCTTCACAATCACCGTTGTGGGATGTATTACCTCTTTAACTACGTAAGGTCCTTTATATAAATGTTCAAATTTTTTCATCCTTTTATTTAATTTGCTACTCTTATAATGAGTTCTTATCAGGACATAATCACCTTCTCTTAATTGATCTTGCTTTCCATCTACTGAACATTTTCTAATTCTTGCTTGAGCCTTTTTATGTAAATTTACATCAGTAAACTTAAACAGATTATTTTCAAAATCTATTCCCTTTGGAGGAAAAATTAACATATTCCACTAACTTATCACACTTTAGTTGTTGTTTAATCAATTCCTTTGGAGAAAATCCGGTGCTACCATGTGGTATCTCATTCATAATATTTTCAAAATAACTAACATACTGGGGCCAAGATGTATGTCTCCTGTAACAATAGGTTCTGGCTAATCTACCTATTTCTCTCATTACCCTTTCCGAAGGATTTGCTTAAGGGTGGTAATAGGCGATTAGAAGATGTTGTATGTTATTCTTAGCCAAAAAATCCTTAAATTCATGTGATGTAAAAAGGTTTCCATTATTGGATATTATTCTCCGAGGTTTTCCAACTAGCGGGAAATAATCTTTTCTTAAAATTTTGATAATTGTTTTACTATTGGCCACACGAATGGAATAAAATTTGACAAACTTCGACCATAATTCCAATATAACAAATATAAACCTCACTCCTCCAGCACCCTTCGGAAGAGGTCCCATTATATCCATAGCACAGATATCCCACATATTCTTTGGTACTATAGGATACAACGGGGTTCTTATTCCATAGTTAACAGGTTTGGTTTGCTGACACACCAAGCAACCTCGTAACTCTTGTTTTACTACCCGGGACATACCCTTACAGTAATAAAATTTTGTCATATGCATTAAACATTTTTCTGCTCCGTAATGTCCAAATAATTTATGTATGTACCAAGTTAGTTCTCTCAAATACTTGCTGGGCACACACACTCGCCATCTAACCACATCTTTCATTGATTTATGGAAAAGCACATTATTATACAATACCCACTGTCTTCTCCAACCATTCCTCACATGATTAGGATTCTCCAATCTATCTAAGACTTTCCTTATCCATGGATCTTCTCTCTGTTCCACACCAATGTTTCTAAACACTTTCCTTAGCTCTTTATTCGCTGTCTTTACCATTACTGGATAAACCTTAAAATTCTGATCTAAATCAATACTCAATCCCTCTTCTTCAAAACCTACTGGTAATCTAGATAAAGCTTCAGGTATCGTATTCTCAGATCCCTTAATATATTTAATCTCAATATCATGTTCCTGTAATGCTAACGCCCACCGAATCAGCCGTTTATGAAGCAATTTACTTGTCATAAGGAATGACAAAGCTCTATGATCCGTGTATACAATCACTTTCCTACCATAAATCAAATACCTAAATTTCTTCACAGACCACACAACTGCTAATGTCTCTTTCTCCGTAGTTGAATAATTTCGTTCACATGGGTTTAATATTCTACTTGCAAATCTGAGGGTAACTACTTCTATACCATTTCCTTTCCTATATTCCTGAAACAGATGACACCCAATTCCATATCCTGATGCATCAACTGCTATACAAAATTCCTTGTCTAAGTTTGGATGACCTAAAATTCTAGGATTATCCATTGCCTGCTTCAAAGATTCCCATTCCTTCTGACAGTCTCCTGTCCATGCCCATACAGTTCTTGCTTTTAATAAATTATTCAAATGAATGCAATTCATACTCTCAGGCGGAATAAACCGTCGATAGAAATTAATCAACCCTATAGCTGATTTCAATTGTTTCTTGTTCCTTGGAGTGGGACAATCCCTAATTGCCTTTAACTTATTCTCAGTGGGTTTGATTCCCTCTTGATTTATTACATGTCCAAGAAACTTCATTTCACTACATCCAAATTGAGCCTTCCCAAATTTTAAAGTTATTCCTTTCTCTAACAACCGTTCGAACAGATCTTCCAACAATGATAAATGTTCTGACTATGACTTTGTCACCACCATGATATCATCGACATATATAAAAACCTTTTCTAATAATCCGGGTCCTATTGCTGAATCTAATGCCCGTATAAATTCTGATACAGATATATTAAGCCCAAAAGGCAGAACCTTAAATTGATAACATTTTCCCTCAAATAAGAAAGCTGTATATGGTCTTGACTCTTCTGCAAGCTTTATTTGCCAGTACCCTGAAGTAAGATCGACAGAACTCATGTATTTCACATTTTCAAACCTTGCTAAGATCTCCTCCATTGGTAATGGCTTATCTCTCTCAATTTCAATAATTTTATTTACAGTTCTAGCATCCAACACCAACCTGATATCCCCATTGGGTTTCTTCACCGCCACGATGGGGTTTCCATAAGCACTAGTTGAACGCTCAATTATTCCCCATTCCACCATACGATTTATTTCTTTATGTACGGCTTCTCTCATACTAAGTGCTATAGGATAGGGTGGTCTGAAAAATGGCACATGTTCTTTAATCTTTAACCTACATTCATAATCCTTAATAGTACCAGGTTTATTACCAAAGAGCTGTTCATATTTTAATAAAACCTTCTCTAAATCCTCCTTCTCAATATCAGTCAAACTACTGGCTTCCTGACACCTATTCCTTACTTGTTCTGACCAGTCCGACCGTTCCTCACAACTAACCTCTTGTAAATTCTCAGAATAACATACAGACAAATTACGTGTATCTAATTGTACTTGCCATGAATCTATCTTATCCTTCATACCTTCACAACTATCACTTTGATTGATGTTAATCCACACCAATCTATCATCTACCAATAACCTCATTTTATTATCTAGAAAATCAAGCATAACCTTCTTGCTCACAAACCAATCCAAACCTAACAATATGGGTAAATTGATATTGGATACAACTAGCATTGACTGCTGTATCGTAATTCCTCCTAATCTAAATGTTAACAGTACCTCTTCTTCTACCTTTCTCCCTTTTGAACCTGTCAAACCAATTACTTGTACATTGGTAACAGGGAATGTGGGACATTGCCACACATGTTTGTTTTTCTCCCACACTTCCTTTGCCAATAAGCTCACTTGACTACCTGTATCTAATAAAAATTCCATTTTTTGTCCACATACATCTCCCTTAACTACTAAAGTTGATATGTTACTTTCCTTTTCTTCCTTTTCCAAAAGTAATTCCTCCTCTACTGGTAAATCTCCTTGGTATCTAAGAAATGCCGTCTTAAATCTTTGTTCATTACTTGAGTTACTAGTCAACGGATTATAATTCTTTGGATCCATTTCCTTTGATCCTACCTTTTCTTCCAGTACCTCTGATTTCACTTCTGAAGTACTACCCTTATTACTATTGTTGCCAGAATCTCCTGTAGACCCCTCATGAACTCTACCCATTTTAACCTGTCCATTTCCATTTCCTCTGACTCTTCTACTGTTATCATAATATCCTCTACCATTACTATTGCAACATCCTCTGTAACCACCTCTATGATTATTCCATTTCTCTTGTCTCCCATTCTGATGTCTAAAATTGCCATTATTGACACATTTATCACCTTCAACATTATCATTTATTTTTACACAACATGCAGTCTTCACTTTTGTGTTTCCTCCCTTATTCACATGGTCAAGTTGCCCTATATATTCCAAAGTCTCCTGCACCTTCGACCAGTCTCTCCCTGCTAACAACTCCTTCATTCTATTAGGTAACTTAGAAATTAGAACTTCCATTAAATGTTCTTCCCCAACAGACTTATCTAAAAATAAAGCTTGATTTAAATGATACTCCATAAAATTCCTACATCCTCCCCACTTTTCACTATAAGCTACTGGACTAAACAAATCAATTCTTAACTTTCTCTGTTCTTCCTCTGACCAAAACTTTGCTTTAAAAGCTGTAGAAAATGCCTCCACTGTTTTAAACCTATGACGATTCAGTATAGCCCACTGACTAGCATCTCCTTCAAGTTGTCCTATTATGAATCTTACTTTTCTTTCTTCATCCCAGCTACTTGGAAGTGAATCCTCAAAAACCCTAAGAAAAATTACAGGATGTACTTCCCCCTTTGGTTTAAACTTCGGGAACTGCTGACCACCTGTTTTCATTCCAATTTTTATTTCCTCTGCTATGTCATACTTGTTTATCTCCCTACAATATCTAACATCTTTACTCTTATCTGGTGATACCACATAACATACCTTCTGACTATGTACATCTCTTTGAACTCCCATATCTCTCTTAGTTTTAACTGGGGTTATTTGATGAGAACTAACCTGATCTCCCAACCATTTTACCTCCTCTTGATCAGTGTTCACAGAAGAATACGTCACCTCTTTACCATCTTTCAATTCAACATCTCTTAACCGTTCCGCTAACCACCTCTGCACCGGAAAAATATTTTCCTTTACTTCCTTACTTAATGCCTGAACCTGCGATTTCAACTTCGAATTACATTCACTCATTTCTTCCTTCACCTCTTTAACAACTGTTTCATAGACTACTTCGGTCTTCTCATGTATTTTTCTGTCCATATATTTTAATAACCCATCATACTCAGCTTGTTTCATTTCTTTAAACCTTCCTCCAACATCAGACAGCACTCCCAAATCATTCAATGTATATTCTACCTGTCCCAATCTCGAATCTAGTTTAACATAACTCTCAGTAACATCTTCTTGTACCTTCTTGATAGCTTCTATATCTCTGTCAATTACTCCAAGCCTAGCCCTCATTTCATTTTGACTCATCCTTAACTCCTCCGTTACCTTCTCCAAAGCTTCATCATGCCTAGACTCACTCTCTGCTAAACGTTTATCTAATCTTTCGTAACCCGCTTTACATTCATCCTTAGATTCTTGAATCTGCTTCGAAAGATCACCCTTCTGTTCCAAAATATCATCTTTTAAACTATCAAGCCTCTCCAATAACACTCTTAAACTTTCCTCGTTCATGGTTATATTAATTAATATACACCCTAATACAATAAAAAAATAATCTCATTACACTCTACCTCAATCTATATAAAAAAAATACACTTCTGTAGTCAGTACCTTCCTTGGTAATACACAACTAGATATACTAATACACCATAAACCCTAAACATATAACATTCACTATTGCATGTTACCTTCTCAATAATTTATAAAAGCAATTACACAGAAAAAAATCTTATCACTAAACCTCGTACCTTGCTTTTACCTCAGTCTACTCACAAAATCGATAAACAGCACATGAGTCCTCGTAGTCTTGAAAGATAAAGTGTTGCCCTTGGATTAGTTTAGCAGCACTCTACCCCACTTTGTCTCTCTCTGTTGCTCACTGCGTTCACAGTCCTAAGAATTGCCAGCTCACCCACACTCAGGATGGTTCACTAGCCGTTAATAGTCTCAATTCTTCGCCTTAAACACACACCCTCTTAAACAAAATTTATTAGAACTGGATGTATAGTTATACTATACCTGCCTAAATAACCAAAAATTAAAATTAAAAAATATCTCTTATGTTCGTACGATTCTCACAATCCTGGACACACAGGGTCGCCAAATATATAGCAGTTCGTCGTGACCTGTACTAGAAATCATAGGATAAAGTTCACTACCATAGACTCTCATTTCAAGTTAATAAAAAAAATATTTTGTATTGTCCTCAGTGTTCAGTGGTACAAGTCTCTGAATGCCTACAATCTCTGTTCCGCTGTAACAATCGGGAGAAAATATTTTTTATTTTTTTTATTTTTTTATTTTTTTATTACCAAGGTCGAATACACCGTTACCCTTGCTGAGTGGAGTAATATTTACTTAAGGTGTTGCTCGACTTAGGTGGTAAAGTTTTCAGCCCTGTGTCGCCATCCCGATAGTCTTTCGTTTCAGCGAACACATAGATATAAATCGCTGCGCCACCCAACTAAAAGTCAACGCATCTGATAAACAAAATATATAATCAGAAGAACTCAGTTCAGTGGGCCTTTTTGGTCGCAGTGTGTGTCCAGAAAAATTGTGACTAATCATTCGAACATAGTTCATTTAGTCGTTATCTTCAAAGAGTAATATATACTAATAAAGTTGAAAAATTCTGAAATCCGACATACTTTATTGTTGCTGCAGTCAACCAGTAATACTGCTCGATCGCAGTAACAAATAATAATAAACTTTTAATATAGACAAGAAATATTACTTTTACATATTACGCTCGCTAATGATACTTCCACGTAGCATTAGCGATCGTAGGTCAACTATTTGTAAACTACTACAATAAGTTACACTGCAAGTTTACTTTAAATTCGACCACAGGGATCGATTTATTTAAAAGAAAAGTCTTATATTTTTCAATACAAATCCTGGCCAGACTCTAAATTTGCAAATACCTATCCTCACTGGTTATGCTATCTTTTTACAACAAAAACAGAAAATAACCTACAGTGCCACCACCACTTTCCGGACACCTCTCATAATTAAAATTACAAAATAAAGGCGAGGGCCGTTTTTCAGGTGTGGGCGAAATTAATCATTCAAAAGGTCTGGTTTCCCACAACCCATAGAGTCTGCCTGTTGATCTTTAATAACAGCCTATGGAAAAACAATGAATGTAGTCATCAATAGGTAAGGTTTTACTTTAGTTACTACCCAAATGGAGTACCGTAATTACTTCGAATAGAATAATCACTGTTATTTTGTTCTGTAGACCTTATGTGGCATCTAATAAACAAAAACAACCTTTCACTTTAATAAGAAAAGCTTTGTATTGGTCATGAAAGTAGCTTTACATTTAATTGCCCTTCTTGCTCTTAGCCGGTGAATCATACTATTTCCACGCATTATTTTTTTCAAATATGGACCATAAGCAGTATAGATCCAACTTATCAATAATAAATATGAGTGGAACTCCGTCACACTCACGATACTTCGGACAACACGCAGCCTCCGACAGTATCTACAATCCATACTAACTCCCAACTACAAAAATCAGACTATCTGCTATGTCCAAAAATTTTAATAAAATCAACTTACCACTGTTTTATACAGGGTAACTATTAAATTCCATTACGAATAGATCGTAATTATACACCTGGCTAAGAGAAGTTATTCTGTGGACCATCAAACTGATACCAAAAGAAATTCAACCACATGCATGAAATATAACTTTCATGATCAGATACTTCCTTGATTTATGAGTAAATTCTCGTAAAAATAAGACGAAGGATTATGTTCTATTACTGATTAATTAATTACTCGTGGAATAAAACCACATAAGATACCACATAAATTACTAACTGGCGCATTCCAGTATGCAACAAGACTTCGATAAACATTAAATTACGGCACTTTACCCTTGATATCTCATCTTAAAGTGGCTGCCTTTTCCGTTAATTCGCCATTCGGCTCTCCAGAATGCATCAATTCATCATGTAAATCACATTTAGATGGCTGATTTACTTTTTCTTTATAGTAATCGACATTACTTTTGGTAGCAAAACCTTGACCTACGGACACATTCATTTTTTTTCCTTTACATAGAGTTTCTTTTTTGTAACACGCTTCTATGCTCCGCGGGCGACCCGTTTATTCTTTGCTTCCACGCTGTTAGTATGTCCAGGGAAGCGTACGCCATCTTACTGTGGTTAAGTCCCGCTGCTCCAGTGCGTTCACGTGAAAACATGCAACAATAAAAAATTACTAGGTATAAATATACCATTCACATAAACAAAACAATTTTGTCAACCTAAGTTGTATGCAATATACTCTCGTTTTGCTTTCGTTCAGAAGTTATGATGCACTCCAAAAAATTTCTGTACTGCTACACCCTCCCAAGGTAAGTCTATTCTGTCCCGGGATTGGAATGACTCCTTACCCACTCCCTTAAAACCCTCATCATTTCCTTTTCCCTCTCCTTCCCTTCTGCCGGACGAAGCAGCTAGGCTGCGAAAACTTGCGTTTGTGTGTGTGTGTGTCTGTGTGTATATTTGTTTATTTGTTGCTATCACTGCCTGTGCTCCTTCGCCTGGTAAGTGGACTTCGCCTATTTTTTACGTGTAAAATATATATATATATATATATATATATATATATATATATATATATATATATATAAAGATTTTTGACTTACCCAAAGTACAGGCTCATCGATAGAAACATAAAACTCCTAAACATTCAAGCTTTCGACACCAGTGGCAGCTTCTTCAGGAAAAAGAGGAAGGAAGGAGAGGAGAATGGGAGGGATACGGTTTTTAATGAAGTGGAAAAGGAATCACTCCAATCCCAGGAGTGGAAGGACCCAACTTAGGGGACAAAAAGGAAGGCAAACTACACACACACACACACACACACTCACACATATCCACACGCAAACACACCTAGGCAGACATTTGTAGAAACCAAAGAAGTTGGACAGAGATACCACTTCAGGCAGAAGCTCTGTTCACAGAACCGAGGCAAAGATCGCCTGAAATCCTTGCCTAGCCTGCTACATCCAGAAACCCTCCTTGTAACCATTGATGTCACTTCCTTGTACACAAATATCCCACATGCCCAGGGCCTCGCTGCGATGGAGTATTTCCTTTCACGCCGACCAACCACTTCCCTACCTAAAACCTCTTTCCTTAATACCCTAGCCAGCTTCATCCTAACCCACAACTTCTTCACTTTTGAGGGCCAGACATACCAACAACTAAAGGGATCAGCCATGGGAACCTGATGGCCCCCTCATACACAAACTTATTTATGGGATGCTTAGAGGAAGCCTTCCTGGACACCCAAGCCTGTCAACCCAAAGTTTTGTATAGATTCATTGATGACATTTTCATGATCTCACAGTGAAGGAAGAACTCCAAAATTTCCTCTTCAACCTCAACTCCTTTGGTTCCATCAAATTCACCTGGTCCTAATACAAATCCCATGCCACTTTCCTTGACGTTGACCTCCATCTGTCCAACGGCCAACTACACACATCCGTCCATATCAAACCAACCAACAAACTACAGTACCTCCACTATGACAGCTTCCATCCATTCCACATCAAACGTGCCCTTCCCTGCAGCTTAGGTCTTCATGGCAAACGAGTCTGCTCCAGACCCGAATCTTTGAACGAGTACACCAATAACCTAATAATAACCTAATAACAGCTTTCACATGCCGCAGCTATCCTCCTGATCTGGTACAGAAGCAGCAAATTGCCAGAGCCACTTCCTCATCCCCAGAAATTCAGACCCTTCAACAGAAGAACCTCCAGAAGTGCCCCTTTAGTCACCGGATACTTTCAGGGACTGGAGCAGATGCTGAATGTGGCTTTCCAGCAAGGATACGACTTCCTTAAATCCTGCCTCGAAATGAGATCCATCCTTCATGACATCCTTCCCACTCCGCCAAGAGTGTCTTTCCGCCGCCCACCTAACCTTTGTAACCTCCTAGCCCATCCCTATGAAATACCCAAATCACCTTCCCTACCCTCTGACTACCCTACCCTACCCATGCAACTGCCCCTGTTGTAAAACCTGCCCTATGCACCCTTCCACCACAACTTACTCCAGTCCCGTAATCCGGAAGGTGTACACAATCAAGGGCAGAGCCACTTGCAATAGCACCCACGTGATTTACCAACTGACATGCCTGCACTGTGAAGCGTTCTATGTGGGAATGACCAGCAACAAACTGTCCATTCGCATGAACGGTCACAGGCAGACAGTGTTTGTTTGTAATGAGGATCACCCTGTAACTAAACATGCTTGGTGCACGGCCAGCACATCTTGGCACATTGTTACACCGTCCAGGTTATCTGGATACTTCCCACCAACACCAATCTTTCAGAACTCCAGAGATGTGCACTTGCCCTTCAACACATTCTCTCTTCCCATTGCCCACCTGGTCTCAACCTCCGCTAAATTCAAATTCCCGCCCACCATCTTAACATCTTTGCCTCGGTTCTGTGGACAGAGCCTCTGCCTCAAGTGGTATCTCTGTCCTACTTCTTTGGTTTCTACAAATGTCTGTCTAGGTGTGTTTGCGTGTGGATATGTGTGAGTGTGTGTGTATTTGTTTACCTTCCTTTTTTTCCCCCTAAGGTAAGTCCTTCCACTCCTGGGATTGTAACGACTCCTTTTCCATTTCCTTAAAACCCATATCCTTCCCTTTTTCCTCCCCTTTTTCCCTCTTTTTCCTGAAGAAGCTGCCAGCGGTGGCGAAAGCTTGTATGTGTGTTTGTGTGTGATTTTATTTGTGCCTATCGACGAGCTCGTCCTTTTGGTAAGTCATATATATATATATATAAAATCAGTAAAGCATGAAATAGCACCAAAACAGAGAAATATGTTCTTATTTTGTTCTTTATAGAAATATTTATTCACCAGCAAAATCAAATACTTCACTCTGTTACCATTGCCAGTAGTCACTACAGATACCTACAGTTCAATGAAGACAGTATAAATAAAACACAATATAATCTAAATAAATCTCATAGTACAAATAACACTCACCACATGTTGAATATTATAAAAAAAAATGGATCTCTTTACTGTATTGCTGCCATTGCAACATATTAATAAAATATTTGTTGCATCGTTGATTAAGCAGAATGTAAAAAATGAGTGATATTGTTACAGACTACATAATGGCAAAAACGAATACTAAGTGAGTTTTGAACAGTTTCAGTACCATTTTATAATACTTATCCTTTAAATTGCATGGGAAGTCGAGAAATAACTGTTCTCCTGAAGGATAAAGGAGTTTTCCATAGTTTAAAGTTTTTGTTTATTGCCAGGCCACACACTTTTTTAAAAACTGCTAC